>CM069598.1:29345437-29945437 GCA_035771175.1 Paratinospora sagittata | reverse complement strand
GTTTTTATCTGAAGGTGGGGAACGAAATATAGGTTTGCGTGTCTTATAACTTTTATTAAAGTTTACATTCATTTATTATTATGTCTACCATTCATTTACACTGCATTATATCATATAATGTTTATACTGTCATACTTATGCCTGTATATTTGGAGTTCGTGTATTATACTGTTGTAATGCCGGATTTGTGGTCAATCTGGCTCAACCAGACTCGGTTTTGTCCTCAGTAACTTTAAATAGTGAACGGGAGGCAGCGAACAACTCTAGGCGATTGGTATTTAAGCAGACCTCGTGTCTCACCTATCAACTGGAGACTGATCTGGTTGGTCTTATTGAAAGCTATCAGCTTATACAAATATACTGAATATCCTAACCTTGCACGTAGTGATACCGACCCTGATAAGGATCACCAGAAGTTGCCAAAGTCAAGCTGAATGTCAAGTAAAGACCAGACCAGTAGACTAGACAAGTTCATGCATTGGCATCATACATATCACCACCAAGGGACGTATGTGATTTATGATTCATAGAATAGTTAGGAGCATTGCTCGCTATTTATTATATTTCTCTAGAGATGGACGTACAATGAGAACCGTGCTACGCCTGGGGATGGACATCTGTACGTGAATGCAGAGCATCGTTCCTGAGGAGGGACGCACAATGAGAACTTGGCTACGCCTGGGAAAGGACATCTGTACGTGAACTCAGGCGATGTGCGTTCATCAAACCATTACGAGACGGTGTCATCCATACATACATATTAATTGATTATGATGCTTCGATGTGTATTTAAGATATTTAATTATGAAGTTTGTTTTATTAATTGTTATATTCACGAACTATTTTACCCACTGAGCACGTTAAGCTTACTCCATTATTATCCAATTTTTCACAGAAAATTAGGGTGGACTGGGTGCAGGTATGGGACCCATATTTTGTACCCTTTTTGGGGATTTTGGGGAGTATGTTCCTTTGACTACATCATGTACGTATGAATTCTGAATTAAATGAAATCAGACTTGTACTATTTTATATTTCCGTTGCGTACTCTGTTATTACCATTGTTATAATTTCAAATGCGCGCCCCGTCAGCGAGTGTACCGCCGGTTTAGGCGTGTCCGGGCTGGGTGTGACATTTAATGGTATCAGAGAGTACGGTCCACGGCCCGCCCAAGTCCACCAAATTAGGGGAAGAAAATTTCATTAGATATATATATCTTTAGAACTATATATATATATGAATTATATATAGTTAAGATTTGTATTAAATATATATCTAAGAAAACTATATAGTTTTATATAGTTTAGATTTATATATATAGTTATAATTTATGAAAACTATATATGTTGTTATGATTAAATATATATATCTATATGTCTATGCATATAGGAGATATATATATATATACCATGTTACTAATGAAAAATAAATTTTGGATGAAAAATCTTATTAGATATATATATCTCTAGAACTATATATATATGTCAATTATATATAGTTGAGATTTATATTAAATATATATCTAGAAAACTATATGATTTTTATATAGTTTGATTTAAATATATATATAGTCATGATTTATGAATAACTATATATATAGTTATGATTAAATATATATATCTATACATTCATATATGAATACGATATATATATATATATATATATATATATATATATATATATATATATATATATATATATATATCATATTGCTAATGAAAAATTTTGATTACATGATGGCATAAACATCAAGAGAAAAATAGAAAATATTGTCTAAAAGACAAAGAATAAATCTTAAAAATGTTAGGAATATATTTTGTGTCTTTCACAAATTTATTTTTCTTTCAGCAAAAGAATGGCCTCAAGTGAAGGAACAACTCCCAGTAGTAGGGAACCAATTCCCACTAGACTCAAAGAATTGTTCAAAAGGGAGGTTATGACTATGAAAAGCATTGACAATAGAGATCTCCGCCTCCGTCCGATCCTTCATGACAAACTCGCAACTCTGGGGTGGTTGAACATAACAAAAGTTGAGGGTCAGGTATCTTACAACTTGATGAGATCCTACTATGAAGCCATGAATTGCGTGAGACTTCAACGAGATGAGATCAACCCTATTTGGAGACAACAGTCATGGGAATAAAAATTTCTATCAACATCGAGATTACTGCTTGACTTATGGAGATTCCGATTGAGGAGATAATTATTGATCCACACGAACCTCAGACAGTTGCAGAAATCGCAGAGTCTAATGAACAATTATTCAATTTCCTCGCCAAAGAGCCATACACTCAATCAACATACACCAGTACCTCCCAAACAATCATCTTAAGCCATCTCTTGCCGGCCTTGGAAAGATCGTATTCGGCAACATCTTTCCAGAAAGGGGGACTAGAGGCACTATGTCAAGGGTGATGCAAATTAAAGAGCAAATGATGCAAACCAAGGAGCTGGACAAGTTGATCATACACTTGGGAATGGAGCTGAATATGCACACGACCCATTGTCACTTTCAAGTGGTCCAATTACAAGACTTAGAGCCAAACGTTTCAAGAAAGCGCTAAATGGGCTAATCCAAGAGAATTGGGCTGATGCTAAAAAGACCAAGATGGGCTCAAATAATAATCAAGGCTTAGTCCATGTCATCAAAGCAATTGAAGAAGCTAATTAGCACACAAAACGTGCCAGCATGGACTGACCATCAAAGGGCATGAATTTGTTGAGTTGCAAGGATATTAAATAGCGGAATAAACTTGGTCCTAGCTGGTTATGTTTTAAATACATTAAATTTAGTCAATTAGCTATTTTGGTTACCTTTAGAAGTCCAAGAGGCCTAAAAACGTGGGGACTTGTTCTTTAGAAGTCTAAGAGGCCTAAAAACATGGGGACTTGTCCTTTAGAAGTCCAAGAGGCCTAAAAACATGGGAACTTGTTCTTTAGAAGTCCAAGAGGCCTAAAAACGTGGGGACTTGTCCTTTAGAAGTCCAAGAGGCTTAAAAACGTGGGGACTTGTGCTTTAGAATTCCAAGAGGCCTAAAAATGTGGGGACTTGTCCTTTAGAAGTCCAAGAGGCCTAAAAACGTGGGGACTTGTTCTTTAGAAGTCCAAGAGGCCTAAAAACGTAGGGACTTGTTCTTTAGAAGTCCAAGAGGCCTAAAAACGTGGGGACTTGTTTATGTTGATGTTTGTGTTGTTTTAAATTTAGTTATGTCTTTTCCTATTCTTGGAGGGTTGTTCCAAGTATATATAGAGTGGTAGCTCGAATTTGAATGGAAGATTATGTTTTGAGATCAAGTTAATCTTGTGAGGTCTTGTGTCATCTTTGTTCTTAAAAGAACTCTTTGAACTTATCAAGTTAATCTTGTGGCGTTCAAGCAACCAAACTTATCACCTTGATTGTTGAATCTTGGTGTGGCGTTTTCAATCTTTCATAGTCTTGGTTTTCATTTGGTTAGGTGACGGGTCAAGGCTCAACCAATCTTGTCTACACGTTCTTGGGGTTCTAATCCATCATTGTTATTGGGTTTCATCACAATTGTTGGTGAAGTTCATATCATTTGGTATTCAGAGCTTTGGTTCTAAGATAAGTTTGACTATCTTTTATTTTCATTTTTTTTATTTCCTGTTCCCTGCTGTAAAAAAAAAAAGAAAAAACAGAGAAGCAAAGTGATTCCAGTAAGAAAATTTCCTCTTTTCAATCTTGTTTCTCACCTTATTCATGTTCTTGATCTTTTGATGAGTTTTGGTTCTTTCTCATTTTTGAATGCTACTAGATTATTTTGAATTAGTTCTTGAAGTTTGATTAAGAACTAAAGAAGACACAAAAGAGTGGAAAAAGGCAAGAGTGTGTGAGACCATAAGAGGGTAAAAGTCGTTTAGAGTGAAAACACGAGTGCAAGTGTATCAAATTCTTGAGTAAAATACGTGAGGGAGTGCTTGTGAGGATTCTAACCTTGTTTTGCAGATTTTAAATATGTCCAATAATCAAGAAGAAGATACAACCGAAGAATTTCGACAACATGCAGTTCTGAACCTCCAAATGCAAGGGTTGTTAGGGGAGATGAGGCGTAGGTTGAGGGATGAATTAGAACCTATTCACGAGAGGTTGGACAGGGTAGAAGCGGGAACTCCTAGGGAACAGCAACAAGACATCCACAATAGGCAGCAAGGTGGGCGTGTTCCATGGGGGAATGTTGAGGAAGAGGCAGAGTCAAAGCAGTTTGATGAGCCATATTTGAACCAGGGCAGGTTTGTGCGTGGGAATGGGAATCGAGAAGCTTGGATGGGTAGGCCTAGGAGAGATAATGATTTAGGAAACATAAAGATTAAAATCCCATCTTTTCAAGGTAAAAGTGATCCTGAAGTTTATTTGGAGTGGGAAACTAAAATGGAGATGGTTTTTGATTGTCACAACTACTCGGAGATAAAGAAGGTTAAGTTGGCTGCAATTAAATTCACCGATTATGCCATTGTTTGGTGGGATCAATTACTGATTAATAGGAGAAGGAATAGAGAGCCACCCGTGGACACTTGGGAGGAGATGAAAATGTTTATGAGGAAGCGTTTTGTACCCAGCCACTATTATAGGGGATTGTATCAAAAGTTGCAGAGGTTAAATCAAGGTTCCAAGAGTGTGGAAGAATATTACAAGGAGATGGAAGTAGCTATGATCCGGGCTAATGTAGAAGAGGACCGGGAGGCCACCATGGCTAGGTTTTTGCACGGTTTAAATCGTGAGATTGCGGATATAGTCCAGATGCAGCACTATGTTGAGTTGACAAATATGGTGCATCAAGCCATAAAGGTGGAGGAATAGTTCAAACGAAATGGGTTGGCTAGGAGGAGACAACCTATGGCTACCACCAGCCCGTGGAAGATAGCTCAACAAAGGGACGAGCAGCTACAAAATAAGCCAAAATTTGAACCCTCTAAGAATGCCAAACCAACAACCGCCGCTACTTCAGGTAACACTGAAACTTCAAGTTCTAAAACACTTGATATTAAGTGTTTTAAATGTCAGGGGCGGGGACACATAGCCAGCCAGTGTGTAAACAAAAGGGTGATGGTGATAAATGCCCAAGGAGAGCTTGAGTCGGAGAATGAGGAAGAAGTAGATGATGCTGATATGCCACCTTTGGAGGATGCCGATGATGAGCAAAGTGCCGTGGTTGGAGATTTATCGGTAGCAAGGCGAGTTCTCAATGTGCAGGTTAAGGAGGAAGAAAGTAACCAAAGGGAGAACCTGTTTCATACTCGGTGCTTTGTAAACAACAAAGTTTGCAGTGTCATTATCGATGGAGGGAGTTGCACAAACGTAGCCAGCACTTATTTGGTGGAGAAATTGGCCTTAACTACCTTGAAACATCCTTACCCTTAGTGGCTGAATGAATGTGGCGAAATCAAGGTAACAAGGCAAGTGTTGGTGGCATTATCCATTAGTAAATATGAGGATGAGGTGCTTTGTGATGTGGTTCCTATGCATGCATGCCATTTATTGTTGGGAAGACCATGACAGTATGATAAGAGGGCTAGGCATGATGGATTCACAAATAGGTATTCTTTCACTCATGAAGGGCAGCCTATTATTCTTGTGCCATTGACTCCAAAACAAGTCAGGGAGGACCAATTAAAGTTACACAACTCAAATAAAAAAAAAGAAAGAAAAATAAATGAAGGCCAAAATTGAAAAAAAAAAGAGAGAGAAAAACATTGATCAGAGCGAAAAAGAAAGAGAGGGGATTTCAGCCATAGTGAGAGCAAGAGAGAAAAAATTCAATTACATTGCAAAAAAAAGTGAGATAAAGAGAGCATTATTTTCACACCAGCCCCTGATTGTACTCATGTACAAGGAGGCTCTTTTATGTACTAATGATCTCGTCGGTGCTTTGCCGAACGTTATTGTTTCTCTTTTGCAGGAGTTTGAAGATGTCCTTCTCGAAGAAGTACCTTATGGATTATCTTCAATCTGAGGTATTGAACATCATTTGAACGGACAACAAAGGTTGAACAGACGCCATGCCAAGTGGGTGGAATTCATTGAAACATTTTCTTATGTGATCAGATACAAGCAAGGTGATGATTTGAGGACAAATCCTTCTCAAGAGGGGGAGATCACCTAACCAGATGAAAACCAAGACTACGAAGGATTGAAAACGCCACACCAAGATTCAACAATCAAGGTGATAAGTTTGGTTGCTTGAACGCCACAAGATTAACTTGATAAGTTCAAAGAGTTCTTTTAAGAACAAAGAGGACACAAGACCTTACAAGATTAACTTGATCTCAAAACATAATCTCCCATTCAAATTCGAGCTACCACTCTATATATACTTGGAACAACCCTCCAAGAATAGGAAAAGACATAACTAAATTTAAAACAACACAAACATCAATATAAACAAGTCCCCACGTTTTTAGGCCTCTTGGACTTCTAAAGAACAAGTCCCTACGTTTTTAGGCCTGTTGGACTTCTAAAGGACATGTCCCCACGTTTTTAGGCATTTTGAAATTCTAAAGGACAAGTCCCCACGTTTTTAGGCCTCTTAGACTTCTTTAGGCCTCTTGGACTTCTAAAGAACAAATTCCCATATTTTTAGGCCTCTTGGACTTCTAAAGAACAAGTCCCCACTTTTTTAGGCCTCTTGGACTTCTAAAGACCAAAATAGCTAATTGACTAAGTTCAATGTATTTAAAACATAACCAGCCAGGACCAAGTTTATTCCCCTATTTAATATCCTTGCAACTCAACAAATTCATGCCCTTTGATGGTCAGTCCATGCTGGCACGTTTTGTGTGCTAATTAGCTTCTTCAATTGCTTTGATGACATGGACTAAGCCTTGATTATTATTTGAGCCCATCTTGGTCTTTTTAGCATCAGCCCAATTCTCTTGGATTAGCCCATTTAGCGCTTCCTTGAAAGTTTGGCTCTAAGTCTTGTAATTGGACCACTTGGAAGTGACAATGTCACACCCCGCCCGGACGCGCCTAAACCGGCGGTACACTCTCGGACGGGGCGCGCATTTGGAAGAATAACAATGGTAACAACAGAGTGCGTAGCGGAAATATATAACACATAGTACAAATCTGATTTCATTTAATTCAGAATACTTTTGTACATAAAACGGTCAAGGGAACATACTCCCAAAATCCCCAATGAATCATACAAAGGGTACAAAATGTGGACCCCATAACCTGCGCCCACTCCACCCTAATTTCCTGTGAAAGATTGGATAATAATGGAATGAGCTTAACGCGCTCAGTGGGTAAATAGTTCGTGAGTATAACAATTAATAAAGCATACTTCAATATCAAATATCTTAAATACACATGTGAGCATCATAATCAATCAATATGTAAAAGTGTCCTTCCCCGGGCGTAGCCTGGGTTCTCATGTACGTCCCTCTCCAGAGAAATAATATGAATAGCGAGCAATACTCCTAACTATTCTATGAGTCATAAACCATATACGTCTCTAGGTGGTGATATGTATGATGCCAATGCATGAATTGGTCTAGTCTACTGGTATGGTATTTTCTTTGACATTTAGACTGACTTTGGCAACGTCTGGTGATCCTTATCAAGGTCGGTATCACGGCGTGCAAGGTTAGAACATTTAGTATTACTTGTATAAGCTGATAGCTTTCAATAAGACCAACTAGATCAGTCCCCAGTTGAGAGGTGAGACGCTAGATCTGCTTAAATAACCAATCGCCTAGAGCAGCCCGATGTCTCCCGTTCACTATTTAAAGTTACTGAGGATAAGACCGAGTCTAGTTGAGTCAGATTGACCACAAATTTGGCATTATAACAGTATAATACGTGAATTCCCAGTGCACAGGCATAAGTGCGGCAGTATAAACATTATATGACATAATGCAGTGTAAATGAACAGTAGACATAAAAATAATTGAATGTAAACTTTAATAAATGTTATAAAACACGCAAACCTATGTTTCGTTCCCCACCTTCAGATAAAAACTTCTTCTTTCAGGTCTGGCGCTTTCCTTCAGACAGAACTTCGTTGCACCACACCGAAAGTCTCGAACAGAGAGTCTCAAAACTAAACACTCAGAATGAGTGGAAAGGAGAAGAAATTCACAAGAGAAGGTGATTTGGTGTGAGGAATGAGAAATGAGGAGGGTTCCTTATATAGGGATTTTTGGCGGCGGAACGTTCTGGCATGCACCTGAACGTTCGGGCATGCATTGCGCCTGAAAGTTCTGGCATGCCCAAATAGTAATATATATATATATATATATATATATATATATATATATATATATATATATATATATATATATATATATATTTGTGAAATACAGGGTATTACACTCTACCCCCCTTAAAGGGATTTCACCCTCAAAATCAAGTGAAGTAGTTGTGATGGTTATTTGCTTGAGATTGCCGGCGTCATCTCTTGCGAGTTCAGGGTAGTGGTTGGATGATCCTTGAATAAAAGTGTGGCTGGTGGAATCCTCATCATCATAAAATCATGGAGAGCAAATGGAATCGGATTCGTCATTTGAAGATTCCAACCTTTGCATAATAGATGGTGGTGGAGGGAGTTGGTTACATCGTTGTAGGGGAGGTAGGTTGAGTGGTGGAATACCTTTTCGTGTTGTGGCTTGAATCCAGCCGCCTGGCAATTTTGGTAGAAGATCCTGCTAAGATGATGGCACGGGATTGTTACAAAAAAGCCATGCACGCTCTGGCGATATGGATCGCTGTCTGTGTGGTGATGGAGTTGGTGATGCAAGGTAGTTGTGACGTGACTCTGCTTCTTGAGAAGTAGCCACAGGTTTCCAAGGAGGCCACCGCGTGTGTGCATCACTATATCCATTGATATTATGTTCAGTCATCGGCGTAGTTATGTAAGTGAAACAATGTATTGAGATAAGTGTAAACAATATTTCATCATTTTATTGATAAGTGAAAAGAGTACAATATATCACAACATCAGTTGGTACTAGAAAACAATTCAGGGTATTTTTGTTTAATTGTTGTTTCTAGTTCCCATGTTGCTTTTTCGATGCCGTGGTGATCCCAGAGCACCTTCACAAGTGGTATGCTACGTCGCCTTAGTTCTTGAGTTTTTCTATCTAAAATCTGTATCGCTCTCTCCTGATACTTATTTCCTTCCTCAACCCGAACCTCGACTAAAGGGATGATATGCGAAGGATCAGGACGATACTTGCGAAACATAGATACGTGAAAAACGTCATGAACTTTAGGCATGGACGATGGAAGGGACAGACGATAAAAAATTTTGCCAATACATTCAATGATCTGAAATGGGCCTATATACTGCGGGGAGAGCTTGCCTTTGATCCCAAAGCGTTTGACACCTCGTGCGGGCTGAACTTTTAGAAAAACATAATCCCCCTTATCAAATTCTAGAGGCTGTCTCCGCTTGTCAGCATAGCTCTTCTGTCGACTTTGTGCAACACGAAGTCGTTCCTTTACTAGTGTGATCTTCTCAGAAGTCTCTTGAACTAGTTCAGGGCCTAACTGCGGTCGATTTGCCATATCTAACCAGCAGATCGAAGATCTGCAAGGCCGACCATAGAGAGCCTCGTATGGTGCCATGCCGATACTAGTTTGGTAGCTGTTGTTGTATGCAAACTCAGCTAAATGTAAATACTTTGCCCATCCGTCAGTAAAGTCCAAAATGCAACACCGTAACATGTCTTCTAAGATTTGGATAAGTCTCTCTGACTGCCCATCAGTCTGAGGGTGGAAGGCTGTGCTCATAGTGATTTTAGAACCCATTATATTCTGGAAGCTTTTCCAAAAGTTGGATGTGAATCGAGGATCTCGATCAGAGATGATCGTGAGTGGTATGCCATGAAGGCGTACGATATCTCTTCCATATAGTTCTGCAAGTTTGGCGGGGTTATCTGTGAACTTTATTGGCAAGAAGTGTGCAGACTTTGTAAGTCTGTCAATGATAACCCAGATAGCATCTTTCCCTTTATTGTTTCGAGGTAAGGCCGTGACAAAATCCATTGTGATGTTCTCCCATTTTCATTCTCCAATAGGTAACGGCTGGAGAAGTCTAGAGGGAAGTCTTCGTTCTGCCTTAACTTTCTGGCAAACGAGACATCGAGCAACGAAGTCTGCAATTGCCTTCTTCATTCCAGAAAACCAGAATTGATGCTTGACATCCTTGTACATCTTGTCACCCCCAGGATGCATAGCGTACCTCGAACAGTGCATCTCAATAAGCACTTCTTTACGAACCTCAGGATCGTTCGGTAGGCAGAGACATTTTTTATAGAAAACGGCTCCGTCTCCAGAGACCGACCAATAAAGAAGGTCCTGGCCGCTGAGTAGAAGTTCTCGTTTCTCCATTAACACAGGGTCATTGGCTTGAGCGGCTGAAATCTTTCGAATGAGCTCATAGTTGGCTGATAATTGAGAGAGTCGTGGTCTTGGTCCCTCTACGTTCAGCTGTAGGTTAAAGTTCTCCAACTCTGTAGCCAACTTCCCCATTTCGTAGTTAAGAGTGCAAACAACATAAGATTTTCTACTTAGGGCATCAACCACAACATTGGCCTTTCCAGGATGGTATTGGAGTTGAAAGTCATAATCTTTCAAGAATTCCAACCATCATCTTTGGCGGAGGTTTAGGTCTCTCTGAGTGTATATGTACTTAAGACTCTTGTGATCCGAGAAGACCTCAAACCATTCACTGTATAGGTAATGACGCCATAACTTCAGTGCAAATATGACAGCTGCAAGTTCCAAGTCATGCGTTGGGTAATTACCCTCATGAATCTTCAGTTGTCTGGATGCATATGCAACCACTTGGCCTTCTTGCATTAGCACGACACCTAAGCCTTGGAGAGAGGCGTCGGTGTATAATGAAAATTCAATTGCATTTCTTGGAGTAATAAGTACAGGTGTTGTCGTGAGGCGTTTCTTCAATTCCTGAAATGATGCTTCACAGGCGGGATTCTAGATAAATCGCACGTCTTTTCGAGTGAGCTTGGTCATAGGTTCAGCAATCTTTGAGAAGTCCTTGATGAAGCGTCCGTAATAGCCAACCAAACCAAGAAAACTCCTAATCTAAGTAATAGTGGTAGGCTGCTTCCAGTTTAAAAACTTTTGCGAAGGCAACGCACATGCTGGTCTCTCATTCTTTCGACATTTCTTATCGTAGTGCCGAATACATCGTCGTCAGTTACCCCTCCACTTGTGCCATATGTCTTGAAGATAGAAGATGTTGTAACTGGTTCAGCGATCAGCTTCGACGTTCCATCGAAAGTGGCGACGTTTGCCTCATATAGTATCCTCATAATCAAGACGTCGTAGCCGAGGAATTCTTTTCTTAAAGGGTGTTGTATCACCCTCAACATTTGTTGGATAATAATGTGAGGTAGGAAGACCGTAATTTTCTTCTCTATGCAGTATTAGATAAGAAGTTGAGCCCTTGACATAGCACCTCTAGTCCACATTTCTGGCAAGATGTTGCCGTACACAATCTTTCCGAGGCCGGAAAGAGATGGCTTAAGATGATTGTTTGGGAGGTTGGTGTACGTCGATTGAGTGTATGGCTCTTTGGCGAGGGAATTGAAGAATTTTTCATTAGACTCTGCGATCTCTGCAACTGCCTGGGGTTCATGTGGATCAATAATCCTCTCCTCAATCGGAATCTCCAAAAGTCGAGCAATAATCTCGATGTTGATAGGAATTTTCGTTCCCATGACTGTTGTCTCCAAAATAGGGCTGATCTCATCTCCTTGAAGTCCAACACAATTCATGGCTTCATAGAAGGATCTCACCAAGTTGTAAGAGACTTGACCCTCGACTTTGGTTATATTTAACCAATCCAATGTTGCGAGTTTGTCGTGAAGGATGGGGCGGAGGCGGAGATCTCTATTGTCGATGCTCCTTATAGTCATAACCTCTCTTTTGGACAATTCTGTTAGTCTAGTAGGAATTGGTTCCCTGCTAGTGGAAGTTGCTTCTTCCCTTGAGGCCATTCTTTTGCTGAAAGGAAAATAAATTTGTGAAAGACAAAATATATTCCTAACATTTTTAAGATTTATGCCTTGTCTGCTAGACATTATTTTCTAGTTTTCTTTTGATGTTTATGCCATCATGAAAATTTCTTCATTGGTAATCTGATGTATATATGTCGTATTCACATATGAGTGTATAGACATATTTAATCATAACTATATATATAGTTCCCATAAATCAACTATTTGAAATTAAACTATATAAAAATCATATATAGTTGTCTTAGATATATATTTAATACAAATCTTAACTATATATATAATTCATATATATATAGTTCTAGATATATCAATTTTTTTTTTTTTATCAAATAACATTTTTCAATTTTTATTTATTTTATTTTATTTTATATATACATATCTCATATACACTAAGGTATATAGATATATATATATATATTCAATCATAACTACACATATAGTTTCTAATAAATCATGACTATATGTATATTTAAATCAAACTATATAAAAATCATATAGTTTTCTAGATATATATTTAATATAAATCTCAACTATATATAATTGACATATGTATATATAGTTCTAGAGATATATATATCTAATAAAATTTTTCATTATCAACATGGTATACATATATCTCCTACATGCATAGATATATAGATATATATATTTAATCATAACAATATATATAATTTTTTTTCATTAATCATAACTATATATATATTTCAAAACTATATCAAACTATATAGTTTTCTTAGATATATATTTAATACAAATCTTAACTATATATAATTCATATATATATAGTTCTAAAGATATATATATATATATCTAATGAAAATTTTTTTCCCCTAATTTGGTCGACTTGGGCGGCCGTGGACCGTACGCTCTGATACCATTAAATGTCACACCCCACCCAGACGCGCCTAAACCAGCGGTACACTCTCGGACGGGGCGCGCATTTAGAAGAATAACAATGGTAACAACAGAGTGCCCAACGGAAATATATAACACATAATACAAATTTGATTTCATTTAATTCAGAATACTTTTGTACATAAAATGGTCAAGGGAACATACTCCCAAAATTCCCAATGAATCATACAAAGGGTACAAAATGTGGGCCCCATAACCTACACCCAGTCCACCCTAATTTCCTGTGAAAGATTGGATAATAATGGAATGAGCTTAACGCGCTCAGTGGGTAAATAGTTCGTGAGTATAACAATTAATAAAGCATACTTCAATATCAAATATCTTAAATACACATATGAGCATCATAATCAATCAATATGTATGTATGCATGACACCGTCTCGTAATGGTTTGATGAACGTACATCGCCTGAGTTCACGTAAAGGTGTCCTTCCCCGGGCGTAGCCGGGTTCTCATGTACGTCACTCTCCAGAGAAATAATATGAATAGCGAGCAATGCTCCTAACTATTCTATGAGTCATAAACCATATACGTCCCTAGGTGGTGATATGTATGATGTCAATGCATGAACTGGTCTAGTCTACTGGTCTGGTATTTTCTTTGACATTTAGACTGACTTTGGCAATGTCTGGTGATCCTTATCAAGGTCGGTATCACGACGTGCAAGGTTAGAACATTCAGTATTACTTGTATAAGCTGATAGCTTTCAATAAGACAAACTAGATCAGTCCCCAGTTCAGAGGTGAGACACTTGGTCTGCTTAAATAACCAACGCCTAGAGCAGCCCGCTGCCTCCCGTTCACTATTTAAAGTTACTAAGGACAAGACCGAGTCTAGTTGAGTCAGATTGACCACAAATCCAACATTATAACAGTATAATACGTGAATTCCCAGTGTACAGGCATAAGTGCGACAGTATAAACATTATATGATATAATGCAGTGTAAATGAACAGTAGACATAAAAATAATTGAATGTAAACTTTAATAAAAGTTATAAAACACGCAAACCTATGTTTCGTTCCCTACCTTCAGATAAAAACTTCTTCTTTTAGGTCTGGCGCTTTCCTCCGGACAGAATTTCGTTACACCGCATCGAGAATCTCGAACAGATAGTCTCAAAACTAAAAACTCAGAATGAGTGGAAAAGAGAAGAAATTCACAAGAGAAGGTGATTTGGGGTGAGGAATGAGAAATGAGGAGGGTTCCTTATATAGAAATTTTTGGCGCTTGAATGTTCGGGCATGCATTGCGCCTGAACGTTCGGGCATGCCCAAATAGTATTATTTTTTTTTGTGAAATACAGGGTATTACAGACAATGAGTCGTGTGCATATTTAGCTCCATTCCAAGTGTACGATCAACTTGTTCAGCTCCTTGGTTTGCATCAATTGCTCCTTGGTTTGCATCAAAGGGCCCAACTTCTTGTGTTATATTGCGTAGAGAAGAAAATAAAGGTCTCCCTACCACACATCATCATCCAACAAACGTTGAGGGTGATTCAAAACCCTTTGAGAAAGGAATTCCTCGGTTATGGAGTCTTGATCATGAGGATGCTATACGAAACAAACATCAACACTTTTGATGGGACTTCGAAGCAAATCATTAGGCCGGTTACAACATCTTCTATCTTCAAGATATATGTCACGAGAGGAGGGGTAACTGACGAGGAAGTATTCAGCATGACGATAGGAAATGCCGAAAGAATGAGAGACGAACATGAACCTTGTCTTCGAAGAAGTCGACGAAAGATTCCTGTCAGGGAAGTACCAAATAATGAACCGAATCAGAATCCTACATCAAACCCAGCCCCAAATAATGATCCAACCGATAGACTATTCACTGAGGAAGAGTTATTTGCCACACTAAATCAACCTCAACCAAGTCAAGATAGACAAAGTACTCAAGCAAATCCACCAACCTGGAACGTGCCAACTCAAGGCAACACTTCGTACCAAAGGTTTCCAACTCCTGAGGTACTGTATCGGCCAGTTCCACAAGTTGCTGTGAACCAACAACAACAGTATTGGGCAGCACCAAATTTTGGAGGGCAGAACATCCCAATGAGCCCATTGTTTCAAAAATTTTCACCCCAAACAAATCCAAATATCCAAGGGGTTCCAATTTGGGGATCCCCATACAATCAAAACAACTACCCTTCACCTATGAGTCACCCATACAACCAATACTTTCCCCTAATGCCTACGACCTACCCTCCACCTATGGGACAATCGACTAACCCATTTGAACAGTTAAATGAAATGGCATCCAATATTGCTGAAATGAGAGAGACTCAAAATGATATATTAACACGTATGCAAAACTTCGAAGCAGAGAGAGAAAATTCTCAACCTTCTGGTAGTAGTCGTTCTGTACCTAGCAGGAGGTCTAGAAGGAGCGGTAGTAGGCAGAAAAATCAAGATTGATTACTGGCATTGTAAACTTTTCTTTTATATATGAATGAGAATGTTTTGTTTAAGACTATTTTTGGTGGGCCGACTTACAACCATTCTTTCTTTTGTATCACTAACTTTGGAGTGGTATGGGACACAACAAAATTGGAGGATACTAAATAAAATGTGGAAGTAAGAAAACCCATGGCCTTGTGTGAAAAGAAACATTTGGAGAAAGTTGCATTACTAACATTATCACTAAGTTGACACGGTATGGGACGAGTAAACTTGGAAGATACTATTGGTGAACTACTATTCAGCCGATGTTTTTAGAGACTGTGTTCATACAACTTAACTTGGTTAACACCCTTATTACCAAAGTCATGTGGTATGGGACACACGAACTTGGATAATAATCGAAAAGACTAAGACTAAGAGCTTGAATACATAAGATTGCGATAGAACGTTAGATCATGATATTTACCGAGGCAAATCTTAGAATTCTTATGACTCGTTTGGATTTTTAATGAAAAATATATGTATGTTCACAAAAACCAGAACCAAATCATTTGAAATACTTGCAAAGTTTTGTACTTATTATATAAACATTCTAACCTTGTTTTTACACCATGGCCAAACATACGAGGCACATAAAATTCTTTGATTCCTCAAAAAAAACCTTACAGTATACTTAGAAAAATAGCTGATTTTAATATTGCAGTACTCTCGAAATTGATGCTGAGCATACTATAATATTATACTTGGCTACAGTTCCTAAATCATGGTTTTATTTTCTCTTTGCCAGTGAGAAAATGCAAACCAGGAAGAGAGGAAGAGCACGTACTGTTCGTCCAGCAGTGGAGGCACCTCCTGAGATTCAGGAACAGCCGCCTTCGACAACATCACGGGCCACACCCGACACTGCCACTACATCTGGGCAGGCAATACCACCCCCAACCGCACCCCTTTGTCATGCCTTCAAGCATGTAAACCTTCTTTGCCGAATTTATTGAGGCGATGAAAGTCACTGTTCAAACTTCCGTTCGTGAGACCGCGGCCAGTCAGGTTGCCATTGATCAGGCACCTGTAAGATTTGGGTCAGAATCTCAAACCGATCAGATTACCAAGTACAAGAGGCTACAACCTCTTACTTTTGCTGGCACCATTGATGCTGAAGAGGTGCAGAGATGGTTAGATGAGTCAAAAAAGGCTCTAGATGCAATGAGAGTCGACGAGACTTGAAAGATTCCATTAGCAACCTACCAACTTATTGGTGGAGCAAACACATGGTGGATAACTGTAAAAGAAGACCTAAGGGTCAACACAACAGATATGACTTGGCAACAATATGAGTCAATATTTATTGATGGGTATTTTCCCGGCGCTGTGAAGAGGCAGAAGAGTCAAGAATTCGCTAAGTTATACCAAGGCAGCGTGACCGTCAGGCAATATGCTGGCAAACTCAAAGAACTATCGGTTTACTCTCTCTTCACCATCTCAACGGAGCAAGATAAGACTGAGAAATATTATAATGGTCTTCGCCATGATATTCGACAAGCCTTGTCGATCTTGGACCTCAAGATTTACAAGGAGGTTGTTGACAAGGCCATGAGCTTTGAACAAGAGAAGATCATACAGGACCAGAGAATGAATAAGGGAAAACGGCTTGGAACGTTTTCCCAACAGGGCAACAAAAAAAAGCCATACTATAATCAAAACCCAGCCCTCCCAGCCCCTGTTTCGAAGAATGAGGCCACAACACCTGCGGCTGAACCTTCTAACCCTAACCATCAAGATTTTCAAAATCATGGCCGTGGAGGTCATTATGGAAGGGGTGGCCATAGAAACGACAATGGCAGAGGTGGTGGCCGACACCACAATCAGTATGGCCAGCAGAACAATCAACATGGCCAGAAGAACAATCAGCAGTACAGGCCGACATGTTACAACTGCGACCAGCAGGGCCACGTAAAATATGCCTGTCCGCACCTGCAGCAACCTATTCCCGTTATGCCAGTCCAGCAAGCACCACCTGCTGCTAATGCCCAACTGAGGCAGAACCATTAAAATCAAGGACAACGGAATCAGGGCAGAGCATTTGCCATCGCTCAACACCCCTCCCATACAACAATGTAGTCGAAGGTACCTTTTCTTTGTTCAATACAATGGTGCATGTTTTGTTCGATTCAGGTGCTACACATTCTTTCATATCGTCTGCATTGGTAAGACATTTAGGCCTGCATCCTGAACCCACAACCATCACACTCCATGTCACATCACCGTTAGGATCTGGTACTGACGTGAATTTGCAGTGTTCTCGATGTGAGCTTCGAATGTCAGAACATATAATATATGCAGATCTTTTTGTGATGGACATTGAAGACTTCGACATCATCCTTGGCATGGACTGGCTAGCACCATTAAATAAAAAATCGAATGTATGAAGAAGCAAGTTCAATTAACCTTGCCTACAGGAGAGTTTGTCAAGATTCAGGGAACAAGGAAATGGATACACAAATCAACAGTTGCACTTCTCAAGGCACAACTTCGAGCTCTATCCCTTGGTGATGAAAATGAATCACCAGTAATGTACCCTCTCGAAGTACACGATGTTCCGGTCATATCTGAATTCCCAACAGTTTTTCTAAATGACCTTCCTGGTCTACCTCCAGTTAGGGAATTCGATTTTGAAATCAACCTCATACCTGGGACAAGGCCTATCTCAATTCCACCATACAGAATGTCAAATGTCGAGCTGGTCGAATTAAATAACCAACTGAAGGAATTAAAGAGTAATGGTTGTATCAGAAAGAGTTCATCACCCTGGGGTGCTCCAGTTCTGTTCGTTCGCAAAAAGGATGGTTCGTTACGATTTTGCATAGACTATCGCAAGCTCAATAATGTCACCATTAAGAACAGATACCCATTGCCCAGGATCGATGACCTGTTCGACCAACTTAGAGATGCCAAATACTTCTCTAAGATTGATTTACGGTCCAGTTATCACCAACTCCAGATCCGAAGTCGGAAATTACCAAGACGACATTCAAAACTCGGTACGGTCAATACGAGTTCTTGGTCATGCCGTTCGGCCTAACAAAGGCACCTGCTGCATTCATGGATTTGATGAATCGCATCTTCAAGTTATACTTAGACCGATTTGTGGTGGTTTTTGTGGACGACATCTTGATATATTCCTCAACCGAGGAAAACCATAAGATACATTTGAAGATAGTCTTCCAGCCCTTGAGAAACCACCAACTGTATGCAAAGTTGAGTAAGTGCGAAGTTTGGGCGAAGAGAGTTCAATTCCTAGGTCATGTGGTTTTAGGCAATGTCATTGAGGTTGAACCTTCTAACGTTGAAGCGATTTTAAACTGGAAGCAACCTACCATTGTTACTCAGATTAGGAGTTTTCTTGGTTTGGCTGGCTGTTACAGATGTTTCATCAAGGACTTCTCAAAGATTGCTGAACCTATGACCAAGCTCACTCGAAAAGACATGCGATTCATCTGGAATCCCGCCTGTGAAGCATCATTTTAGGAATTGAAGAAACGCCTCACGATGGCACCTGTACTTATCACTCCAAGAAATGCAATTGGATCTTCATTATACACCGACGCCTCTCTTCAAGGCTTAGGTGTCGTGCTAATGCAAGAAGGCCAAGTGGTTGCATATGCATCCAGGCAACTGAAGATTCATGAGGGTAATTACCCAACGCATGACTTGGAACTTGCAGCTGTCGTATTTGACCAGAAGTTATGGCGTCATTACCTATACGGTGAACGGTTTGAGGTCTTCACGGATCACAAAAGTCTTAAGTACATATACACTCTTGAAAGATTATGACTTTCAACTCCAGTACCATCCCGGAAAGGCCAATGTTGTGGCCGATGCCCTGAGTAGAAAATCTTATGTTGCTTGCACTCTTAACTTCAAAATGGGGAAGTTGGCTACAGAGATGGAGAACTTTAACCTCCAATTGATCAAGGAGGGACCAAGATCACGACTCTCTCAATTATCAGCCAACTCTGAGCTTGTTCGAAAGATTTCAGCAGCTCAAGCCAATGACCCTATGTTAATGGAGAAACGAGAACTTCTACTCAGCGGACAGGACCTTCCTCACTAGTAGGTAGTTGAAGACAGGGCCGCTTTCTATAAAAAATGTCTTTGTCTACCGAACGATCCTGAGCTTCGAAAAGAAGTGCTCACTGAGATGCACTATTCGAGGTTCGCTATGCATCATGGGGGTGACAAGATGTACAAGGATGTCAAGCGACAATTCTGGTTTTCTGGGATGAAAAAGGTGATTGCAGACTTCGTTCCTCGATGTCTCGTTTGCCAACAAGTTAAGGCAGAACGAAGACTTCCCTCTGGTCTCCTCCAGCCATTACCTATTGGAGAATGGAAGTGGGAGAACATAGCAATAGATTTTGTTACGGCCTTACCTCGAAATAATAAAGGGCAAGATGCTATCTAGGTTATCATTGACAGACTTACAAAGTCTCCACACTTTCTGCCAATAAAGTTCACGGATAACCCCGCCAAACTTGCCGAACTATATGAAAGAGAGATCGTACGCCTTCATGGTATACCACTCACGATCGTCTCTGATCGAGACCCTCGATTCACATCAAACTTTTGGAAAATCTTCCAGAGTAGAATGGGTGTTAAAATCACTATGAGCACAGCCTTCCACCCTCAGACTGATGGGCAGTCAGAGCGGCTTATCCAAATCTTAGAAGACATGTTAAGATGCTGCATTTTGGACTTTAATGACGGATGGGCAAAATATTTACATTTAGCTGAGTTTGCATACAACAACAGCTACCAAACTAGTATCGGCATGGCACCATACGAGGCTCTCTATGGTCTCCCCTGCAGATCTCCGGTATGCTGGTTAAATATGGCAGATAGACCGCAGTTAGGCCCTGAACTAGTTCAAGAGACTTTTGAGAAGATCACACTAGTAAAATAACGACTTCATATTGCACAAAGTTGACAGAAGAGCTATGTTGACAAGCGGAGGCAGCCTCTAGAATTTGATATGCTGACAAACGTATATGCCTCCGCTTATACGTTGCTACTTATACGTAGCATACCACTTGTAAAGGTGCTCTGGGATCACCACGGCGTCGAGGAAACATGGGAACTAGAAGCAACAATTAAACAGAAATACCCTGAATTGTTTTCTAGTACCACCTAATGATGTGATACATTGTA
The DNA here is from genome assembly GCA_035771175.1 of Paratinospora sagittata. Classification (NCBI taxonomy): domain Eukaryota; kingdom Viridiplantae; phylum Streptophyta; class Magnoliopsida; order Ranunculales; family Menispermaceae; genus Paratinospora; species Paratinospora sagittata. The sequence goes on along the minus strand of CM069598.1, from coordinate 29,924,902 downwards.
TTATTTTTACTTATCAATAAAATGATGAAACTTTGTTTATACATATCTTAATACATCGTTTCACTTTAATAACTATGCAGATGTATGAAAATAATATCAATGGATATGGTAATGCACACCGCAGTGGCCTCCTTGGCAACCTGTGACGACTCCTTCAAGATCTGAGTCAAGTCACAACTACTTTGCATCACCAAGTCCATCACCACACAGACATCGATCCTTATCGCCAGAGCGTGCATAGCTTTTTCGTAACAATTTTGTTCAAAACAATCCCGTGCCCTCATCTTGGCAGGACCTGCTACCAAAATTACCAGGCGGTCGGATTCGAGCAACAACACGAAAAAGCATTCCACCGCTCAACCTACCTCCCCTCAAACGATGTAACCAGCGCCCTCCACCACCATCTGTTAAGCAAATGTTGGAATCTTCTGAGGAAGAATCCGACTCCATTTGCTCTCCATGGTTTCGTGATGTTGAGGATTCCACTGGCCACAGTGCCACTCAGGGACCATACATGACATACCCTGAACTAGCAAAAGATGACACCGACAGTGAATCTCAAGCTGGTAACCATCATGACTACTTAAACTGATTTCGAGGGCGAAATCCTTTTAAGGGGGGTAGAGTATAATACCCTAAGATTGCACAAAAAAAATAATTTGGGTACCTGCCCGAACCTTCAGACGCAACGCTCGAACGTTTAGGCGCATGCCCAAACGTTTAGGCGCATGCTCGAACGTTTAGGCGCCAAAAATCTCTATATAAGGAACCCTCCTGATTTCTCATTCCTCATTCCTCACACCAAATCACCTTCTCTTGTGATTTTCTTCTCATTTCCACTCATTCTGAGTTTTTACTCTTTTGAGACTCTCTGTTCGAGACTCTCGGTGCGGTGCGACGAAGTTCTGTCCAGAGGAAAGTGCCAGATCTGAAAGAAGAAGTTTTTATCTAAAGGTGGGGAACAAAACATAGGTTTGCGTGTCTTATAACTTTTATTAAAGTTTACATACACTTATTATTATGTCTACCATTCATTTACACTGCATTATATCATATAATGTTTATACTGTCATACTTATGCCTGTATATTTGGAGTTCATGTATTATACTGTTGTAATGCCGGATTTGTGGTCAATCTGGCTCAACCAGACTCGGTCTTGTCCTCAGTAACTTTAATTAGTGAACGGGAGGCAACGAACTGCTCTAAGCGATTGGTATTTAAGCAGACCTCGTGTCTCACCTCTCAACTGGAGACTGATCTGGTTGGTCTTATTGAAAGCTATCAGCTTATACAAGTATACTGAATGTACTAACCTTGCACGTCGTGATACCGACCCTGATAAGGATCACCAGACGTTGCCAAAGTCAGTCTGAATGTCAAGGAAAGACCAGATCAGTAGATTAGACAAGTTCATGCATTGGCATCATACATATCACCATCTAGGGACGTATGTGGTTTATGATTCATAGAATAGTTAGGAGCATTGCTCGCTATTCATTATATTTCTCTGGAGAGGAACGTACAATGAGAACCCGGCTACGCCTTGGGAGGGACATCTGTACGTGAATGCAGAGCATCGTTCCTGAGAAGGGACGTACAATGAGAACCTAGCTACGCCTGGGGAAGGACATCTGTACGTGAACTCAGGCAATGTATTTCATTAAACCATTACGAGACGGTGTCATGCATACATACATATTGATTGATTATGATGCTTCGATGTGTATTTAAGATATTTAATTATGAAGTTTGCTTTATTAATTGTTATATTTACAAACTATTTTACCCACTGAGCGCGTTAAGCTCACTCCATTATTATCCAATTTTCACAGGAAATTAGGGTGGACTGGGTGCAGGTTATGGGACCCACATTTTATACCCTTTTTGGAGATTTTGGGGAGTATGTTCCTTTGACTACTTCATGTACAAATGAATTTTTGAATTAAATGAAATCAGACTTGTACTATTTTATATTTCCGCTGTGTACTCTGTTATTACCATTGTTATAATTTCAAATGCGCGCCCCGTCCGTGAGTGTACTGCCGGTTTAGGCGCATCCGGGCGTGGTGTGACAATATTCATGATAAATAGTATGGACAAATGATCCCGGGGGTGAATCCCCATACCACCGTGGGTGTGTGACAGGATGGGACAATATTATGTGGTGCTATGGCTGGAGTATGCCCTGCGGGGGTACTCATCACCCTGGGTAGGGGGTACTGTGTGCAACCTAGGTGTGACAAAAAAACCTTATGTAGCTGCCCGAACGATACATTTTTTTTTGTGTGCAAATCTCGAGTATTACATGTGAAGTATAAAGAAATTCATTTTGATGTTCAACATAGATGGACTACTTATAAAATGTTACGTGTAGCTACTTCATTTGAAAATGTTTTTAATACATTTTTTACTACATATGATTTTCACCGTGTTCTATCTTCCATTGATTGGCATAATGCCAATGTAATTAAACATTTTTTAGAAGTATTTAATGAGGCCACTATTAGTTTTTCAACTAAAAAGTATTTTATAATAAATAAATTTGCTTTACATTTGGGTAATATTATATTTGTTTTAGATAAGCTTAGTAAAGAACCCCCAACTGTTTTAATTTACTATGAGATGAAAGCAAAGTTTGATAAATATTGAAAGGAATTTTCAATTATTATTGATATAGCAATTTGTATGGACCCTCATTATAAATTAGTACTTTTAGAAGATTGTTTATGTTTAATTTATAAAAATGATTGTTTTCATCATTTACAAAATATTAAGGATGAGTTATTTAAGCTTTTTGCATTGTATGAAGAAAAACTTTGTACTAGTGGTTGATAATATAACATCTTTATCTCAATCAAATGGAAAAAAAATCTAATGTTAGCTTATTTGTCACAAAGGAGAGCTAATGATAATGATTCACAATTTAAAGTTTCAAAATTACAAAAATATTGCCTCTACTTGATATAGGCATTGATGAAGAGTTTGATCTTTTAGATTGGTGGAGACAACAAGAAAAAAATAATCCTATTTTATCTGTAATGGCAAAAGATTTACTATGTATATCTATTTCTACAGTTGCTTCAGAATCTGCATTTAGCTCTGGTGGACGTGTTATTGATGATCATCGAACGAGATTAAAAGAGGATATAGTTGAATCATTGATTTGTCTAAAAGATTGGTACTTGGCTGAAAATGGAATGGAACAACTACTTGATGTTGATAACGACCTTGAGTGAACTTTTATATAAGTTGCATTTTTTTTTTTTAACTTGTAATAATAAGTGGTAAATGGTAATGTGTGCTTGAAAAACTGTTGTAAAATTTTAATATTTACGATTTTATAGTAAATAAGAAAATTTTAGGTTTAGAAATTATTTTTTGTTTATTTGGAAATTTTTTGTAATATTTGGAAATAATTTAATATTTATTTTGAAATTAATAAATAATATTGTTAATTTGAATGTTTTATTTAATTAGTTAACTAAAATTTATATTTAATGTTACTAATTTAACTTTAAAATAATTTGATTACATTAATTGTCCAAAAGCCCGGTCTATATATTTTTGGGTCGGGTCGGGGTCAAGACATTTTAATATTGGCCCGGTCCGACCCGAAATGTTTTAAGGCCTGACTAGGTCCAACTCGATTATTCCTAGGCCCGGTGGGATTGGAACGGGCCAGCCCAAGTGGCCCGAATTGCCACCCCTACTAATGAGTGCTCCGGGAGAAATATTGCTATCTTTATAGCAATGTAATACAAACTAGAAATCTATGATAATAATAATGATAAAATAGTGATATTGCAATATTACAATATTACAATATATGGAGGTAGGCATGTTGATACTGGCACTACGACAATAATAACATTTAGCAACAAAAAAAGTTTATTGCTAAATGCTAATTTTAGCAATAAAAATATTAATTTTGTTGTTGTGTGTATGAGAATTATAAAATAAAAATAGCAACAAAAAATATTTTGTTGCTAAATGCTACTTTTAGCAACGAAAATATTGATTTTGTCTCTATAAAAATGAAAATTATAAAATAAAAATTAGCAACAATTTTTTTTTTGTTGCTAAATGCTAGTTTTAGTGACAAAAACATTAATTTTGTCATTGTGACTAAGAATTATAATATAAAAATGACAACAAAAATATTAATTTTTGTTGTTGAAGATGTCTTCTTAATAAAATTGTCAACAAATCGTTGTTGAAAACTTGCAAATTAAAGCCCCCTCCCTTCTTTCTGGCAAAAACTTCATTTCAAAACTTCTAGTCCATTGGTCCATTTTCAACAATGATCTCTGATGTAGCATTAGCCAAGCTTCTATATTCTGCTTCTGTACTTGACCTAGCAACTATATGCTGCTTTTTAGAACACCAAGAGATGACATTAAGATCCACGTAAATACAAAAGCCAGAGGTGGAACGTCGATCATTGGCGTTGCTACCCCAGTCAGCATTAGAGTACCCAGTATGATCAAGATGAGGAGACCGTTGCAAATGAAGACCATACGTTAGTGTGCCCTTAAGGTAGCGTAGGATACGCTTGACAACCTTCCAATGGACATCTCTAGGGCCTTGCATAAACTGGCACACCTTATTTACAACAAAAGAAAGTTTTGGTCTTGTAATAGTAGCATATTGTAGAGCTCCTACAACACTTCTATATTCATGTATATTAGAGATATGATCACCATCCACGGCTGAGAGCTTCAAACCGGTGACCATTGGTGTTGGAAATGCCTTGGCATTACTCATTTTAACCCTTTCAAGAAGATCAAAAATATACTTTTGTTGAGATAACACAAAGCCTGACGGAGTTGGTTTCACTTCCATTCCAAGAAAGTAATGTGAAACACCAGGGTCTTAAGAGAGAACATCTCATTGAGTTGAGAAACAAGTTGTTGCACTCATTACTGCACTTCCAGTTAGGATGATATCATCCACATAAACAAGGAGAAAAATAGTAGAGGATTTTGAAAATCCGAGAAACAAAGATTGATCTGCCTTAGATGATTGAAATCCCATATGAAATAGAGCAGTCCTCAACTTATCGAACCAGGCCCTTGGAGCTTTCTTTAGACCATATAGTGCCTTATGGAGTTTGCACACAAGAGGGCAAGTACCATGTTGTTCAAAACTAGTGGGTTGGGACATAAACACCTCTTCATGTAAATCACCATGCAAGAAGGCATTATTTACATCTACTTGTCTTATGTTCCAGTCATGAGAAAGAGCAACTGTCAAAACTACTCGAACAGAAATTGGCTTGACAACAAGACTAAACATTTCATTGAAGTCAAACCCAGGTTGTTGGAGATACCCCTTAGCAACCAACCTTGTTTATCATGAGGTAAAGGAACCAAGGACCAAGTGTTTTTCTTTGGCAATGTTGCATATTCTTCATTCATTTCTTTCTTCCAATGAGTACTAAGTAAAACATCATGCGTAGATGAAGGTTATTTGGTAGACAAATCAGAATTAAAGAGAAACAATTTGTTAGGCGTAGAGATACCACTCTTCGACCTTATGACCATTGGATGAGCATTAATAGTAGGAGATGCTTCCACAGACTGTGTAGCAGCTAAATCAGTAGCAGCATGATCACTTGGAATAGCAATAGAAACTGAAGAAGAATCCGTTCCAACAGGATCAATAGACTGTTGAGGAGCAACATCATCTATACCAGCAGAGGTAGTAGAAGGATCAGACTAAACAATAAGAGGGGTAGGTGGTAAATGAACCAACACTGGCGAAGAACCAATACACTGTGATTGAGATTGCACACCACGGTTCAGAAGTGAAACGGTCGACTGATTTGCAAAAGGAAACATATGTTCCTAAAAAATAACATGTCGAGATATGTAGATCTTCCCATCAACAACCAAGCATTTGTAACCCTTGTGAGTGGGACTATACCCAATAAAAGTGTAAGGAGTTGATCAAAAATCAAGGTTATGAGAATGATATGGCCTAGTATAAGGAAAACATATGCATCCAAAAACCTTGAAAAAGAAGTAATTAGGCCTTGTGTTATACAACAGTCCATAAGAACTCTTATTATGAAGAGTATGGGAAGGAAGTCGATTAATCAAGTGAACAACACAGGCAAAGGCATCAGACCAAAACTTCAAAGGAATAGAGGCTTGTGCAAGCAATGTCAATCTAAGTTCAACTATATGTTGATGTTTTCTCTAAACTATTCCATTTTGTTCAGATGTGCGAGGACAAGAAAGTTTATGAACAATACCATTGGAAGCAAGAAAAAAGGATAAAAATCTAAATTCTCCCCCCGCCCCTAATCAGTTTGTAGAACCTTAAGCTTAGTGTTAAACTATAATTCTGTTTGAGCTTTGAAATGATGAAAACAAGAAGAACCTTCAGACTTTGACTTTAAAAATATATCCAAGTGAAAAGAGAGTAAACATCAACAAAACTCACATAATAGCTAAAACACAAGAGGAGATCACATGAGAGAAGGACCCCAAAGATCAGACTCAACAAGTTGTAAAGGAGCATTATAAGTGGTAGTCGAGCTAGGAAAGGGAAGTTTATGACTCTTACCTAATTGACAAGCAGTACAAACAAAAGGAATTTTATTCATTGAAAAGGGAATGTTACATTGTGTTAGAACATGAGACACAACCTTGGGAGCTGGATGTCTCAATCGTTTATGCCAATTTTCAAGAACAGGATACAAACTACTACTGGAAGACAAAAAATGAGATGCGCATGGAGTAGAACCTGAAACAGAGTGTAAAGAAGATAAATGCCCCTTGACATTATTGGAAGCTTGATCCTTCACAAGACAAAATTGAGGATGAAATTCAAAGAAAACATTATTATCAAGACAAAACTGAGACACTTATAAGATTTTTGGTAATGCTCGCACATGAAGAAGATTGTTGAGATGTAACAGTTTAAAAGAGGAAGAAGAATGAGATTGAGAAGGAAAAGAAGAAGAGCCAACATGAGATATAGTCAAACCTGCACCATTGCCCATATGTATCTTGTTGTGACCATGATACTCCGATCCAAAAGTGAGATTGTTCAAATCACCAGTGATATGGTTAGTTGCCCCATAATCTGGATACCAGAACTCATTTGCAACCATGTCTGGAGTTGCAAGCATAATAGACATAGGAGAACTTCTAGCCTTGGAGATTGAAGAGATAAAAGAAGCAGCATCAGATGACACATTGTGAGAGTTTCCTTGAGATGAGGATGTTCCAGCTCTTCCAAATGAGGCATCAAATCGATAATAACATTTGTGAACTGTATGTCCCTGCTTACCACACAATTGACACCTTGTCTTGCCAAATCTACCATGATCGCTTCCTCGACCACCCTGGTTTACATGTCTTCCACCATGAGATTGTGGAAATTGAGAGGAGTTGTTGGTGGAACTCTTGCCATTCTGATGAGCAAGATGTGTTGACATTAGAGGATCTGATGCGACAACTGTGCTCTGCTGAAGTCTACTTTTAGATGCAAGCAAGAGTGCCTGAGCATCACGCAGAGTATATGTGTCACACCCCAGTACACAGCACACCGCAGTGTCTAGTACCCCCGGGATGTGATGGGTACCTCATACCGAGCGTACCCCAGCCGTTATATACCACATAATATTGTCACATCCCAGTACACAACCCGCCTATAGCGTTTAGTACCCCCGGGATCATTTGTGCACACTATTCATTCATGAATAGTGCAGGGCCTTTCCCGGAGTCGAACTCGAGACCTCATAGGGTTTAATTTCGAACTCTGAGTAACCACTGAGCCAATGGTTCAGTGGCTACTCAGAGTTCGAAATTAAATACTACTAACATAGGTTACAAATCCTTTGCTCAAATTTGATAACACCTCTCTCGAGTGTAAGAAACCAAATCTATGTTCATTCAAAGAGTGATCAGCAATTTGAAAGCATTAAACATGAAGAATCGCAAATACACCCAAAAGATTGCTCAAAAACACATAAACAATGATTCAATCACAAGATCCAACATAGCTAAATCAAAACTCTAGATTATCTATTTAGTTCATAAACCAATCCATGGATACAAAATAGAAAAGATAAAGAACAAGGAAATGAAACATTGCAAGAACTTAAGGAATAGAAATTAAAGATGAAAACTCCCTTAAAGATTTTCTTCTTCTTCCTCTTGCAAAACATGCAACTTCTCCAAACTTTCTCCTCTTCTTTCTTGCTTCCCTTTTTCTCATCCCTTTTTTCAGACCGTAGCCGTCCTTTCTCCCTTCTTTTTTTGTGACTCCAAATCATCTTATATGATATCTCTTTAAGTCTAGAAGAAGTAGAAAAAAATTGCATCCAATTCCGAGTTGTATAACCCAAGATATCGCAAAAATACAAAACTCGCGCAAAACTGTTTTCGTAACGTAGCACCGCGGCGCTCAGACTGTGAAATGCACTATTTTGTGAATTTTCTTCATATTTTTTGCACTTTTTCTCCATGGGACTTATTGCGCAATGCCTTCGGACTTTTTCACCATCTTTTATACCTCATTTCATCCCTTTAAAGCTCTTTATTCTCCTAAACCAATAGATCTTAATGCATTTTTAATCTATTGGTTGGTGCTCGAGAGAGGGAATCAATAACTTAAGGATAGATGTTCAAATCGACGGTCGAGAGAGGTATTTGAATGGGTAAGGATTCATGATTTATAAATTTTAGAAATTAATTCATTAACACAATTATTAAAGATCATGAGAGACAACTGAGTGAGATCTAAACTCTAGAACTATAAATCCATTGATTTCTCTCCAATTTCCATTTATTTTGCATTGTTTCATTTGATTTTGTTTATTTTATATCTCTGCAAGTAAATCATCTCTTTTTATCACCAAGATAAAACCACTAATCATTGTAGTTTTGCGCATTTTTAATTGTGAAATTAACCTTCCCTGTGGATACGATAACCTACTCACCATGGTATTATAACTTGATATTCGTACACTTGCGAATATAAAATAACCATGATCAGCCGCAGCGCCATTGCCTGGAGCCACGGCGCCTCTTCTCTTTGTTTTTCCCACCCCCACGGCGCCCAAAACATTCAATGTGGCTTTTTTTTCTGTGGACTTAGCCAATTTTTGCCCCTTTTCGACTTGGGTTCTTCATGCTTCTCTTTTGCATCTTCTTGTACATATTTTCATGATCCAAAACCATGACTAACACATCTAAATACCTACAAAACAAAGTAAATCAAATCAATAACACACCCAAACATAAAATTAATCAAATTATAAACTAATAAACAAAATTAATGCATAAAAAACCCAAATTATCCTAAACTAACATATTCATCAAAACTAACATAAGCACATGAAACTAATGCATGAAATGTCCTAAAACACACCTAAAACATTCTCTAAAACCGATCTAAACATGCAACTATCACCACTATTAATGTCTTACTTTTAATAATGTGCATTATTATCACTATTAATGTCATTGACACCAAAAATGAAAATGTTAATAATGATAATTAAAATAGTGTGCATTGATAATCTATTACAGGCACGTAGAGTCAGGCATACACGTCATCATGATGTCAGATGAGAGAATAAGTCGTTACAGTCTGGCTTTTGCAAGATTTGGCGGAAGGGCAGTTTGTGAGGACAATGATGTGATGAGCTTGAAAATATTGGCGGAGTCGTCTTGCAGCCGTTACCAAAGCTAAGGCCAGTTTCTCTACCTCTGAATATCTCGTCTCGACATCTTGGAAGGCTTTGTTAAAGTAGTATACGAGCCTTTGTATTTCGTCTTCTTCTCTGATTAGGGCGGCATTGGTGGCAGAGGGAGATACTATGAGGTAAAGATACAATGGCTCGCTTGCTATAGATTGCAACAACATAGGTGGTCGCCCAAGGTAAGCCTTCAATCAATTGAAGGCTCGGTTGCATTTTTCAGTTCACTATACTCGTTTCTTCTTTAACATGGCGAAGAACGAGAGACACCCGTCCGTTCAATCTTTGGATCTCTTTCATGGTTCTTGGGGGTGCCATGTCCAACAAGGCCTTGATCTTTTGTTGGTTCGCCTTGATCTCTTGTTCACTCACCATGAAGCCTAAGAATTTCCCCGCGGTAAATCTGAAGACACTCTTTGTTGGGTTCAATTTCATATGATACTTCCTCATGATCTGAAATGCTTCTGATAGGTGGTTGATATGATCAATGTCTTGCAAGCTTTTTATAATCATATCATCGATGTACACCTCCATCCTCTTAGCTATTTTATCTGCAAACATCTTGTGTTATGCAGTTGAATCTATCAACTAATCGATTCGCTGTAGAGGGAAACTAATTTAAGGATAGGCTTTGTTCAGATCGGTGAAATCTACATAGGTTCGCCATTTGTTATTTGACATTTGTACCAAGACGACGTTCGCTAACCATTCGGGAAAATGAGCCTCTTTGATGAATTCGGCGTCTAATAGTCGATCCACCTCTTCCCGCAATGCTTCAACTCTATCCTGACTCAACGGTCTTCGCTTTTGTTCCACAAGTCGCTAACTTGGGTAGATGTTGAGCTTTTGACATGCGAGCTCCAGAGGAATTCTCGGCATGTCGCTATGCGAGCTGGCAAACATATCCAAATTCTGCAACAAGAAACGTACAAGGTTTTGTTTGAACATAGCCTCAGTATGTCTTTCTACTTTGATCGATCGCCCCGGCTTTTCCGACACCCAAAAACTTGTTACGTGCAAAATCACAAGCGTACGGTGTCAAGCTATAATATAGTCCGATAAGATATCGAATATTGTCTTCAGGAATTATTGCTACACTAACTATCAAGTTTTAACCCTAATTTTATCTTGAGAATCGAAATCGAATGATTAAGTGAATAACGCAATTAAATAACTAGAAAATAAACCAAAATAATGCAATGTAGAATAAGATAAATAAATAGAAGAAACTTCTAGAGGTTCAATCTCACCGTTCTCTCAACTATGCATGAATATGGGATTGTCATCAACTCAATTCCCTTGTTTATAAATCTAAAACTCTAACGTTACTAACTCCCTCTCTCGAGCACCTGCTAGAACATGCTATTTGAATTATAAGTTTAACTCTTTCGATGAACACCTAAAACCCTAATAACTCATTAAGATCTATGGTTCTCTTCAATGACTTCAAGGAATATTTCAATCTCCTCTCGGTCTCACGATCACCCAAGTTATATCTTCCTTGTTTCAACCCCCTCTCGGACACCTATTTCAAGTCTAGAATCATCTAATCCGTGATCAAGGGATTAAAAGCTTTACACCCAGAAAAACATAAGTAAACTAGAAACTTTATTGATAATAATCAAAAGAATAAAACCTAAAGCACAGTATCGAGTTTGGATTGATCTACACCTCTACATAGAGGATTTAGTTCATGAATAAAGACATGAAAACACTAAATAATGATACGAACATGAATCTCAACAATGAAAACAAGTTAGATTGGTGGAAGAATGGTAAAAACTTTCTTCTCTGTTTTGAATCGCTTCGCTTTGATCTTCTCCTTCCCCTTCATCTAGCCATCAATATCGTCCTCTACTCTCTTCTCCTCTCAAAACCCTCTCATAATTTTCTATTTAAAGTAAGGAGTTCATAGAAACAAACTGTGTCCAATTCGGAGTCCAATTGGCAAAGTTATGACCCAAAAACGACAACTTGTGTAGTTTCCTAATTGCGCGAGCGCAGCAACGCTCATATTAAGCACCGAAATGCCCAAAACATGCTGATTTTGCATTTTGGGGGTTGGGGTGTAGCGCTGCAACGCTACTATTGAACTCTGCAGCGCCCAGAGTGATGCAATATGGCCTTTTTCTTCATTTTTCTTATATCTTTTGTACTCTTTGCACATGCATCTTCATTTAATCTTCTTGTACTTTGTTTCCATCATCAAAACTCACATTCACATCATCTAAACACCCACAAAAAAAATCAAATCTAATTAGTAACACACTTAGATAATCAAATTAACCAACTTATAGAATTAAAAACTGAAATAAAGCATATTATACTAAAATGTGACTAAACTAACAAATAGATCAAAACTAAGATAAACTAACAAAACTAATGCATAAATTATCCTAAAACTTATCTAAAAGATGCTCCAAAACATATCTAAATATGTAACTTAACAAATACCCCCAAAGGGAAAACAAAACTAAAATTCAACTAACAACTCAATCATCAATCTACCATCGTATTCTCAAACAAATTAAACTTTGATTCAAAATATAACATGCATATCATTATCATGGCCTTTAAGATCACATTGAAAGATAATAACTCATCAGAAAATTTCAAGAGTGTTAGAGATGTCTATATTTTCAATCCAACTCCTCACCTAACCTCATTTTTTATTCTCGAACACACGATCACATAGTCAAACTCATAAAACCATTCATGAAATTCATAGATATGCAAGCAAGCGTAAAGTGTGAGTGATCTCAAATAAATATATATAAAGTGAATCCCATAGGAAAATCTTTCATACCACTCTCCACTAATGTAGATCACATGCCATTTAGAATCAATTCCTAGGTTGTAATGTATGGGCTGGTTCAAAGGTAGGGAAAAACTGAAAAAATTTAAGCTCAAAACACCCTAACTCTTTGATCAAGTACAAACATCCACGACATTACATATAGAACCAAAAATCGTATAATGAGTACATATATCCCCTTCAAAATTCAAACTTTTCCTTCCATCCTCATCTTAGTCTTGTTTGCTTATTTTCATAGAATGCTACACCCCCAAACTTATTCCTTTTGATCACATAGATGTAGCATTTTTATTTTTATTTTTTTTAAACTATCAAACTTTGCAAACTTTCAATATACATCTCATCATCAGCTTCTTTTCATCCTTTTTTTTTTTTCTTATTCTCCCTTTTTCACCTTCCAAAAGGATAACACTCCAACATACTCAGAAGTGTATAAGATAAATAGGTTGAAAACAAGGAATTTAAACATATAATGCTCAAGTGAATTAATGCATAGGTAATCAAAGAAAGATCATAAAGCTCAAAATGGGTGACTAAGGATATAATCAAAAATAAGGTAGGTTATATGGCTCAAGCTTATCCAAACATGACCTACATCATTTTCCTCATGGCATGTTCTCTAGGATTCTGCCTCAAGTGATAATCAAATTTGTTCTAGGATTTATAGAAATCTAATTTATATAACTTGCACAAATCTAATCCAAACAAGTCATGATTCCACAAAATCAACCACACTAGACATGTAGAGAATTTCCAACAAAACTAAGTTAATAGTCGAATCAAGCACACAAACTTATAAATTACTCTCTACATTCCCCTAGAGTCATGTTCATATATATGTTCTCTTATCATTGGCAATTCAGAAATTGAACAAAAATAGAATCAAATCAGAATTTATAAGATCATAGGATATCCTAACCTAAAACTACCACATCTTCACCATGACAAGTAAAAAATCAAAACTCTCCCCCCAACCTCAAAACAAGCATTGTCCTCAATGCTTCAAAATAAAAAACATAATCAGAGGATGGATGGATGTAAAAGAAAAAGAGGTTGATAAAATCCCCTTTAACCCAAAGGGTTGAAGTCTTCACATAAGCTGGCCATCCTTTCCGTGTAGCTCGCACAAGGATCCCAAAGCTTGATCTAGAACCTGGGAAGTAGATAGCAAAAGACATGTCATTGGCAAAGGTAAATACTAATCAACTATATAAACCAAATAAATAAATTAAAACATAAAAGAAACCGATGGGTTGCCTCCCAACAAGCGCTTGGTTTAAAGTCTTTGGCTCGACTATCATCTGCGTTTCTTCAAGGCGGATCATCAAGAAGCACGACCTTCACATTCCTTTCTTCTTGGCCCTTAAAATGCTTTAGCCATTTTTTCTTGACATGAGAAAGAGATTCATTTATCCACTTATGCTCAATCAAGTCACACAACAACTTTTCTTCTTCAACATGAGGTATCAAATATAGGTCCTTCCACACCAAGGGAGGGGGGTCATCTAAATCCTCCACTTTGTCCACATAGTGCTCCAAGGCATTTTTCGGTGTAGGCTTCTCATAAGCCTTGGTAACACACTCATCAATTACCCCCACAACATCAATCTGGTGGAAAGTATTCTTCTTCTCGGGAGCTTTGGGTGTATTGTAGATCTTAAACATCACTTTGTCTTCATTAACCCTCAAAGAAAGCTCACCAAACTCCACGTCTATCAATGCTTTCCTCGTAGCAAGGAATGGTCTCCCAAGTATCAAGGGAATGTCTCCATCTTCCTCAATATCAAATACCACGAAGTCAACCGAGAAGATGAACTTATCCACTTTCACTAAAACATCTTCAATGATACCCCAAGGATGTTTAAGAGACCGATCCGCTAATTGTAAGGAGATAGTAGTAGGCTTCACCTCATCGAGCCCCAATTACCTAAAAATAAATAGTGGCATTAAGTTAATGCTTGCACCTAAATCACATAAAACATTATTAAAATTCAAAGTACCAATGGTGCTAGGAATAGTAAAACTCCCTGGATCCTTTAGCTTTTAAGGTAGTTTCTTTTGTAGTATGGCACTACACTCTTCCGTAAGCTTCACTGTCTCATAGTCCTCCAACTTCCTCTTCTTTGACATAACATCCTTCATGAACTTCACATAGTTTGGCATTTGTTCCAGCGCATCTGCAAAAGGAATGTTACTATGGATTTTCTTAAAAATTTTAAAAAACATGGCGAATTGCTCATCAAGCTTCTTCTTTTGAAACTGTTGTGGAAAATGAATAGGAGTTTTGAGAATAGGGGGTTATCCAGAAATGTGATAGAACCTGGCCTATAAGGCCTCTCTTTTGTCTTCTCCCCTTAGATGCCTCTTCCTTGACTTTACTTGACTTAGCCTCTTCGCTAGGCTCCTCATTCTCTTGACTAGATGGTGGTGGAGATGCAATGTGTTGGCTATTAAAATCAACCCCTTTCACTTCCTTCCCACTTCTCAAGGTAATGGTGTGGCATTGCTCTTTTGGGTTCACCTCGGTATTACTAGGAAGTGAACCACGTTGTTGGGCATTCACTGTTGATGCAAGTTGCCCTATTTGAACTTCCAAGTTCTTTATAGATGCCCTTGTCTCCATCATGAATGAAACCAACATATGTTCCAAGGATGGCTTCTTCTCTTGAACTTGATTCTAGATGCCCGGTGGAGGTTGCAATTCTAGATGCCCGGTAGAGCTTGCTATGTGTTTCTTGTATTTGCATAGGAGAAATTCTCATGATTTCTAATACCCGAGTGGTATTGATTTGATAGAGGTTGGTTACCCCTATCATTGTTGCACCCCCGGTTGTTTATGAATTGAACTTGCTCCTCTTGTATTTCACTGCCCGAATATCCCATGTTTATAGTTGTCACATTTTCAATAGAAGTTTGAGCACCTTGAGTAGTAAGTGTAGCAAATTGATGTGATATGCTAGACAATTGAGCAGATAAAGATGATATCTGATCGACCTCATGCAAACTGGCTACCTTCTTTACCATATATGTCGTACCCGGAACTTCATAAGTGTTTGTGGCCATATCTTCTAACAAAGTAAATGCATCGGTGGCTATTTTTGTTAAGAGTGAACCACCGGCCGCCGCATCAACCAATGTCCATGTGGAGAATATCGCGCCATTATAGAACAACTAAATACGTAGCCAATCTTGGAATCCTTGTTGAGGACACTTCCTCAAGAGTTCTTGAAACCTTTCCCATGCCTCATAGAGTAATCCCGCCTCTTGTTGCTTGAATTGCCCAATCTCAGCTCTTAGTTGGGAGGTCTTGGCCGGTGAGAAAAAACTTTTGCACCATCTCTTGCCATGTGGCTATGCTTCCGGGTTGCAAAGATTGCAACCATGCTCATGCCTTATCCATTAGAGAGAAAGAGAATAACGTCAATCTTACGGTGTCCTCTGTAACACCATTCATCTTGACTATGTCACGCATCTCTAAAAAGGTGGTGATGTGGATAGTAAGATCTTCAATAGGAGATCCACCAAATTGGTGTTGTTGTACCATCGAGATCAATGTCGGTTTCAACTCGAAGTTGTTCGCATTTATAGGAACACAAACAATGCTTGAATAATTGTCATTGATGATCGGCTTGAAGTAGCCTCTCAAGGTCAACTGATTTTTTTCTTCTGCCATTGCCTCAACTTCTACTCTCCTTTCTCTTCGAAGTCTTCCAAGTGTCCTCTCTATCTCGGGGTCAAATGTTATAATTTCAAAGCTTTTTGCCCTCCGCATATAACTTGGAACATCTACAAGAAAGAAAAGAAGAAAATTTCAAAGTACCAGGTAATAACAAAGAAATAAAACTAAACTAGAAATAAGAAAGTAAAAATAAAAAATATCGAGACTAAAATCGGAGTTAACTAACATGATATTAGTGCAAACAAGTAACTAATCCCCGACAATGGCGCCAAAAACTTGTTACGTGCAAAACCGCAAGAGTTCGGTGTCAAGTTATAATGTAGTCTGATAAGATATCGGGTATCGTCCTCAAGGATTATTTCTACAATAACTATCAAGTTTTTACCCTACTTTTATCTAGAGAATCAAAATCGAATGATTAAGTGAATAACGCAATGAAATAACTAGAAAATAAACCAAAACAATGCAATGTAGAATAAGAGAAATTAATAAAAGAAATGTCTAGAGGTTCAATCTCACCGTTCTCTCAACTATGCATGAATATGGGATTATCATCAACTCAATTTCCTCGTTTATAAATCGAAAACCCTTACGTTACTAACTCCCTTTCTCGAGCACCAACTAGAACATGCTATTTGAATTTTAAGTTTAACTCTTTCGATGAAAACCCAAAACCCTAATAACTCATTAAGATCTAAGGTTTTTTTCAATGACTTCAAGAGCATGATCACCCAGGTTATATCTTCCTTGTTCTAACCCAAAATACTCCCTCTCAGGCACCTATTTCAAGTCTAGAATCATCTGATCTATGATCAAGGGATTAAAAGCTTTACACCCAAAAAAACATAAATAAACTAGAAACTTTGTTGACAATAATCAAAACAATAAAACCTAAAGCATAGTATCGAGTTTGGATTGATCTACACCTCTAGATAGAGGATTAAGTTCATGAATAAAGACATGAAAACACTAAATAATGATATGAACATGAATCTCAACAATGAAAACAAACTAGATAGGTGGAAGAATGGTAGAAAATCTCTTCTTCGTTATGAATCGCTTTGCTTCAATTTTCTCCTTCCTATTCCTCTAGCCTTCAATCTCGTTCTCCACTCTATTCTCCTCTCAAAAACCTCTCATAATGTTCTATTTAAAGTAGGGATTCCATAGAAACAAACCGCGTCCAATTGGTGAAGTTATGACCAAAAAATCGCAACTTGCACAGTTTCCTAATCGCTCGAGCGCTGCAACACTCATATTCTTCCTTTTTTATATATTTTTTGCACTCTTTGCAATCTTCATTCAAACTTCTAGTACTTTGTTTCCATTATCCAAACTCACAATCACATCATCTAAACACCTACAAAAAAAATCAAATCTAATTAGTAACACACTTAGATAATCAAATTAACCAACTTATAGAATTAAAAATCGAAATAAAACATATTATACCAAAATGTGACTAAATTAACAAATAGATCAAAACTAAGATAAACTAACAAAACTGATGCATACATTATCCTAAAACTTATCTAAAACATGCTCTAAAACATATCTAAATATGCAACTTAACAAGGACGATCTCTTTTGTTTCACAGGCGGCCTGACCTTGCCGTTGTTCCTCATCTCTTGAGTCGAGGTCGTTCATATTTGTTTTTCGGCAGATCAACTTTTACACTTGTTCTCCCCACAAACGGAGCCAAATGTTTCAACCGAGAATCTCTCGCGTTGGACAGCGAATTGATGCCAATTGACTGAGTGAGAAATTGCTTGATCCTCCAAAATCCTACCCAAAATTGCTCCGTCTTGGACTTGCAAGGGTGGTGACGCTTGGTTACCGAAAACACGATGATACCAAACTTAGACAAAGAAATAGGAGAATAGAAGTGTGTAGAGAAATTTAGGTTTCAGAGCATACCTATGGAGAATGAGCCCCCTTTTTATAGTTGAGGGGAAGTAGCTTGGGTATTAAATGCATTGCTTCATCGGTGGAGCAATTTGTGATTTCCTGTATCAGAATTTGGCACGTGGTTCGATGTCTCAAGATTCGTTTTATGCGGTGTTTGAGCTATGTTTGGTTTGTAAGATTCGGTATCCCAAACCAAGTTCTGGGTCATTCCTTATCAGAATACGCCTGTTTCAGCCATGGCCGAGGGTGGGTTTCCTCGGTTATAGCTAAAGGAGAGAGGCCTCTCGGCCTTAGCCGAAGAGGGCCCCTCGGCCTTGGCCGAGAAAAGGTCCCCTTGGTCATGGCCAGGAGGGTTTTGGCCATGACCAAGGGATGCATCCTGGACTTGGCCAGGATGCCTTCGTCTTTGATTTTGGCTCGGTGTCTTTTTCCCTGGGGTACTGCTTGAGATCTTAATTGGATTTTTCTCTAGTTCTTTTTCCTTTTTGCCCTTTTTCATTCAGACTCTCACTCATCGAGTTTTGGGTGTAACAATGGGTGCCCAAATAATTGTTCCTCAATGCTAGAATCACAAAATCCAAAGGAGTATGGATACAAAAGGCTATGGTTCACCGGATCACATAGATTCTCTTTATTGAACCATATCCTCAGCTTCTTGGCCTTAATCATTTTAGGCAACTTCCATGTATTTTATGTCATATGCACTTATCTATATTTTTATGACATTTGAAAGTATTTAGACTTGACAAATGATGTTGATATATAATGCCTAAGATCGTCTAAAAGTAGTTGATCACATTTAACTTGTTTTTGATACTTAATCATATTGTTCAATGTCAAAGAGTCAAAAGCATACTAGGTATACAACCCGAAAGTATCATTTGAATTTCATATCTATTACTTCCATTCATCTTTGTAAACATACCTATATTATATATTCTTTTGTTCAAAGCATACTTTATGCATTTGTTATATCATAAGAATCTATGCTTCATGAATATATTTATCCATTTTGAACATGATACAATATTTTCGTTGATGTGAGCTTGCTTAGAATTAATTTGGTTGAATTGCTCATATATATGTTTGTATGCTCATAAATCTAAGCAGATGGACTAGAATTAAGAACTATTCCTTAAAGTCCATATCTCTTGCACTTAGGATCAAAATGATTCATATCTTTTGAAAAGTACAAGATTTGTACTAAGTATTAGTGGTCTTCACTTCAAATGAAAATAAAATAGTCACCTCACTTACTTCTTTGGAGATTGATCAAGTTTAGTCTAAGAATTTAAATTCTTAGCAATTATGAGAAAATCTTAAAGGTCACTTCTCCAACCCAACTAAGGAAAGCTTACTTTTGTTCCCTATGCTTATTACTAATTTTTGATCATATCATTGAAAAAGGGTTAGTAAAGGGAAAATATAAATCGATTCTTCATTTGAGCTTAATTAGATAGTTTAAGAATCAAACAAAATGAAACAAAATGATCTTCTTAGAGACCTTAATTTAGAAACAAAATGATCTATTCTTATGTCTTCATCTTGCTTATTTGATCATGAATGCTCTGTTTCCTTCTATGTTTCAATGACTGCCTATAATGAAGTTTGTTATATCATGACTTGCTCTTGCCTATTGACCATCTTTCGTCATGATTATGTTTTTATATGTTGTTTTCATGCATGCTCGTGTATTAAGAATCTTATTATTATCTTAAGCTTGCATATATGGTTTCATGTTTCATCATAAGTTTTGTTTTATGATTGATGTGCCTCTCTTATGATCTTAAACAATTATAGAAACTTATGTGATCATGAATCTCTTCCTTTTAGGGTGAATAAGCAAACTCAATATTTTAATCTATAGTTATTCACTCCTACTTGAAGGAAATATGGAATAACTATCATAACTTAAAATTTCTATCCTTTGAAATCTTAGTCATTTCCATTGACCATAGTTGAATTTGTCTCATGCCTTCATCCTAAATCTTCCATGACAAATTCACACTAAGAGACCTAGTTGACCATGAGAAAATTTATACCAAACTAATAGGTTTAGTCAACTAGAGTGAATGAAAAGGCCTTAAGTGACTATATTTTTCGTTATCCATATTTAAGTCATTCAAATCTTATTGTCATGAATTGCACTTGGCAAATTTTTGCATTACCTTTCGATTAATATAATTAAACAAATAAATTGCGCAATAGGTAACACTCAAAATAAACAAATGCAGGAAAGATAAAATGGGCACAAAGATTTAGAGTGGTTTGGTTCTCTTAGAACCTACGTCCACTACCCAATCACCACGATCAGGATTTCCCAATACAATATTGGCAACTTACGGCATGACTAGAAGCCGTTTACAAAAGCCAACACAAAGGCTTGGCTCAAAGCCTTACGTTAGAAAGCCATGCACGCTAACCTACACAAGGGTTTGGTTAGAAAGCCATACACTAACCAACACAAGGACATGGTTAGAAAGCAACATTCTTGCCTACACAAGGGTTTGGCTAGAAAGCCACACTGTAACCAACTTATAGGCATGGTTACGAGTCGTACAATAGTATGGTATAAACCCAGTTGAAAAACACGTCAACGATACATCAAAATTACAAAAGATAAAAAGAAGTGTTCTACAACACTCTCAACAATATTAGGCTTACAATCTTGAATGAGTAAACACTATTATTCCAACCACAATGATTTAAATGATGCGAAGTGTTGAAATAGTTTTTCTCAAATATGCAATCGATTCAAATATATGTGATATGAAATCAAGAATCGAATACGCACACGTATCTAGATATTGATTCTAACAATGATAAGTTTAAAGCACAAGAATCAATATACAATGATGATCAAAACTTGATGATTCTAAATGTATATAAGATTAATTTCAAGAATCAACTAACTCAAGTGATAATCTATTCAATATATATTAAGTTTAGCATATGAATTGATTCCACATAATATTTATGAAACCACTAAACAAGATACAATAATATGAAGATCAAAATAGGGCTTCACAATAACCAAAATGAAATCAGTTTTCAAGATATTAATTCAAGCACAAAATTGATTTGCTCAAACAAAATCACAAGAATCTAGTTAGAGAAATTTTACCCCACTTAGGTAAATATGAAGCTTAGAGATTCTTCAAGTGTGATGATGGTTGAGTGATTCCACATTCAAAGATGATCAACACTCAATAAGATGTGTAAAGAACACTCAAAAACGTCTTGAACACTTGCTGAAAAGAAACACACAAGTTTCTCAAAGTATTTGAAAGATTGGGCGAACTATATGGAAGTATGAATCAATGGATCAAATGTAGGTGAACTTTTACTTAGAAAAAGGTTTAAAATCACTCAAGAACTTGTAGAAATGAAACTGTCACACCCTGCCCCATCGATCTGGAGCGAGGTGCAACAGATTATGGGGAAAAATAACGAGTGTTCTCTCCACTCAATCAGAGTTGCACATACAGAAGCATAGTGGCCCACAGTAACAATACTACAATACAACATATTAAGGAAAATACTATTATATTAAACATATAAAGTTGGTTAATTATTACATTACTGATACCAAAAAGTTGTCAAAAAGTTAACAAGGGCGAACCTCCTACAAAAGTGACAAAATAACAAAAGAGTAGTCAAAAGAGGTATCTAAAAGCCTGGAACCATCGCCATCACCATCAAATCGGTCTAACGGGACCTGGGGAGTGTACATATAGAAAAGTCCTTACATAGACCAGGTTTGGCCAGAACTCCCTGAATAAGTCCATTTGAACCCATCTTAATTTCCTGGAAAGATTAGCAATGGGGTGAGCTCAACAACTCAGTGAGATCAAGCGGGGTAAACAAATCTTACATGCATAATAAAGAATACAAAACAACAGTCATCAAACAGTTATGCCACAACAATACAATCAAGCAATGATATGAATGAAACTTGGTCACACGGCATCACAGGCCAGGCCACATGCACTCGAAACCTGTGATCCGAGGCACCAGTAATAAATCCAGCAACTGAGAGATCTCATGAGTTCCAGTGCTAATCCGAGTCCAGCAAAGCGGCATGGCACCCAATAATAAATCCAGTGACAACGTCACTATTCTGGGTCAGTGTTGCACCCAATATTACATTATTTTTTGAAGATAGCCTCATGCATGAAGTAAAGCATGGTAACGGATATGATGCATGATGCTATGTAATTCACTATTAAACAAGTAAGAAATGTAAAGGGATGCAAGATGTTGCAAAAAGTTGAAGGAGGACGAGAAGAGCTTGGGAATTCGGCGAATTGAAATTGAAGGGTCGTCTCTATTTATAGAATGGGCCCATCCCCTTCGAGGGGCCGACCCTCCTAGGGGCCAGCCCCCCTTGGGGTTGGCCTCCCATGGGGACGACCCTTCCCTTGAGACCGTCCCACTATGGGGGTCTACATCTCTCTCTTGAGGACTTTTACCACTTATTGAAATTACAAGTGGAGAGTTTTCAAGTAGTTACATTAGTTTCTACAGTAGAAAAACTGGGGGGGTGTTACAGAAACAAAAAAAAACGGACAAGTTCTATGTATTTTGCAAAAGTTGTTCTTCAAATGAGCAAGTGTGGTATTTATAGAAAAATACTAGACCGAAACACAAGAATGTGTTCCTCAATGAAGGAGCGCGCTTCTTCTTTGAAATCTGAAACTTTTTAGATTTTCCTCCAATCAAGGAGTGTGTTCCCTAATGTGTCTGTTGGACATATGAGAGAGGTTCTTCATCAAGAACCACTAATTCTATAAAATTTCCTATTTTGCCCTTGACTACAGGAACCCATTCCTATTAAGAGGAGGGCATTCCTTTTTTCCTAATCAAAAAAATCTGAGTCTAGGGAAAAATGACAGGAGTGCATTCCTTTCTTAAGGAGGGTGCTCCTTAAACTCTGATAAAAAAAAATCAGAGTCTAGGAAAAATGCGCAAGAGCGTTCCTTCACATTGAAGTGATAGAAACCCGATTTTTCGATCAAAAAGAGTTTAAAATATTGTCAAACATATAAACTAACTTTCAAAACATTTTTGAAAAGATTAAAACACAATTGACAAAGATAAACACATGTAAAACGATTGATTAAAAAACAGATGATCAATACGTTCGATACTATACACGTAAAACGATAAAACCATGCAAAGTTGGTAATACGAGTGTATGATAATCAATGATATAAATATGCATGATAAACAATTTTAACTATATGATTGCACGATAAAAATGATAATGTGTGTGCATTCATGATCAATATAATAATTGTGTATATGCATGATTTTCAAAGAGATGCAAAACATATTGTGGTTGGAACGTGTAATGGTTACTTTACAGCATTAAGATTCTAAACAAGAATTACAAACATAAAGTTCTTGAATCTTTGTGCAATGTTATTCCATCCACATGCTTTAACAGTATAGTTGAATCCATATATAGCTAGTTAGCAGTGAAACAATTACTTCAAAGAGATTAGTGTCGTGATTATATTGTTTGTAAGCATCAAAACACTTAGGAGAATACTGAGTGGAAAACCACTTAGGTCAACAATCTCCCCTTTTTTTATAATGACAAATAATGTAAACTTGATAAACAAGCAATCAAATAATATTTATATGCTTTATCATTTATATCAAACAAGTATGAGCATGGGCATATACCAAAAATATAGCATAGGCAAAGATTTCAAGATTAAAGCATGACCTAGCTATTTTGATTCTAATTAGATGCAAAAGATGATTTGAAAAGCATAAGACATCAATGTTCAAAAACATTTAACGCATATAGAATTAGAAATTCAAATGTTGCATCAATGTCATGCATAAATAGAAAGGCATGCCAAAAATGTATAAATATGTGTAAGGGCAATTTCTTTCCAATAAATTAGGCATGAATAAAGATATGAATATAAGCATAGCCTAAGACATGGATTCAAAGTAATGCATTTGAAAGATATTAATTATGTATTATGCATACTTGAATAATGTAGATGTGAATCATGCACATATAAGGATTATATAATAAAAAATTCGGTACAAGCATACTAACAATTCAAATAGGAGAGCATAGGCAACAAAAATATGTAATGAGATCATGGCCTATCTCTAAACCTGAATTTTAGGCAATATGATAAATTTCATGCATTTCATAGCCTAGCGAAGTTTTTCTTTTGATCCAAAATATATATATCATACAAATGATCAAAACCAATCTCAAAACATGAATATGAGCCAAATAGTATTTCAAGTTTTCAAGCACAAGGGTAACATATTCACATACATATAGGCATTTTGAAGTTAAAATGTGACGCACAAGCCTATAGCATGATGAGTAAGGCAATATCATAGACAATATATTTATAATCATGAATACAACACTCATATTGCAAGCATTAACTGATGATAAGTATGAATGATATATGAGGTTAAGCATGACATACTTATCACACATTTGCCTAGGCATATGAACATTCTTCTATAACCACAAGAATGCCTAAGACATGATTATGTTAACTTAAATAATCATGTTAATCAGCTAGTTGTACACCTAGTGATTAAGTTTAAGCACATGGTTAGCAACATCAAGGAGTATGTGCCATAAAAAAATATAATTAAGACTTGAGACACATACATCTATAAAATGTATTTTCCTTAAAATAGTTTTAATGAAGTACAAAGGAAAAAAACATTTTATAGGAAAATCTTTGATGATAAGTGATAAGACATATATAAATATCAAAGACCATATTTATCAATAGTATTCACCATGTTTTTCAAATAATCAATGAAAATACAACACGTGACAAATGATCTAATGACCTAGATATAAAATGTGAATAGCATAGTCATTCAAGTCCTTATCCATTCTAGTTGACAATCTATTGGTGTAATAGTCATTGAGGCTCATGATCAACTAGGTCCTTTTAGTTTGAATTTGCCATCAAAGATACAAAGTATTTAATAGCATGAGAAAAATTCAACTACGATCTATGGAAATGACTAAAATTTCATAAAATTAAATATTTAAGTCAAGATAGTCATCCCATATTAGTTTCCTTCAAGATGGAGTGAATAAATATAAATTAAGATATGTATCAATTTCACTCAATCACCCTAGAAGGATACTAGTCATGATCAAATACGCTTTCATGACTGTCTAAGATCTAAGATAAGCACATCAATCATATATCAAAGCTCATAATGAATCATGAAGCTATATATGCAAGCTCAGAGTTTCGAAGAATCACACTTTTAGCATAGGAGCATGCATGGAGTGAACACATAGGCATAATTATGACAAGAAGATAAAGATGGTAAGTACAGGTCATGACATGACAAAGTAGTTTGAACGTGTGTCCTTCTAATATGATAAGCAGATATAAATATTTATTCAATCATAGAAGGAGATAGAACATTCATGAAATAATATAAGCATGATGATACGAGATAAGATAAGTTATACACACATCAAAGCTTAATCATGAAAGCTAACATGTTCATTTTTTTTCAAGTAAATAACTAAGTTTTGTTTTGATTGAAGATGTAAGATCTTTTTAGTCATTTAGACTTGATTATCTTTAAAGGAATGAATATAATGAGGTATGAAATTAAGCATATGATATTCATTCAAATAGAACAAATGAGATCTAAGCCTTATAAAGTTATATGAGCTATGTGAAGGCTTATGTGAATGAGTTATGTTTAAAAGAGTAAGACATTTTAGAACAAGTCTTAATCTTAAAGAATAACTAATGATTTATAGAGACAAAGGATTTGATTTTAATGTAAGGTCTCTAAGAAGATCATTTTACTTTGTTTGATCATTAAGATATATATTTAATTAAGCTCAAAGAAAGGATCAATTTATCTTACCCTTAATAACCTCTTTTCTATGATATAACTCAAAATCATTACAAAGCCTAGGGTTATATAAGTGGTGTTTCCTTAGTTGAGATTGAGACATAACCTTTTTGAGGTCTTCTCATAGTTGCTAAGAATTCCAAATTCTTAGACTTGGTTTGATCATCTCCAAGGAAGTGAATGAGATAATGAATGACAATGATTGAATAATATTTGAAGTACATGTCATTCCACTTATTCAATGTCTTGTATTTTCAAATGATATATATCAACTACTTAGATTCTAGCACTGCTTGCCCAGGTTCAGGGCAACAGGCAGCCGCAGCCAGGTGTTCCAATTGAAGGGGAGCACAGTAGTGTTGGTATGGCCATGGGGGATAGGGTTGGACCAGCTGAGGTTCATGCCGATGTCCAGTCTGAGGTTCAGGCCGAGGTACAGGCCGAGGTACCGATTGAGGCTGTGGAGTTTTTGAGCAGAGGTCTGAGTTAGAGAGTTATGAGAGGGTCATGAAGGCCTTTTGGATCAGAGGCCCGAGGAAGTTTACTAGAGGCCTATGTATCGAGACAGCTGAGAGATGGCTCAGGAGGATGAAGATTATCTTCAGCGACATGCAGGCTTCTGAGGATGACAGAGTGAGGTTGGCTATGTTCAAGCTCGTTGACAGAGCTGATGATTGGTGGCTGAGACTGGATTGCATGGTCGATGAGATTCAGACGTGGACCAGGTTTAAAGAACTTTTCTACGAGGAGTTCTACCCGAGGTCAGTGCGCGATCAGAGAAGGATGGAGTTCATGCACCTGAACCAGGGCAGTCGGTCAGTGAGGGAGTACGAGCAGGAGTTAATCGCTCGACACCCTTATCTCTTGAGATGGTGTCGACTGACTACCTTTGCATGCAGAGGATACGAGATAGGTTTCATGATCATATATGTCAGGGTTTGGCACTTGCCAACGTTTAGACTTACGCCCAGGCGATGTTGCAGGCCGCTAACTTCGAGACTAAAGAGGCTCATTCCCGGATGAGGACATCAGCCATGGTACAGGCACCTACAATTCCTTCAGGATAGACATAGCAGACAGGGTCAGCGAGTCAGTTTTATGGTAAGAAGAGCCGAAAATAAAAGAAGCCGAGGTTTGGTGGCAACAAGTACGAGGTATTAGTAACATCCACTCCAGTGATAGTTGCACCACCAGTTACAAGCCAGAGTGTGCAGATGTCAGGCAGGCCCCAGCAGCAACAGAGTTTGGCTAGGTACAGTGGACAACAGGCAACCAGAGTAGAGTCGCAGGCTGTGTCTTAAGCGCTTAGGGCAACGAGGCTGATAGTCTGTTTCGAGTGAGGTGTTCTGGGGCACAAGAGGAGTGAGTGTTCACGTAGAGCATCTGCTAAACAGTATAGTCCTATGCCTATTTCCACCAGGGAGTAGGCCCGAGCTGTTACACAGGCAAATTCAGAGGCCAACAAGCAATTGATCGAAGGTACTATTAGCATTTGTGATTCTTTGATGTATATCTTGATTGATGTTGGTTCTACTTTGTCCTTTATTTCTGGTAGTGTGGTAGATAGATAGAGATTATCTACTGTTAGGATTAGTACGCCGTTGATTTTGAGTACGGCGGCTGGGCAAAAGATTTACCCTAACATTGTATGTGTGGGATGCATTGTGAGATTCGAGGACCACGAGATGTGTGTTGACCTTAGAGTCTTAGAGTTCCTCGAGTTCGATGCCATTTTGGGTATGGATTGGCTGGCAGCGTATCACACTCACATTGATTACTTCAGCAAGAGGGTTGTCTTCCAGATACCAAGACATCCGGTCTTTGTTTTTTGAGGCAGGACTACATCGAGACCACCTACCCAGGGTAGATTAGCCACTGGTGATGAGGTTGCTACGATGGCTAGTTTGAGGCCAGTGGATGATGTGGGATAGGGCGTTCAATTAGCAGACATTCCTGTAGTCTACGAGTACCCAGAGGTTTTTCTTGATGAGTTACCTGGCTTACCGCCTAAGCGAGAGGTAGACTTTATCATTGAGCTAATGCTCGGGACAAAACCCATTTCCATTCCACTGTATTGTATGGCACCAAAATAGTTGAATGAACTCAAAGCCCAGCTTAATGAGCTGATGGGCAAGGGATTTATTTCCCCTAGTATATCACCTTGGGGATCACCTGTGTTGTTCGTCAAGAAGAAGGACGGGAGTCTTCGATTGTGTGTAGACTACCGTCAGCTGAATAAGGTAATTATGAAGAACAAGTATCCACTTCCTCGTATTGAGACTTGTTTGATCAACTGATTGGTGCCAAGTTCTTTTTGAATATTGACTTGAGGTCTGGGTACCATCAATTGAGGATTAGGGATGAGGATGTGCCGAAGATTGTTTTTCAGATGAGGTGTGAACATTATGTGTTTCTGGTGATGCCCTTCAGGTTGACTAATGTGTTAGCTATGTTCATGGATCTGATGCAGAGAGTATTCAGACCGTACCTTGACCAGTTCATTACAGTCTTTATTGATGATATCCTAGTCTATTTTAAGACTAGAGAGGATCATGAAAGTCATCTCGTAGTTACTTTGCAGACATTGTTAGAGCATAGGCTTTATGCCAAGTTGAGCAAGTGTGACTTCTGGATGACTAAGGTGAAGTTCTTGGGTCATGTGGTTAATGCAGAGGGTATTTCAGTTGATTCTGCTAAGGTTGAGGCAATCATTGGTTGGTCAAGACCTACCATAGTGGCAGAGATTCGTAGCTTTCTGGGTTTGGCTGGCTAATACAAGAAGTTAGTGAATGACTTTTCTATGATAGCCGCACCATTGACTAAGCTGACTTAGAAAAATGTGACCTTCACATGGTCGGATGCCTGTGAGAAAGCCTTCAGTGAGTTGAATACAACTCTAGTGTTGATTCTTCAAGAGCCTGGGAAGGAGTTGGTGATTTAGACAGATGCATCACTCTTAGGTCTGGGATGTGTACTGATGCAGGAGGGTCGAGTGGTTGCATATGCATCTAGACAGCTTAAGGTGCATGAGCACAACTACCCTGTGCATGATTTGGAGCTGGCAGCTATTGTGTTTACACTAAAGCTATGGAGGCATTACCTGTATGGTGAGAGGTTCACTTTGTTTTCTGATCACAAGGGTTTGAAGTACCTCTTTGACTAAAAGGAGCAGAATATGCAGCAGAGGAGATAGCTCGAGTTACTTAAGGATTATGATTTCTCTTTGGAGTATCATCCTGCAAAGCCAATGTTGTGGCTGACGCTTTGAGCCGTAGGCGAGCAGAGACTCAGGTGGTTGTTTTTCAGATGGCCCAGCAGTGTCATTTACTTGAGAGAGTGACTATGATGAGTATACTCTTGGACGCACCATGTAGTGAGATATGTGCTTAGATGCACATGTAGCTTGCTGATGCCCATATTCTGCGAGTTAGAGATCTGCAGGAACATTGTTCGGATTATGACATGTACAGTAGATACGCAGACAATGCTGACCACGCCGATTGGCAGATTGGTCTTGATGATGTTTTGTGGTATAGAGGGGGACTATGGATCCCATATGATGTCTGAGTTGCGTGTTGAGATACTTTGAGAGGCTCACAGGTCTTAGTATATTGTTCATCAAGGGGTTTCCAAGATGTATCGTGACATGAAGAGAACTGTGGGGTGGCATGGGATGAATAAGAGTATAGTTGAGTATGTGCAGAGATGTGAGGTGTGCCAATAGGTTAAGGCTGAACACCGAAAGCCTGGAGGTCAAATGCAACCATTACCCATACCTGAGTGGAAATGGGAGCACATCACAATGGATTTCATCATGGGATTGCTGAAAGATTTGATGCCATTTGGGTTGTGGTCGATAGATTGACCAAGAGTGCTACCTATGAGCGCCAAGACTCTGTGGATAGACTGGGCAGATTATATGTGAGAGAAATTGTGAGATTGCATGGAGTGCCCTTGTCTATCGTGTCGGATCGAGATCCATGATTTACATCGTGGTTTTGGCAAGCTTTGCAGACTCAATTAGGAACCCATCTCCGATTCAGTACATCATTTCACCCTCAGACGGATGGTCAGCCCGAGAAAGTGATTCAGATGCTGGAGGATATGCTCAGGTCTTGCATTTTAGAGTTCGATGGTGGTTGGGGTGAGCATTTGCCCTTGTGTGAGTTTACTTACAACAAGAGTTATCAGACGAGCATCGGTATGGCACCCTATGAGGCTTTGTATGGAAGACCCTGTAGATCTCCAGCTTGTTGGTACGAGGTGGGTGATACGCAGTTGTGGGGCCCTGATGTAATTGTTGAGCAGATAGAGAAAGTCAAGCTGATTTGGCAGAGGCTAAAGTCGTTGGAGTTTGCAGTAGGAGATCTAGTTTTACTTAAGGTCTCGCCACTCAAGGGTCAGATGAGGTTTGTTGTCAAAGAAAAACTTGCCCCTAGGTTCATTGCACCATTCCAGATTGTTGAGAGGATTGGACCAGTAGCGCACAGGTTGGCTCTACCTTCTGAGCTTGAGAGTGTTCACAATGTTTTCCTCGTATCGATGCTGAGGAAGTATATTGAGGATCCATCGGAGAAGTCTTATCTCGATCTAGCTCATGTTCTTGATGTGAGTCATCTGTAAGTTGGGGAGGATACGACTTATGCGGAGTTGCCGATTCAGATTGTGGCTCATCGAGTTCAGAAATTGAGGAATAAAGAAATCCCGCTTGTGCGAGTCAAATGCCAATTCTATGATATTGAAGAGCAAACCTGGGAACGCGAGGACTACATGAGGGAGCAGTTCCCCGATCTTTTTACCGATTGAGGTTAGTTCTCTTACTTTTATTTTTGAGGACAAAAATTGTCACACCCTGGGTGGCCGAGATGGGACAATATTATGGATCCATAATGGCTAGGCGTTCGCCCCGAGGGGGTGCGCCCGCACCTGGGTAGGGGGCACGCTGTGCAACCCAGGGTGTGACAAAAATACTCTTATGTTGGGGAGAATTGTAACGCTCGTACCTTAGGATGATGTCATTTTGACTCGTAGAGTACCCGTATATGTATGCATAAACGTATTTGATGCTCAACATGTGTTGGTTAGAGTGTCTTTGTATGCTTTTAAGTTGTTTAATGTGTGTGTAAAGTTTCAGAATGATCAGAGACCAGTTCGACGTTGAAACATGTCAAAAATGGTGTTTTGGATCCGTAGAGCTCGCTCCATGGAGGAAAAATTTCTGTAACCGATTAGATCAATGCTTGAACTCCAAGATCAGTTGTCCGATTGAGCTGAAATTTTTTCAACTTATTCTTCTCTGATATATCTTCATTATGAACGGTGCAGATCTTGATCGGTGTTGTTTACTGTGAGATATAAGACTCCAAACACTATTTCACGGATTTGCGGATTTTCTTGCGCAGTTTTGATCAAATAGTTGGATCTCGCAATCCCACCGTAGGATTGCTCTGAAATTGTACCAGACGATTTTTTATTGAATCATAAAATTTTTTAACAGTTACGATGTTAAATTGATGAGTATGTTTCAAGAAATTGATTATCTAAGTACAAGTAATTGCAGTAAAAAAAAATCGTTCCTTTTATTTAAGTGGTTTTTTCTAACTTTCATGTGTGGGCAAGAAAATGCAACTAAACCGATATATAAGCCATTTGAACGTGAGTTTCTTCATTTTCCACTTTCAAAGAGGGCTAGAGCGCTTGGGGAGGAGATAAAGAAGGGGAGAGGAGAAAAAGGGGAGAAGTTAGGGTTTTCTGGTGATTTTTGCCCAAAAACACCCAAGGTAATCATTTCTTCCCCATTCCTTTTCATTTTTTTTCCTTCTATCACTTTCCTTCATGCTTGCAAACTTATTCTTGACCTAGGGTTTCTATGAATCCCGAAATTTTAGGGTCCTAGACCTAGGGTTTGCATGTATGGACTATTTTACGCTTGTTTTTCATGTTAAAGACCTTTCCTAACCCCAACTAAAACCTAAAGGGACATTCCATCCATGTATCCCAAATTTTAAGGGAGTGGTGGAAAACCAATGTTGGACTTAGACTTTAATTTTGTGATATGTGTATCTAGATGGTATGGAGAGTCCATAAATGGTGAAACCCAAAATTTCTAACAAGAAATTGGAGGGGTTTCATAGATTTGACCTAAACTAGGATTTTAGACCTAGGGTTTACTATTCAAATTGCATGTGATTTATGATGAATGGATGGGTAAATATGGATGTATGGCACCCCAAATTACTGATTTTGATTAGTGGAAACCCTAGTGTAGAGAAATTTTGGCATAGGCTATATAATTTGACAATTTCCTTGTAATTTGGGAAATTGCATGTGATTTGGGAATTTGCCCAAATTTGTGAATTTTTACCTAATTGATGAAATTGACTTGCAATTAGTCTAATTAACCCTATTTATGATTGAATGTCATGTATTATAGTGTTTAGATCAACCTATTGTATTCAATTTGGTTAAATGTGGGTTAATTGGGTGAATTGGGCAATTTGAGATTAGCCCATGTGTAGGACCATTTTAAAAACTTAATTGGCATTTGATTTGGGTTTAAACATGGTTGATTAGCATACTTGGACTGGTTTTCAGTTCCGCATAAACCATGTCGTTTTCAGGATTTGTGATTTGATCTAAGTGACCCAAATAGTCAAATTGGAGATTGTGGTGCATTGGGGTGATTGTGGCATTCTAGTGCTCTTTCTTGGAATTGGAAGTTAGATTGGTTAGATCTAGCCAATCAAGGGTGAGTGTTTCTTTTACTTGTGAATTCTATATGTGGCATTGTAGTATAAAATATTTTAAATGCTTGTATAATGTAGTATGCATGATTTATTGAATTCATGAACTGTATTTGAGCATAGTTAGTTGGGAAAACAGTTGAGTTATGTGCATTCCCTAAGCTTGGGATTTTTTATGGAATCCCATTGAGCCGACCGGGAATCCTAAATTGTGGACCTTACAAAGGATTTCTATGAGTTGTGTATATTAGGATTCGCCTAGATATGATACTTGTCTTGGTGGGCGAATCCTATGGTTCATACAATCTATAGGAATTCTGATAGATACGGGTAAGAAGTTTATCGGGCATGGGTTTCGCGCACACATGGCCCTTGTATTGATTCTTACTCAGGAGGTGTTAGGTTGCATATGCATGTTTATAAAATGGTATGCATTGTCTTATTTATGGCATGATACATTATATTGGCATGTATGTAATGTCGCTTACACCCCTGATTATTTAAATGGTTTTAATGATTCTTGCAATGTTTTACTTAAATGCATATATATGTTGCCACTTGTATAGAACATTCATTGAGCTTGTTGTAGCTCACCCCTTATCCTTATCTTTTCAGGATCTGGCAGGAAGGGGAAAGGGAAAGCTTAGCTGTGAAGCATTCCCGTACTGTTGTTGACGTAGGTGTTTAGTACTTTTTAGCAATTTATTTTGATAAATTGTACTATGTAGCATCTAATGATTATACTTAACATTTAGATGGGTTTGTACTTGTGGTTAAGTATATTATGTACTTTTGAACACTATGGACTTCGAGAAAAACTTTCTGGTTGTCATTTTGGATATGTTTTATATGATGATCTTATATTATGGCCTTGTGTTTATTGTTGTGTATTTGAGATCATGCTTTGTGTTAGAAGGCTTATCGGGACACTGTGTATGTCGAGGGAGGATATACACGGGGTTCCGTACCAGTCATTATGTCACGGATAGTAGGTCGTGACATCTTTCCCATTGTTCTTTCGTCCAAATAATAACACTCCAACATGATCAAAGTGTATAAGGTACATAGGTTCAAAAACAGGGAAATTAAACATGATAAGCTCAAATTTCCTGATGCATAGGTAACAAAGAAAAGGATATTCGGCTCAAAATGAAAATTATGGATACAATAAAAAGTAAGGTAGGCTATTTGGCTCAAACTTATCCAAACATGGCCTAAATCATTTTCCTCATAGCATGCTCTCTAGGATTTCACCTCCAGGGATAATCAAACTTGTTCTAGGATTTCTAGAGATCTAATATATATAACTTTACTTACACAAATCTAATCCAAACAAGTCATGATTCCACAAAATCAACCACACTAGACATGTAGAGAATTTCCAACAAAACCAAGTTCAAAGTTGAATCAAGCACACAGACTTTTAAATTATTCTTTACATTATCCTAAAGTCGTGTTCATATACATGTTCTCTTATCATTGGCCATTCAGAAAAATAAAATTAGAATCAAATCAAAATTTGTAAGATCATAGGATATCCTAACCTAAAACTACCACATCTTGACAATGACAAGTCAAAAAAATCAAAACTCTCCCCCCAAACTTAAAACAAGCATTGTCCTCAATGCTTCACAATAAAATCGTAAACAGAGAATGGATGGAAATAAAATAAGGAGAGGTTGAGAAAACCCCCTTGAACCCAAAGGGTTGACGTCTCCACATAAGAGTTCCATCCTTTCCGTGTAACTCGCATAAGGACCCCCAAACTTGATCTAGAACCTGGGAAAAAGATAGCAAACGAAATGTCATTGGCAAAGGTAAAATTCTAAACAACTGAATAAACCTAATAAAGAAATAAAAACATAAAACATAAAAGTAACCGATGGTTGCGTCCCAGCAAGCGCTTAGTTTAAAGTCCTCAGCCCAACTTTTTCTTCTCGTTTAAATTGAGTGTGTTTCCTTATTATTCAACATTAATGACAGAATCACCGAACTTGTGCACTTCTCCCATAAAAATTCATACGAATGATCCTCAAATAGAAACACAAAGTCCTATGAAGCATCTCTCCCATCTAACGGACGGATCTCATTGAAAAATTCAATTCGTGCTTTCCAAACGTTTATGCATTGATTGTCAAACACCTATAAATGGCTTTGAACATCATTATTAACCTCCACAACTTTTTCTTGTATTCCTTGAGCAAATGGATCCTCCAAATCGAAAACATACTTTGTGACATCCAAACACTTTTCCACCTTGGTAGGCACCACATCAAAATGTGGCATCATAAGATCGCCCGATTGCACATCCCTTAGCACCTCTTGATCACCACACTCAAGTACATCCACCGATTGAGTATTCATCTCTTCTCCTCTCAAGGCCTCATAGCGTTGCATTACTTCTAAAATACTCAATTGTCTTAGTGGCGGCAATGGTGGTGGTGGTGTCATGTCTTGATATAATGAAACAACCCTCTTGATCTCTTCTTCATCGCTCAATGTGATGGCATTGTATTGCTTCTTAAGATTCATCTCGGTAGTACTAGGCAATGAACCACATTGTTGGGCATTCATGTTTGAAGCTAGTTGCCCCACTTGAACTTCCAAATTCTTGATTGATGCCCGTGTCTCCATCATGAATGAGCTCAACATATCCTCCAAAGAAGACTCATCCTCTACTTGATAGTAGAAATCCGATTGAGGTTGTAAGACATTCCATGAATTATCATAGGAGTAGTTCTCATGGTTATAAACACGCGAATGGTATTGATAGGGTAAAGGGTCACCCATACAATCATAAGCCCAATGGTTACCATATTGAAATTGCTCCATATTTGAATCAAATCATGAATATCCCATGCTTGCAACTCTCATTTTCTCCATAGTTGGTTGAGATCTTGCATCTTGAAGTTTGGATATTTGAGGTTGAAGATTGGACATTGATGCCGACAATGTTGTAATAGGATCAACTTGCCCGAAACTATCTTGAAAAGTTGAGTGGTTGAAATTGTACGCTATTGCTCTACAAAAAAAACTACAAAAGAAAATTTTTTTTAAAAAAAACAAAAGAAAAATCTAAATTAAAATCAAAGTTAGTTACTAACGATATTAGTGAATATAGAGTGAATCAATCCCCAACAACAGCACCAAAAACTTGTTACGTGCAAACCATAAGCGTATGGTGTCAAGTTATAATACAAAACCGATGAGATATCGGGTTGTCGTCCTCTACGATTGACACTCACACTAAATATCGTTTCACTAACCCTAACTTTATTTAGAAAATCAAATTCGAGTTATTAAGAGAAATAAATAAACAATTAAATAACTAGAAAGTAAACTAAGCATGCAATAGGAATAGATAAAGAATCAGAGATAGAATGGTCTAGAAGTTCAATATCACCTTACTATCAACTATGTCTTTATATATATATTTATCATTAAATCAGTTCTTTTGTTTATAAGTCAGAAATCCTAACTGTAGAAATCATTCGAATACAAATAATGTAAATCGAAATAAAGTAAATAGAAATGCAGAAACATTACCAAGATCGTCTCGGGGGTGCTTCAGATGTTTAGTGTTGTCACGGTGATTGGGACCACAATGTCATGGGTTCCCAACGTATTCCACAGTCCTAAAGCCCCACTCTCTACTCCATGAAAATTCTCTACAGTTTTCTTGTGTGTCTTACCATGTTCACATCCCCTTAATTTTTTGGCATTCTAGACAATCAAATCTCATTGATTCTCTCCAATTTGGGATGTGGTGGAGGTACGATAACTATCAAATAGTAGTTATCTTAAGGTGATTATCCCATTAGATAACTCAAGATAATAATAATCTGATTATGATAAACATTATCAAAATCTAAGATCTCCAACTATATGATCAAATTCCAACATCTCCTACTCGCACATGATGTGTACGTAGGAGTATATGGGTCGAACGCATCATGGACTCCCTGAATTTGATCCATACAGTATTATCTCCCACTCGCACATGGTATGAATTACAAATACTAATCTTCAATGAGGAAGTGATAAGCTAATGGACCGTGCGATCGGGAGCTCTACACTAGTAACTCATAACGAGCCAGCATAGAGACATCTACCGTTTTAAAAGAATGTTAGTGCCTCAAAATGCCCTAGATCCATTTAGTCACATCTGTTCAAATATTCCCTATCCCTCCAGGGCAATACGTAAACCTCAAAAATCTAATAGCATATTCTTACTTATATTGCTATCCTAAATGATGCAATATGAGTATCGCTCGATTAAGAATATACTACAGAGATGTGATTCTAAAGAATTTTCTTTTTGCCCTTACACCACTAGGTTTAGAATTAATCGTTTTCCTAGTAAGGTCCCGTAAAGGTCGAATCACTCATGACCTTAGGTGACTTACCAAAGTAGCGGACATTAAAACTTCACTTCGTGGTGTAGTCAAAAGTAACGAAGGGCATCCCATTAGTCTCATATAAAAATGGACATATCTGAACTCACACAGTAAGGAAGCAGGGATCTTTCACTCATTTTCTAAGTGGTTGTCTTACACATGTAATGTAAAATTACATGTTACAGTTGAGTAACTCTTATTCAGAACAACTATGTTCTACTCAAAACACTGTACGGATTTCTAGTTTAGTCGCATCTATGCGCATAACTCGAGTTCGTAAGAGCTCACATATCCAATTTAATGCGCCAATTAAAGGATCTCTTATCCGGTTCCAAACAACAGGCTTAATGGATAGTAGGTTAATCCATTATCGGTCTTCAAAAATAGACCTCATCTTAACTCCAATCAAGGTGACATATCATCATAAAATGACTTATTGCTATTCAAAGCAACATTAGTCAAATATCTCATCTCTGCTCGCTCTACATGAAGCGCCAGAGGCGATTGCTCATGTGAGTAAGCCAGTCATGCCTGTGAACATACTATTATGTGTGTTGGTGCTAGTAATAATAGATCAAATACAAACAACCATAGTAAACAATGAGGAATTTATTAAATGGTCTAATGAAATAAGTCTGTTACATAAAAAAACATGATTATATCCTACGCAAACCCAAGGATTTAACATGTGCAAGGAAAACATCTCTAGCGATTGGCTAAGTCAATGGATCAGCCATCATCCTATGCGTAGAAATATATTGTATGCTGACTTCTCCTTGTGCTATTATGTCTCGAACAAAATTATACTTAATGTCTATATGCTTGGTTTTGCCATGGTATTTGGGATCTCTGGTGTAGGCAATCGCAGCTTGGCTATCACTATAGATAGTGACCAGTTTCGATGCGTTATGAACTACTTGTAAATGTTGCAGAAACCATCAAAGCCAAATAGCCTCTTGTACCACTGTAGAGAAGGCTACAAACTCAGCTTCCATGGTAGATAGAGCAATGCACATTTGCTTCCTGCTACTCCATGATATTTCACCATTGTTCAGCAAGAAAACATATCCTGAGGTAGATTTGCATTCATCTGGGTCACCGCCCCAATCAGCATCGAAGTAGCCCAATAAACGCATGTTGGTACTGTGATAACATAAGCACAAGTCTATCGTGCCTTTCAAATATCTCAATATTCTCTTCACTGCCTTCCAATGTGCTTCTCCGGGATATGCTTGATAACGACTAACTAGACCGACTTAATAACAAATATATGGTCCAGTACACATCATTGCATACATCAAACTTCAAATAGCACTGGCATAAGAAACTTTTGACACCTTTTGTTTTTCAGAAGGAGTATTAGGGCACATGTCATGACTAAGGGATGTTCCTTTTGTGATTAGTGTATCTATGGGCTTGAGATTTTGCATGTCGATTCGTTCAAGGATTGTTTTAATATAATGTTCTTGAGACAGAGCCAAGATTCTTTTTAAACGATTTCTATGAGTTTTCACACCCAGTATGAAGTTTGCCCCACCCATGTCTTTCATGTCGAATGTGGAAGACAACCAATCTTTAATCATGACTATGAATGTCATATCATTCCCAGCAAGGAGAATATCATCCACATATAAGGACAATAAGACAAAATGTGTTCCTGAACGTTTAATATAGACACAATGGTCTTCATCAGTCATTGTGAATCCCTAGGATGACACAGCCTGATGAAATCTCAAATACCATTGTCTGGATGATTACTTAAGACCATATATTGATCGTTTGAGCTTGCAAACCTTGCACTCTTGGTCTTTAGCTACAAACCTCGTAGGTTGTTGCATATAAATTTCTTCATCCAGTTCACCGTTCAAAAATGTTGTTTTTACATCCATTTGATGTAATTCTAAGTCCAAATATGTAACGATAGCTAAAAGAAGTCGAATAGATAAAAATCACAACTGGTGAGAATGTGTCTTCATAATCTATTCCTTCTTGCTGGGAATAACCCTTAGCGACTAATCGTGCCTTATACCTCTCAATGGATCCATTTGCTTTGCATTTGATTTTGAGAACCCATTTGTTCCCTATTGCTTTTCGCACAGATGGAAGACAAACCAACTCCCAGACATGATTAATCCGCATTGACTCCATTTCTTCTATGATGGCTTTCATCCACTGATCACTAGCATAAGATGAAAGAGCTTCTTGGATTGTTCTTGGCTCACTTTCATCATGTGGAGCTATCGTGAAAGCTTCGCCTTCGATCTCAAAACGACGGCGAGTTATGCTTTCACGAGTAGTCCTTCGCAACTGATCCTCAGAAACAATAGGGGGTGATCTGACACTCTCACTCGGATGAAGCTCATCATGAGCATCATCATTGATCGCTTCCGTTAGCGCATTAGGATTATTCTTTTCTGGATCTATTTCGTACAAGGGATCCTTAGTTGCTTCACGTTTGCTAGGATAGTCGTTCTCTACAAAGGTGGCATCTCTAGATTCGTACTCTGTGAAAACTTGTTCTTCGTTTTCACCTATGAACACATACCCTTTTGAGTGTTTTGAGCATGTGATAAATATGGATTTCTTGCCTCGCGGTCCCAATTTTCCATTTCGTTGGGATTGTGAGTGTACATACACTGTTGATCCTCAGGATCTTAAATAGCTCAAATCAGGTTTTCTACCCGTCCAGAGCTCATAAGGAGTTGAGGGTACTAATTTAGAAGGAACACGATTAAGAATGTAAACCGTAGTCAGCAAAGCATCTCCGCAATAAGAAATTGGAAGATTTGCTTGAGACATCATTGATTGAACCATGTCTAACAAAGTTTTGTTTCTTTGTTCTTCAAAACCATTTTGTTGCGGGGTGCCTGAGATTGTTAACTGTCTAGCTATCCCTTTTTCATCACAAAATTCTTTGAATTGATCAGAAAGGTATTCACGACCTTGCTCAGTTCATAACTCTTTAATATGTCTATTAAGCTGGTTTTCAACTAGCGATACATGTTTTTTGAAGCAGTCCAATGCTTCAGATTTGTGGGATATCAAGTAAATGTATCCAAAGCGTGAAAAGTCATCAATGAAGGTGATGAAATATAGAGCACCATGTCGTGCTCGTACACTCATGGGTCCACAAATATCATAATGAATCAGCTGCAAAGGTTGTTCGACTCTTAAAGCTTGACCAAATGGTTTTCTAGTAGCTTTACCAGCCAAACAATGGGTACACATAGGCAAGTCAAGTTTTGACAGAGAGCCTAAAAGGCCTTCTCTTGCAAGTCTATTCATTCTATCATGCCCAATATGTCCTAATCTAGCATGCCATACATTAACATCCAAAACCTTATTTGAAGAAGATGTAACAAGAGAGAAACTACTACTAGTTATTAAATTAATGTGATTAGTATCAAAAATAATAAAATCATAAGCAAAACAACCAGATCCATAAAATTGAGTTCCTAAGTATAACATTACACCAGTAGCATTGAAATTTAAATTGAAACCTAAATCTAGAAGGACAACTACTAAAACTAAATTTCGTTTGATGTCAGGTGCATAGAGGACATCATGCAGGAGTGGGGTCTGACCACCACGCAACACCAACTTGCAAGTGCCAATCCCTTTAACTTCAACGTTGGTATTGTTTCCTACATAGATCCATCGAGTTCCCACTAAAATCCGACGATACTCTACGAAAGCTCCACGGTCTTTCATCACATGGTCTATTGCCCCTGACTCAATTATCCACATTGGATGAGATTCAGCAAGCAAACATGTATTGGAAACAAAAAATTGAGAAAAAGTAGAATAAATTACTTTTTGTTTTCGTGGTTCAGTGCACTCTCTCGTTCAAAATGACAAAAGTTACCACAGTTGAAGCATTTTATATCCTTTTTTTCCTTCTTGATACCACCACGTCTGCCCCTTTTGTGACAGTAATTATTCGGTT
The DNA here is from genome assembly GCA_035771175.1 of Paratinospora sagittata. Taxonomy (NCBI): domain Eukaryota; kingdom Viridiplantae; phylum Streptophyta; class Magnoliopsida; order Ranunculales; family Menispermaceae; genus Paratinospora; species Paratinospora sagittata. Next base: position 29,883,807 of record CM069598.1, on the reverse strand, counting down.
TCGTAACCTTTCCATTAGTGGGACCTTGCTTGCCCTTTCTGGTATTTTTCTTGAACTGGTGGTACTTTCTTTTCTTTGAATCAGTTGATTCAGCAACCAGAGCCTGAGTAGAGGGTTTGGCAGCCTCCAAGCGCTCAGCCTCGAACTCAACATTTCGAGCAATATCTTTAAACATTTTGATACCATCATTATAGATCAAAGTGATCTTCATATTCTCCCAGTTCTGTGGAAGAGAGCGGATGACTGCATGAATTTGTTGTTCATTCGTGAGAACATGCCCAACACTGTTCAGTTCACAAATCATGTTTGACATTTGACATAGATGTTGTTTCATCGTATGATGTTGTCGTTTAACATATGTTTCAAACTTGATTGTAAGCTGCCGCAGCTTAGTAGCAGAGGTCATCCCAAACTTCTCTTTAAGGGTAGTCCACATCTCTTGGGCAGTCTCATACAGCTCAAATTGGCACATCAAGACATCTGTCATATTACTCAGTCTACTCAGTAGAGTGACGCGTGCCAGGCTGTCTTGCATTTCCACTTTTGAAACGCTTCCAAATCTCGCTTATGTTGAGCAGTGTTCCCACGTTCAGGTTCAGACATGGTATGGGTTAAAGCTTCAAGAGTCTCTTGTTCTTCTAGTATGAACTAGACACTTCGATGCCAAATGTCAAAGTTGTCCTCATTCAACTTTTCTCCCTTATTCAAGTCAGCAATAATACTCTTGATAACAGAAGTCATAGCTCTAAAATATAGACATTTTAATAGCACATATTAATACTAGCACCCATTAATACACACATTTATGTTTGCCGCAAAATTCTAGTTAAGTCAATGATAGATAATTTTAGAGAATAGGTTCAAAAGGTCACTTTTGTTCACAATCATCACCTATTTTTCTAAATCAAATAACCATTACTTAAACAATTTGCGCAAAACATGTCATTCAATAATATCCAAATAATCATCAGTACAGATGGAAAAAGAATGAACAACTAAATAAGTTCACAACAGTGTCTAATTCGTGTTGCAATTCCATCATTTTAATCATGGAAAAATTAATGGTTAAGATCATATCATGCATACAATTACAGATTTATCAACATGTTGAAGTCATATCAAGAATGTAACTGTACAAATGTAAAGATCGTTGTAAAAAGCCATATGTTACAGTTCATGTGTTTTTGAGAAAACATGATCTAATGATTCGAATTTTATAATCAAAATTCAACAGTTCATGTTACATCACAACACATATTTCAGATTTGCACATTACAACATGAATCTGATAAATGTAACCGTACGGATGTAAAGATCATACAAAAATATGTCAAGGTACAATTCATGACTTTTAAAATCCCGGTGCAGCGGATCAGACCGGTTCAGTCGAGCCGACCTAGATCGGTTCGGACCTGGATCTTCTGGGTTTAAGTGGGTTTGGGCCTAGACTCGGCCCATTGGGTCTGACCCTAGACCTTTATATATATTTATATATATATATCTAGGTCGGGCCAGGTGGGTTATGACCCGTGTGGGTCATCTTCCCCACCCGGCTGGTCTGTAATTGCAGACTAGTTGCAGACCAGCGTCGTGGTGGTTACGACGCCACCACGGTTCTGCCCAGCCGGCACGAAAAGAGGTCCAGACGGACCTCCGTCAAACAGAGATGCCGGTGGGGTATTTGGCGGAGAGCCATTTTTTTTCTTTTTTCTAATGGTTTCAACTGACTTGTTTTGTAAGAGTTTTGCAATCACTGTGGCACACCTATGGACATGCAAATCGGTCCATTATCGTGTGGGTATGTTCATTGGCCAGTGAGTTTGAAAATTCGACCAAAAATTGCAGCCAACCCCCCCCCCCCCCCTCTTTTTTTTTAATAAAAAAACCACCGATAAAAAAAATTGTCTCTGAGTAAAAAAAAAGATAATTTTTTTTTAATAAAAAAATAACACCAAAACATCAATCAACACGAGAACACTCATATATGCTCTAACACCAATGTAGAAATCATTGAAATACAAATAATGTAAATCGAAATGCAGAAACATTACCAAGATCGTCTCGGGGGTGCTCTATGCATTTAGTGTTGTCATGGTGATTGGGACCACAATGTCACGGGTTCCCAACGTATTCCACAGTCCAAAAGCCCCACTCTCTACTCAATGAGAATTCTCTACAATTTTCTCGTGTGTCTTACCATGTTCACATCCCTTTAATTTGTTGGCATTCTAGACAATCAAATCTCCTTAATTCTCTCCAATTTGGGATGTGGTGGAGATAAGATAACTATCAAATAGTAGTTATCGTAAGGTCATTATTAAGGGGTTATTATCATCTTGACTTTACTCTTTCGATGAGAACCTAAGATGATAATAACTCACTAAGTTCCTTGATTTCCTTTTAACGACTTCAAAGGTTCTCGATCTCCTTTAGAGTCTCACGATAGCCTAGGTTATATTTCTCAAATTCCAACCCAAAGTACCCTCTTTTGGAGCATCTACCTCAAGTCTATAATCATCTAATCCGTGGCCAATGAATCAAAAGCATTAAACTCGAAAAAATATAAATAAACTAGAAAACTTCATTAACAATAATCAATCAATAAAACCTACAACATAATTTCAAGTTCGGATCAATCTACACCTCTAGATAGAGGATTTAGTTCATAACTTGAGAGATAAAAACATGAAATAACATGATGAATGTAAATCTAAAACCAAAAAAACAAAGTAGAAGGAAGGAAAAGTGTAGGAGAAATCTTCAATGTCTTCAATCTTGTTCTTCTCTTCGCCTCCAAACCCTAGCCGTCTTCCTTGCTCTTCAAAATATTTTATCCTCTCTTTTATGTCTTGAAAACCCTAAACAATGGTTTTTATATAGCTTCAAGTCCATAGGAAGTCATCCAAGAAGTGTCCAAGTTAAACTAGGAAAGTTTGCAACAAAATTAGAAAGTTTATATTTTGAATCGCACATCTGCTTTTTTCCTCGCCATTTTTCTTCTTTTTATCCACTTCAAATCAACCTCAAAACCATTGCCTCTTATAGTATTTCAAGTAAGGAATCCATAGAAACAAACCACGTCCAATTCGGAGTTGAATTGAGAAAGTTATGGACAAAAAAAAAAACATGCGCAGTTCGCTTTTGTGTAACGCGCGACACTGAGAACGTATTTTGGGCGTTTTTCTTGTGGATTTAGCCAATTTTCAGTCCCTTTTTGACATGTATTCTTCATGCTTCTCCTTTCCAACTTCTTGTAAATATTTTCATCATCCAAAACCATGACTAACACATCTAAACACCTACAAAACAAATCAAATCAATAACACACTAAATTATGAAATGGATCAAATTTTAAACTAATAAACCAAATTAATGCATAAAAACCAATTTATTTCTAAACTATGAAATGCATCAAAACTAACATAAACACATCAAACTAATGCATGAAATGTCCTAAAACATGCTCTATAACCTATCTAAATATGCAACTCAATAGTACCCATCCCATTTTATTATATTTATCCTTAAAAGGATTTCTAATGTTCCTATGACATGTTTTGGACGTAAAATATCTAACCTTAGGTTTGCCCAATTGACTTTCTAATGTAGAGGTCTTTTCTTTCTCTAATCTCAATTGAATCTCTAAGTCCTCTTTCTCATTAGTAACACTAGCTACTAATTGAGTCAACTCTTCTAATTTTTCTTGAAGAATGGTATTTTCATTTTCTATGTCATCTTTTTCTTCAAGAATGCTCTCATATTATCCTTAAGAACATTTTCATAATCAATTTGGAGAGTTTCCAACTCATCCAAAACATTGGTAATTATGTTCTTAAGTTGCTCATTCTTTTGGATGAGTTTGTCAAAATCATTTTGAAGCCTTTTATGAGCTATAGTCAAATCATCAAAAGAAAGATTCATGACATTAGTAGAACAATCATTAATATTAGAAATAAAGCATACATGTTCTACATTCTCATCAACTTCACAAGAAGATGTTGAAAAACATGAATCATCATAAATTTCTTTTAATTTGTTCGAAATATCCTTAGATGAGGCACATAAAGAAATTCTATCAACTTCATTTTGAGAAAGGCTGGATAAGAGTATATTTCTAGCTAAGTCATCAAGTCTAGCAAGTTGTTTTTCTTTTTTATCGCATTTCTTCTTAGGTTTGGGGAATTCAACCCCATTTATGATCCTAATAGGCACATATGGTCAATTTACAACAATATTCCACGTATCACATGATTGGGCATTAAGTATTGCACCCATTCCACTCCTCCAATTTATGAAATATTGATCATTAAGCATAGGTGGAGTAAATAGGTTATCACCAAAGTCAAATTCTATGGTATTGGCCATTTTGATCTTTGGCTCAAGGATGTTAAGCCTTAAATCATGAGCACCCACTCTGACACCACTTGTTGGCCCAATATTATAGTCCATAAGGGGGGGGGGGGGGTGAATTGGACTTGGCTGATTTTTGCGTTACCTTGTGATTAATATAATTAAATAGATAAAGTGCGCAGTAGGTAACAATCAAAATAAACAAATGCAAAAAAGATAAATGGACACATAGATTTAGAGTGGTTTGGTTCCCATAGAACCTACGTCCACTACCTAATCACCACGATCAGGATTTCACAATACACTATTGGCTAGTCAACTTACAGGCGTGACTAGAAGCCGTTTACAAAAGCCAATACAAAGGTTTGGCTCAAAGCCTTACACTAACCAACATAAGGGCTTGGTTAGAGAGCCACTCACTAACCAACACAAGGGCTTGGTTAGAAAGCCACACTCTAGCATACACAAGGGCTTGGCTAGAAAGTCACACTGTAACCAACTTACGACCGTGGTTACAAGTCGTACAATAGTACGGTATAAACCCGGTTGACAAACATGTCAACGATACATCAAGATTACAAAAGATACAGAGAAGTGTTTTACAATACTCTCAACAATATTAGGCTTACAATCCTGAATTAGTAAACACCACTATTCCAACCACAATGATTTAAATGATGCGAAGTGTTGAAATAGTTTTTCTCCAATATGCAATCGATTCAAATATATGTGATATGAAATCAAGAATCGATTACGCACATGTATCTAAATATTGATTCTAACAATGATAAGTTTAAAGCATAAGAATCAATATACAATGATGATCAAAACTTGATGATTCTAAATGTATAAAAGATTAATATCAAGAGTCAACTAACTCAAGTGATGATCTATGAAATCGATTCACTATATGATAAGTTTGGCACGTGAATTGATACCACATAATATTTATGAAACCACCAAACAAGATACAATAATATGAAGATCAAAATAGGGTTTCACACACAATAATCAAAATGAAATCAGTTTTCAAGATATTAGTTCAAGCACAAAATTGATTTGGTCAAACAAAATCACAAGAATCTAGTTAAAGAATTTTTACCACACTTAGGTAAATATGAATCTTAGAGATTCTTCAAGTGTGATGATGGTTGAGTGATTCCACATTCAAATATGTGTAAAGAACACTCAAAAGCGTCTTGAACAGTGCTCAAGAGAAACACACAAGTTTCTCAAAGTATTTGAAAGATTTGGCAAACTATACGGAAGTATGAATCAATGGATCAAAGGTAGGTGAACTTTTGCTTAGAAAGAGGTTTAAAATCACTCAAGAACTTGTTTCGGACTTGTAGAAATGAAACAAAGAAAAACGGACAAGTTTTATGTATTTTGCAAAAGTTGCTCTTCGAATGAGCAAGTGTGGTATTTATATAAAAACACTAGACTAAGGCACAGGAACGCGTTCCTTAATTAAGGAGTGCGCTTCTTCTTTGAAATCTGAAACTTTTCAAATTTTCCTCTAATCAAGTAGCGTGTTCCTTATATGAGGAGCGTGTTCCTTAACGTGTCCCTTGGGCACAGGAGCGAAGTTCTTCATCAAGAACCACTGACTTTATAAAATTTTCTATTTTGCCCTTGACTATAAGAGTGCGTTCCTATTAAGAAGAGCGCTTTCGTTTTTCCCTGATCAGAAAAATCTGAGTTTTGGGAAAAATAACAAGAGCACGTTCCTTAAACTTTGATTAAAAAATTAAGTCTTGGGAAAATGCACAGGAGCGCATTCCTTGAAATATGAGCGCATTCCTTCACGTTGAAGTGATAAAAACCTGATTTTTCGATCAAAAAGAGTTTAAAACATTGTCAAACTTATAAACTAACTTTCAAAACATTTTTGACAAGATTAAAACACAATTGACAAAGATAAACACGTGTAAAACGATTGATTAAAAACAGATGATCAATATATTCGATACTATACATGTAAAATAATAAAACCATGCAAAGTTGGTAATACAAGTGCATGATAATCAATGATATAAATATGCATAATAAACAATTTTAACTATATGATTGCACAATAAAAATGATAATGTGTGTGCATGCATGATCAATATAATAATTGTGTATATGCATGAGTATGATAACCTATATGCATGATTTTCAAAAAGATGCAAGACATATTGTGGTTGGAATGTGTAATGGTACTCTACAACACTAAGATTCTAAACAAGAATTACAAATATGAAGCTCTTGAATCTTTGTGCAATATTGTTCCATTCACATGCTTTGAAAATATAGTTTAATTCATCTGATATAGCTAGTTAGCAGTGAAACAACTACATCAAAGAGATTAGTGTCGTGATTATATTGTTTGTAAGCATCAAATTATTTAAGAGAATACAGAGTGGAAAACCACTTAGGTCAACAATCTCATGATTTTTACGAAAACATGGCTTAAATGGTTGATGAGCGTGTTATGCCTAAGTCTCTACACTTTTTACGCTTATCCTTGTTTGATGAATGCTACCCATGATTATATCTATGTTAGAACATCATATTGTTTTCTATATGGGCTTGTGTTTTGAAAAGTTTGAATTTTAATGCTTATGTGCATTATGGTATGGTGACCATGTGCCCATTGTATGTCATAATTGATTGATATTCATGAATTATGATATGTTTTGGTTGTTTTCATATCATATTCTATTTATGCATGAGTTTGATGCATTGATTAAACTTTAAAACTTTACATGTATCAAATCTTATGCACCAATGACTAATGGATGCCTTGAACTTCAAAACTATATTTGCATCTCATTAGAGTCATGATGGCAAGGTCATGATTAATTATAGATTATTTTGCCTATGCTATAAATCTTATGTATGCTTGTAGTTATTTCTCAAACATAATAGAGCATACTTATATTAGGTGTGTGTTGATAATCAAATTCATAGTTATGCCGAATACTATGAGAATGATTGCTTGTGCCTAAAATTCTTTTTGAATTCATCTTTTGACAATTCTTTCTCATCTTTCATGACTAGATGCCTTTTATAAATTTAACTTCTTTTGTGTATCTACTTGACTTTACTCTTGGCTATGTTATGCAACATTCCAAAATATCATCTAGCTAGCTTATGAATGTTGAGCTAAAACTTTCCATATTTTTATTTTGTCATGTTTATATTTCTTCATGTGCTTAAACATTACATCTTGAATCTTATATGTATGTCTTATGATATAGCATCCCTTATGCATTCATATGTGCTTAATCGTGATTTGTTGTCATGAATCCTCTTGAGTTTGAGTGCATAATGTTAGGAGGAGTCTCCATCTCTTTTTGAAAGCAGGAGCTTCAGTGTTTTGATGCTATGCTTTAAGATTACCTTCATGAGAATCTAGATAATTCTTCCCACCTTTTTGATAGTGTCAGAAGGGGAGAGATATAGGAGAAATAGGAGAAATAGGAGAAGGAGAAATAGTCGAACCTTGATAAACATTATTAATTGATAGTATGTATGTTTTTTATATCTCATATTTATGATCATACTATCTTGCATTATATAGTTGTTATGTTTATCAAATTTATATTGTTTGTCATCATAAAAAAGGGGGAGGTTGTTGACCCAAGTAATTCTCCACTTACTTTTCTTCTAAATGTTTTGATGCTAACAAACAATATAACAAATAGAAATAATGTTTTTATCAAGTATATTTCAACACCAAAAGTTGAAAAGAGCCAGTATAAGATCAAAGTGCTTCAAACCTCTCAAGCAAAGGATCAACCAATTTCAAAGTTTGGACAACTTCAAGGAAAGAAGAATTATGAGGTTGAGAGTCCTGTTTATGTATAGAATTAGGATGTAACCTACTTGTTCTAGTTTGCTCAATCACTCTCTTAAAAATCATGCATACATTAGTTTTTTGCAAGATCATATTCGAAGTTTTCAAGTTTTCGAAAATATTTTGATCTTTAACTTGATTTTGTTAAAATGGTTTTTAAATTGTTTTAAAACGTGTTTTTAATGTTTTAAATGATCCAAATATGTTTAATTATGTTTCAAAATGTTTTTGATTTGTTGGACTTGTCCTTGATCTTCAAAAGAATGATTTTTCACGTAATCAAGGCCTCCGACATGCTAGCCAAGGGGTAGTAGTTTGCCGATAAAAGTTCCAGACACAAGAACAGTGGCTAGTGCGCTAGCACAGTCGACCAGACATTCTGACACTTTTAGACCGCAAAACGGGGATTTTTCACTTGCGATATTTTTATATATTTTTGCCCATTTGCTCTGATTTTTAAACAACATTTACCCATACCATCTAGGAGATATTTCAGACTGTAAGAACTGAAATAAAATATTAAAAACACACTTTGCTTGGAGATTGAAATCCAAGTGAAGGGCATTATCTGGTTTTGTTCTTAAAACATTCTCTTGTTCATTTTGAGGACGCTCACCAAGCTTGAGGATGCTCACCAACAATCCTAATTTTCTGAGCACATTTCCAACGTTCGAAAAACGGTCATCTATCCCTCCAATGGCTAGTTTCTTGTCTCTAACAGCTAGTGCTCCATTCTAATGTACAAATACATGCACTTAGGTCATTTTAAAGACAAAAGAGACAACCATGTGATTCTAGGGAATGTTTGTCAAAATCAAATCATTTTTCCATTTCAAAAGCCCTATAACTTAGAGATGATGATTTGAAGATTAGATTTCAATTGTTTTCTTTGTTTCTCTTTTAAAGCTTCTTCAAAATCATTCTTTTAAGCAAATATGGTTGTAAGAAAAGTATAAATCATTGTAAAGTTTCTCTACACTTCGGGCTTAAATTTTCATATCTTGTATTTGGTATTTGAATTTATGAGTTTTATTGTAATTGTTCTACTCATTTAAAACAAAAACTATATTCACTGTTTTTAGTCGTTTGGTTTGTTTCAAGATTGAAACAACCAAGGCAAGTGAATTTTATTCACTTGAGATTCCAATAATGGAATCAAAGGTAGTTTCATCATTTATCTTGAAAAGGGTCAAGTGGTTCTTCCTTAGCCCACAAAAAGGATATTTTGTTCTTCCTTATCCCTCAAAAGGAACAAGTAGTTAATTATTAGCCCGCAAAAAGATAGGTTTGCCTTGAACCTACAAAAGGGCATTTGTCATGGTTTGATCCTCACCCGTGAAGAGGATTCATTAGTGAAGTTGGGAAATCCTAATCGGGAGATTAGGTAATGGACATAGGCGCGACCGAACCACTATAAATGCTAATGTGCTTTACTTTATGCATTTCACTTTATGTACCTTAGATTAATTTGAGTATTCATTCTAAATTTATTAAGGAATTTCACTAAAGAATTAGAAAAGTTTAAAAATGGCCATTACACCCAATTCACCCCCCTTCTTGGTGTCTAAAAGAAGGGTGTAGGGTGTCTAGTGTTATCTGTGGACTCAACCAGAATTTGGATGTAAATCTGGGTCCTTCATAGAAATGGGCAAAAAATGCATAAATTTGGTTAACTGATCTACTATCACCCATATAATATCACGGCTCATCTAGGACTTGGGTAATCCTACCACGAAATCCATGGCAATGTGTTTCTAAGTTTATTCAGGTATGGACAGTGGCTGCAATAGTCCTACAAGCCTTTGCTACTCAGCTTTCACCTCCTGGCACACCTCACAACTTCAGATGAAGTTTGCAATATGCTTCTTCATTCTCGGTTACCGATATATTTTTTTCACATCACGATACATCTTGGTGGCCCCGAGTGTACTGTATATCTGGTCTTGTGAGCCTCCTGGAGTTACTCTCTCCTCATTGCTTGATCCATGGACACCCAAAGTTTGTCTCAATATCTGATCGCACCATCTGGAGACATCCTTCAATCCAGATAATCAACGTGTTTTCTATTGATCAATTACTTTTTGAATGTGATCTAGCTGAGCTCTCATCTTTGAAAAAATGGAAACTAAGGTAGGGATGAAGTTAATACTCATCATGATGACCTCCTCTGGCATCATCCACTCATGTCTCATGTGATAGGCCACCACTCCCACCTCAACCCTCTTCTTACTCAGCCCATCTGCTACCACGTGAAATCATAATCCTTGAGCAGCTCTAGCCATTGCCTCTAACTCATATTCAACTTTTTATGCTGGGAAAATAAGTACCTCAGACTTTTGTGGTCTGAGTATAAAGTGAACTTCTCGCCATATAGATAGTGCTTCTAAAGCTTCAGGGCAAACACCACTATTGTCAACCCCAGATCATGCACGGGTAATTCTTCTCATGCACCTTTAACTACTGCGATGCATATGATATAACTCTGTCATCCTGCAGGAGTACACATCCAAGTCTTGACCCTGAAGCATCGACAGAAATAACTAATTTCTTTCCTGGCTCAGTTAATGTCAACACTAGAGTTGTAGTCAACCTCTTCTTTAATTCTTGGAAAGCATCTTCATACTCCGACGTCCAATCGAATGGAATGTTATTTTGAGTTAGCATGGTCATTGGCAAGGCGATTTTGGAGAACTCCTCAACAAAACGGTTGTAATATCCTGCCAATTCTAAGAAACTCTGGATCTCCGTCACGATGGTAGGATCGTGGCCGAACAAGGACTACTTCGACCTTTGAAGGATCAACAGATACACCATCTCTGCTCACCACGTTGAAAGACACCTAAGAGGGGAGTGAGCGTAATGGTCGATTTTGATTTTTTCTAAGTCCTTAGTAGAAATCCTTTGATTAATTTAAGTTATTTACTCAAAATTAAATCAATGAGCATAAATAAAGTGCGAGAATGAAAAGATTGCACAATGATTTTTACGTGGTTTAAAAAACCTTTTCTTACTCTGCGCCTAGACAAACCTTCTCTAGGATTCCACTATACTTGGATTCACTTCATGGATGTGAATCATACCATTACAATTTTCTTTTATAGCTTCAAGACAAACCTATCCTTTTACGGGTTAAGAATGAACCTATGACTTCTTTTTGCGGGATAAGGAAGAATCGTATATCCTTTTATGGGATAAGGATGAACCGAGTGTCCTTTTACGGGATAAGGATGAACCTTTTTACCCTTTTTAAGGTAAAGGGTGAAACTACCTTTGATTCCAACCTAGGAATCTTAAGTGAATCAAATTCACTTGACTTGGTTGTTTCAATCTTGAAACAAACCAAAACTTTAATTCTAAATATTACAAAGATGATATAAGTTCTATATGATTAGAACCCTTACAATGAAGCACATACAAATCAAATACAAGATATGAAATATTTAAGCTCAAATGAGAGAGAGATATATCACTTACAAACTTTACCTTCCAAGATTCAATATTGCTCAAGTGTGTACTTTTGTAAGCATGTGAGAATAACTTGAAAACAATTGAAGTGCGCTTCAAAAACTTTTCATCTATCAAACACTGATTCCGGGGTACTTTGAAAATAAGAAGAAAAAAATCTTAAAGAGTAAAGTTCGTTCTCTCATTTTGGAAATTTAAAAAAAAAAACCCTAGATTACTAGAGAGTATGCTTGAATCTTTGTATTTTCTCTCTCTAAAGTGTAAAATGGCTAAATCTGGTGGATAAGTAGATTGAGAACAAGAGCTAGCTGTTACACTTAAGAATTTGGTCGTTGGAGTGCTAAGAGATTCAAAAAATTTGACCATTGGAATTTTGTAGACATCAAGGTGCACGCTTCTCCAAACAGGAGCGTGCTTCTTTGATGACAGAAATCCATAAGTTTTTGTCTATTCGCAAGGAGTGCGCTTCACTAAACAAAACAATGTGGCCATTTCTCTCAGTCAGACAAGGAGCTCGCTCCTAAGCATGGGATTGTGCTTGTTCGACGTTTAATATTTAAAAACATGACTTTTCTTAGAAAATCATTGCATAGACTTTTTCAAATCAATTCAAACACTTTTGAACATAAAATCAAAGATTTTAAAATACTTGAAATCATTTTTCCTGACGATAGAACATGGTTAAAACCATTAAGATAATTTTTCAAAGATTATTTAAGTATCATATTCATTTGAAAAATGAAAGCTAAGTTTGCAAATATTTGAATAGATGTAGAAACAGGTTTAAGGATGTTTTTGTAATTCAAAAACAAGTGCAAGAGCCAATTTGGAAGAACTCATGTAAGTAGGAAAGATTTTGAGAAAACTTATGAAATCATATGCATGCATGATATGAAAAGATTGAGCAATAGAGAAAAAGGAAAGTACATCATAATTCTAGACTTACAACACTCTCTGATTCTTGGTTTCACTCTTCTTGTGATCTTCAAGATTTGTAGATGACATCCATCCTTGGAAGAGTCTTTGAACTCAAATTGAGCTTTAAGTCCATCTTCAATCTTGTATTTTTTTTATTATTTTTTCTTTTTGCTTAAGGTGCTGAAACATACTTAGTTCAAATATTAGCACCAAATAGTATATTGTTTGTTAGTATCAAAACACTTAGGAGAATGCTAAGTGGAAGACCACTTAGGCCAACAATCTCCCCTTTTTTTATGATGACAAACAATATAAAGTTCAATACGCATAGCAAGCGAAGAGTTCAAGATAGTATGAGCAAATATATATGAGATATGAAACATATTAGTAATCACTACTAGTAATCATACTATCATCTTGTCATTTCTCCTATTTCGAATTTTTATTTTCAAAAAGGAGGGAAGAATAATAGAGGCCCTTATGGAGACAATCCTAAAGCATAACATCAAAATACAGGGGCACCTCCTTTCAAAAAGGGATGAAGACTCCCCCTAAATCTATGCACTCAAACTCAAGAAGATTTATGATAACGGGTCACGATTAAGCACATATGAATGCATAAGGATGCCATACCGTAAGACACACATGTGAGAATCAAGATATAATATATAAGCACAAGGAGAGATATGACAAATAAAAAATTTGAAGATTTTAGCTCAACATTCATGGGCTAGCTAAATGAGATTTAGGAATATTACATAGCATAGCCAAGAAACAGATCATGTAGTTGCTTTGAAGAAGGTAAATGTATATAAGGCATCTAAGCATGAAAACGTAAGAAAGATTTGTTAAGGAATGAATTCACAAGGAATTTGAAGAATAAGCAAATATTCTCAAATTTTTGGACATCAATATAACTTTGATGATCAATTCAACCCTAAGCTAAAGTATGCTTTATCATGAGTGAAAAATAAACAGGAGCATTCATTAAGAGCCAGAGCATAGGCGAAATAATCTATGATTAAGTATGGCCTATTTGTTATGATACTAATGAGATGCTAAAAATACAGATGTGAAGTTCAAAGCATTCATTAGAAATCAAAAATACAATCAATTGATGCATACAGTAGTTGGAGTTCAAGCAAGGCATCAAAATCATGTGAGAGTAGGAAAGAATACTAAGAATAGAAAGTCATAGGCATAATCATTGGCTTTCCAAGGCTTTAGGCATATTCGAAGAATTTCATATGGAGAACAAAGCTTGGAATAATATATGCTTCATTACTGTTATCGAAAGAGTGTGATATATATCAAACATATAGCATAAGCAAGTAGAGAATGCAAATAAGCATGGCTAGCTATGGTAATACTAATTAAGTGCAAAATATGAAGAGAAACCTCAAGGCACTCATCAGACACTATTCTCGAGAGGATTCAATGCATATGGGATGTTGAAGATATTTTGAGCATTGAATCATCATCATGAGAAAGAAAGAGAATGCCAAAATATGTGAATAAGATATGTGCATCTATGCATGATTCATCAATTTATATGAATATATCATGCTGTGAAATCCAAAATTAGTTGATTGATATGACATTAAAGTGCATTTGGATTCACAAATCACAGAAGTGAAATAGGGCCAAATAAAAAATTTGACAACATCTCTCCTATAAATGGGCAGTTTCCCCATACAAACTGTTTCAAAAAGACGCACCCATACACAAAGCCAACTTATATCACATCCATGAAGTCAAAATGCATCCATACAATCAGTACAAAGAGTCTCATCCATATGTCCTCACATACAATGACAGTAGCATAAAAAATAATACATACACTAGCTCATGAGCACAAAAATAACCATCAAGATACAAAAGTTTCACTATAAGTTCACACATAAAGTAACAACAAAAAATATACATGTCCATATCATAGAAAATTTCAGGCCCAGAAAACATGTGTCTATCCTAATCCGAATGAGAAATAATCTCATGAGAATGAGTAAAATCATCCACTGATGTTGAAAGGACAAAAGAAGCTGCAACATTTGGAGCAAGATTTACAGTAGGCAATGATTCATCATCCATTGTATCTGATTAGGCTGAAAGAGAAGGAGCTGGTCTAGGTCCCCTTACAATGGTTTTTGGTCCAGAGAATGTTGGCATTCTTAGAGAATAAGGAATAGTGACACTTTTTCCCTCAATATATGAAATCACTGGTCCAAGCCTATTAGATTGTCCCATAACATAGACAACACTTTCTTTCATCTTCTGACTTAAGTTAGAATGGGCATCTCAGTCTTCATGAGAATGAATTCTAAAAGCTCTTTTTGATCCTTTGAGGCCTACTCTGCTGCTTTTAACCTTGTATCTTGCTCACTTAACTTGTTGAAGATGATTTGGAAGTTTGAGTTGAGTGTATCAATCATTTGAGCAATGTTTTTCTCAAGAGTGACAAGTGGAGATGTGTCTGGAGCAACTCTTGAGGTAGAAGGATGAGCATTATTAGATGGAGTAGAGGATGAGGGCATTTCATGAATAGGAGCAAAAGATGAAGGAATGTCTAATTGGGAATAGATGGATTTTCTAAGGAATGACCGGTCTTTGGAGGGTATTCATACTCAGGTGCATAAAATGCTGGGTCGTTTTCTCTTCATGGCCAAGTGATGAAACCTCTAGGAGAGTAGTTTGCTTGCTTTTGGGTTTTGGAACCCATGCCTTTGTAGTCTCACCATACATGAATTTGAAGCTTATGTCCAGAAATTGCTGATATATTCACCGAACCGTTGGGACAAGTCATTTTCCAATCACACCTTAGCAAGTTGGGAGTTCTTCACATTTACTCTCCAACTTGAGGGGGAGTATTAAAGGAAAGAAATCATTATATATTCTGATAATATATTCAAGGAAAAAAATCATTCCATATTCTGATGATGCAATATATGTATACTTGTGATTTGAAGTGATTTGTCGTGCACTTCGTTTTCAAGCAAATTTGCCTTTAAAATTTTGGGGAGAAAGCATACAAACAGATTTTTCATGGTGGTGGCTCCTACAACACTGTGGGAGGAGGATATTGACTCCTTATCCTCTCCTTCAAGATCGACTCCGTCTTCCTTGAAGAACTTGGTGAGTTGCATGGCATAGGGAATGGAAGTGGTCTTTTCAGAAGTGTTTGTGGCATGATAAACCATCATACGAGTTAAATTCACCTTGGTGCCAGTGAGAATGCATCAAGTGAGGAAAAGATCTTGTCTAAACACACCACCTTTACACCTTTTCCTAGGAAAGACGATTCTTTTAATTATAAGATGGACAATTTTTGGGATTAGAGGAAAATCTCTGGTGGTAAGACCCTGGGCATTTCATGGATGGTCTTATCACCCATGATGACTCTAAGGGCTTCAACTTTGGAATAGTTTGGGAATACCAATCCCTTTTCATTTTCTTATATATGATTCTCACATGTAGGAATGTCAAAATAAGTTTCAAAATGCTTGGGCTCAAAAGACATTTTTTTGCCACAAACCACTGACTTGTGCCTATATCTGTTATCCTTAAGGACTGGTTATATTTTTGAGTAGAAAATCCTAACAAGAGTGGGGTAGTATTCTTCTTTGAATGATTGATATTTAATCAGCTCCCATTTTTCAAGCAAGCTCTTCACAACAATACCGACTTTCTCAAAATAATCGAACTTTACACAAGTAGGAGGTGAAATGGTTCTTCCCTTTTAGTTTGGCTTAATTTTCTCATAGGTTTTAGAAGGATTGGCTCTAATGGGTGAGCTTTCTCTGGAGGATGTTTCCTAACTAGATGAGGATATTACGCAGAATAGATATGAGAATGAAAATGAAAACTTCTCATTAGAATAAAATTTGGTCATGTACAGAGTTTATATACATACAAGAATATTGCACACACGTGAGTATTACAACCATACACATGAGCCCAAAGTAAATAACTAACTAATAAATTTGTACAGAATAACAGACTCTAAAACTCCCCCTCTAGATGGACTGTAAATATTCTTGACAGCCATCTTGGATAGTAAAGGAAAAAGGAGAGGAGAGGGTAAAGCTTTGGTAAAAACATTAGCTAGCTAATGTTTAGACCGAATTGGCATAAGCTTGATGAGACCATCACTAATCTTTTCACGGACGAAATGACAATCAATTTTGATATGTTTGGTTCACTCATGAAAAGTAGGATTCGAAGCTATATGGATGGCCTTCTGGTTATCACAAAAAAGAAGAAAATGCACTAAAACATCAATACAAAAATATTGTAATAATTGACGAATCCAAACCACTTCACTTGTTGTAGTAGCCAATGCTCTGTATGTTGACTCAACAGAAGAACGTGAAATGGTTTGTTGTTTCTTGCTCTTCCAAGAGATTAAGGAATCACCAAGAAAAACATAGAACCCAGTAACAAATTTCCTTGAATCGGCACAAGATGCCCAATCCGCATCCGAAAAAGCACGCAACTGTATTGAAGAAGCATAAGCAAAGAATAATCCTTAACTCGGATTAGACTTTAAATAACAAAGGAGATGGTGGATAGCCTGAAGATGAAGATGTCGATGATGAGATACAAATTGACTAAGCTTGTGAATGGCATATGTGACATCAGGCCTAGAAAGAGTTAAATATAATAGGCGACCAATGAGGCATCTATATTGAGACATGTCAAGAAGAGGTTCTCCATCATAAGCAGAAAGTTGAAGCTTGGGATCCATAAGAATGGCAGCAGGTTTAGAGGCCAAAAACCCATTATCTTCAAGGAGCTGCAAGGTGTAATGCCGCTGAGATAAAGCAATACCACTGGATGAGTGAGCTATTTCAAGGCAAAGAAAATACTTCAAATGGCCTAAGTCCTTCAACTTGAATTGACTGTGAAGAAACAACTTTAAAGAAGCAACAACTTCAACAGAAGGAGAGGTGATGACAATGTCATCTACATTAACCAATAATGCCACAAAACAAGAGCCCGCCCCCTTTGTAAAAAGGGAATAATCAGATTTAGACTGAGCAAATCCAAAGTTAATCAATGAATGAGAGAACTTAGAGTACCATTGACGAGAGGCTTGTTTCAACCCATAGATTGATTTATGTAACTTGCATACCAATTTACCATCACAATTTGAGTGCTCCCCCTCTCGATGATATCCAAGAGGAAGATCCATATAAACCTTTTCAAATAAATCACCGTTAAGAAACGCATTGTTGACATCTAGTTGAGCTAAGTGCCTTTTTTTACTAGAAGCCAAAGCAAGAAGAACTTTTACAGTAACTAATTTTGCTAGAGGTGAGAAAGTATCAATAAAATCCACACCCTCGTATTGAGTGTATCCCTTGGCAACCAAACGTGCTTTGTATCTCTCAATAGACCCGTCAGATCTATGTTTAATTTTATAGACCCACTTGCATCCAATAGAGTGCTTTCCCAGTGGTAATCTAACAATGGACCAACTATGATTTGAGTCCATGGCTTCCAATTCGGCTTGCATAGCTTCACGCCAATGTGAATAAGGGACTGCCTGATGATGGAATTGAGGCTCAAATGTAGATGAAACAATCATAACAAAGGCCTTATGGAATGAGGAAAGAGAGTCATAAGAGATATAATTGGATAAAGGGTATATAAGGCATTAGAACCATGAAAAGAAGGTATGACAATGAAAATCTCTTAAGTAGGATGGTGGATGAGAAACTCTAGTAGAGCATCTTATGGGAACAGGGCTATCATTAGAAGTAGCAGAATGTGTAATGGAAGTGGAAGAATCAAAGATGGGGAATGGGTAAGGGTGATTCATGGTGAAATGTGGGTGAAATAGAACTTGGATCAGGTAACACAATGTCAGAATTTGGATGTGGTAAATGTGGTGAAAAATTAGAATTTGGGGGCATGGCTAAATTGGGTGAAGACAATACAATGTCAGAGAATGAATCAGACAAGTTGGTTGTATCAGTAATAACATGAAAAGGGAAGACATCTTCATGAAATATAACATCACGAGATATGAAAAATTGTTTCTTCTGAATATCATACAGCTTATAACCTTTTATGCCATGAGGATAGCCAAGAAAAACACAAATCCTAGCACGGGGAGCAAACTTGGTGCGATGAGCAAATAAAGTAGATGCAACAGCAAGACATCCAAATACCCACAGAGAAGAATAATCCACACTTGTCTTATACAAAAGCTCATATGGAGATTTGTTACCAAGTAAAGAAGATGGTGTTCTGTTAATCAAGAAGGCAACGGTAAGAATACAATCACTTCAAAATCGAATGGGAACCCTCGATTGAAAGAATAAAGCACGGGCAACATTCAACAAATGCTGATGTTTTCTTTCAACCACTGAATTCTGTTGTGGTGTCTCTACATGGGAAAACTGATGAATAACTCCTTTGGCACTAAAAAAAATCATCAAATACCAACTCTCTAGCATTATATGATCTAAAACACTTGATCTTCGAGTTAAACTGAGTATCAACCATAGAGAAGAACTTTGGTATAGCAATGGACACATCAGATTTTTGTTTAAGAAGAAAAATCCATGTAAATCTAGTGCAATCATCAATAATGGTCAAGAAATATCTATAACTAGAACAATCACTCTCATGATACGGACCCCATATATCACAATGGATCAAATCAAATGGCAATTGAGATCTATGATTATGAGAATCGAATGATAATCTTCGTTGCTTAGCCAATGGGCAAATATAACGTGGATCATCATTATGACACTCAGAATCAACATAAAGTAACTGAGATTTCAACAAATCAATGTCTTGAAAAACAAATGACCAAGCCTACGATGCCAAACATGAGCTGAAACCTTATGAACATGAGAAAAACATGTGTTAGCAGAACCTACAATAAGAGCTTAACTGAAAATCTTTGTGTTCAGGACATATAAGCCATCAAGCTTATCACCCTTGCCAATAATCTTCTCACTGTTGGGTTCTCTTGGGCCTAATGGGTTGTTTGGTTCTAGGTGGCATTGTATCAATCTTAGTTTGGGCACAATCCACAGAAACACGCACAAAATCCCTTAATGTAACCCTAGGTTTGTTTTGGAGAAAATCTTTCAGTGAAAAGAATGGAAATGAGATGGAATGCACGAAAGATACCTTGAATTGAAGTTTCAAGACTTGAAGCACGAGAATGAATGAAAGATGATGTGGTAAGCACGAAGGAATCGCCTGGAAGCTGGTTTCTCTCGTTATGGGAATTAGCACAAATGAAAGGTTTTTAATTTTAAAAACATGTTCAAGTCACGATGAGCACGCTTCTTCACTGAGGAGTGCGCTTCTTCTGTCCACAAGACAGAAGCATGTATAACACTTACCCCTGAAGTGCGTGCTTCTCCCATTGCGGAGCACGCTTCCTAAGATCGAAAAAATCTAGATTCTCGTACTTTTTGACAAATACAAGTCATTTAAGTCCAAGGATATAAGAGTAATGAGAAGCTTTCATTTATTCCAGTCAAGCGTAGGCAAATGATCCATCATAATCTATTTTGATTAAATAGCAAGAGATTTTAAAGCTCAATTTCAAGAAGTGAGTAATCCTATGATTCTTTTCTAATTTAATTTGAAAGTTTTATTCTTTGAAAATTTGATTTAAAAGTTATTTAAAATGTTTGTTTTTAGGAATTAACTTGTTCAAGAAACTTATTTTTTATGGGATTATGAACATTTTTGTCCCAAGTGATACTTTGTCTAAAGCTTATGACCAAAAATATTTAAGCTTGAATGAAGATGAATTTTAATCCACATGAATTTGTATTTTGCATTTGTTATTTTTTATTTCCTAAAAATATTTTATTTTAACCTTAGGAAATGCTAAAGGATATATTTGAGCTTAACACCAATTTGGATTATATGAAGAATGTTTTTCTTTTAAGATAACCTATATCTAAAGATTTTTACATTCAACCTATTTTATTAAAAGATTTTCTTAAATTATTTTTCTAAAACTCATACTAACCTAGAAGATCCATTTGAAATGGATGATGATAATATATGGAACTGTAGTATGACATGAAGACTAAGCCACTACACATATCAAATAAATTGTACTTTCAAAGGATGTATGTGTTAATATTTCCAAAGTACAATGGTTATGAACTTTAAATAATAGCCATTAATTCAAGTCTATGAACATAGATATGAGCACAAAGAAAAATAATTCATGACATATCATGCTCAAACATATCAAGGCATTAAAAATGATAGACATATTCATAAAATCTCAATCCATTTAATGAAAGTATACATTTTATGATATAGATTACGTATAATGTATACAAAGCAAGTGAACACTATAAATAAGTGCAATATTAGCATGTTCACAAGAAAGTAAAACACATACTACAAGCATACATGGCATGCTTTTCATCAATAGTACATTGAACGCACAATAGATAAGCATATAACCGAGTTCAATGCAAGAGATAATCATTGGCAATAAAAGATAGAAACATATAATCAAGCCTATACAACTTCCAAATGTCAACAAACAATAAAAATACGCACATTTGACATTCAATAAGAGGAAGTTTGCCTAGAAATATCCAAGGCCTATAAAGTATAGGCAAAGGAGTTTGGCATATAGTTCAATAAAATAGATATATGAGATCCAATGAGCCGTAACCTTAGGAAGACATACTCCTTTGGATTTTACAACTTTAGCATCTAGGAGTGGGTCCTTTTGAACCCATGCCGTTTTGTAATTTTTATCCTTAAAAAGGATATATGAAGCTCCTATGGCATGTTTTGGGCTTAGGATATCTATTATTGTTGTTGTTCAATTGGTTCTCTAAATTGGAGGTCTTTTCCTTTTCTAAGTTAAGTTCTAACTTTAAATCCTCCTTTTCTTTATTGACCTTAGTTACTAACAAGGTCAACTCATCAAGTCTTTCTTGAAGAATATCATTTTCATTTTCTACATCTTTTTTTTTTCACGAATACTTTCATTCTTTTCAAGAATATCATTGTAGCTATTTTGGAGAGTTTCTAACTCATCCATAACATTGGTGATCATATTCTTGAGTTTCTCATTCTTTTTAATGAGCTTTTCTAAATCAATTTTAAGCTTTTTATGAGCTATGGACAAGTCATCAAAAAAAGGATTAGGGACGCTTGTAGAACATTCATTAATATTAAACACAAAGCAAATATGTTATACATTTTCCTTATCTTCACATGAAGGTGAGGAAATATATGAGACACCATAGAGTTTTTCTAATCTAATTCATATATCTTTAGAAGAAACACAAGAAGAGACTCTATCTAAATCCTGTTAGAAAAGGCCTTCGAGTAAAAAAAAATTAGCTGGACCATCAAGCCTAACTAAATGTTTTTCTTTCCTATCCCATTTCTTCTTGAATTTGGGGACTTTAACCCCATTTATTGTCTTTGTGGGAATAAATGGTCCATTGGAAATAATTTCCCACATATCACTTGATTGAGCCTTAATGAAAGCTCCCATTCTAATTCTCCAACGCATAAAGTTATCTACATTAAGCATTGGAGGTGAAAGAGGGTTATCACCTAATTTACAATTGATTGAACTTTCCATTAGATCTTTAGCTCAAGGATATTAAGCCTTAAATAATGAGTACTTTCTCTGATACCAATTGAAAGACACCCAAGAGAGGGATGCATTGGGTGTAATGGTCAATTTTGATTTTTTCCAAGTCTTTAGTGGAAATCCTTTGATTAATTTTAGTTATGAACTCAGAATACGACATTTCAAATATGAAAAGATTACACACAAGGAAATCCTTTTACGTGGTTCGAAAAACCTTTTCCTACTCCACGCCTAAAGAAACCTTCTCTAGAATTTCACTATACTTGGATTCAATTCACAGGTGTAAATCAAACTGTTACAATTTTCTTTTTACCGGTTCAAGACAAAACCTATCCTTTTATGGGCTAAGGATGAACCTACGACTTCCTTTTGCCGGATAAGAAAGAACCGTATATCCTTTTACGGGATAAGGATGAACCGAATATCCCTTTACAGGATAAGGATGGACATTTTTACCCTTTTTAAGATAAAGGGTGAAACTACCTTTGATTCCAATCTAGAAATCTTAAGTGAATCAAATTCACTTGACTTGGTTGTTTCAATCTTGAAATAAACCAAAACTTTAGTTCTAAATATTACAAAGATGATATTGGTTCTATATGAATAGAACACTTAGAATGAAGCGCATACAAATCAAATACAAGATATGAAATATTTAAGCTCAAGTGAGAAAGAGAGAGATCACTTACAACCTTTACCTTCGAAGATTCAATATTGCTCAAGTGTGTACTTTTGAAAGCATGTGAGAATAACTTGAAAATAGTTGAAGTGTGCTTCAAAAAGTTTTCATCGATCAAACACTGATTCCAGGTACTTTGAAAATGAGAAGAGAAATATCTTAAGAGTAAAGCTCATTCTCTCATTTTGGAAATTCAAAGAAAAACCTGGAAACCCTAGATAACTAGAGAATATGTTTGAATCTTTGTATTTTCTTCTCTAAAGTGTAAAATGGCTACAACTGGTGTATAAATATATTGAGAATAAAATCTAGTCATTACACTTAAAAATGTGGTCGTTGGAGTGTTCAGAGATTCAAAAAATTTGACTGTTGTAATTTTGCTACGTCAAGGAGCGCGCTTCTCTAATGGCAAAAACCCCGAAGTTTTGGTCTATTCATAAGGAGTGCGCTTCACTGAACAAAACAAAGAGGCCATTTCTCTCAATCAAACAAGAAGTTTGCTCCTAAGCATGGGTGTGTGCCGGTCTAACGTTTAAAATTTAAAGACATGACTTCTCCTTGAAAATCATTGCATAGACTTGTTCAAATTAATTCAAACACTTTTGAACTTCAAATCCAAGATTTGAAAACACTTGAGACCATTTTTCAAAAATTATTTAAGTATTATATTCATTTGAAAAATGAAAGCTAAGTTTGCAAATATTTGAATAGACATAAAAATAGCTTTAAGGATGATTTTGTAATTCAAAAAAAAGTGCAAGAATCAATTTGGAAGAACTCATAAAAGTAAGAAAGATTTTGAGAAAACTTATGAAATCATATGCATGCATGATTTGAAAAGATTGAGCAATAGAGAAAAAGGAAAGTACATCGTAATTCTAAACTTACAACTATTGGACCAATGTCACTTGTGGTCAGAATTCAATAGTGAATTTTTATGATTACAAACAACATGTTTAGTTAACCTCAGTTTGTGTCTCCAAGCAATAATCTTTCAGATATGATTACAAAGAATCAACCATGAAGAGGAGACAATCAAAGATGACTCAAAGCAAAAAGATGATGTTATAAAAGATCAAAACCAACCTTATAGTCATCAACTGAAGATCTTGTAGAAGTCATTTTAGAGTCGGTCTTGGAATGTAAGATCCACTCTTGATTACTCTAGCAAAAGAATATTCCATTTCCTTAGAGTAGTCAGAATATTTTCTAAGATGATTTGATTGCATAAAATGTTTTTCAAATGCTTTAGAATGGTTTTCAAAGTCTTTAGAATGATTTTTTTTCTTAAGCATTTCATTTGAAATCATTTGGACATGGTTGTAGTGCCTTTGTGTTTTAATTTAAAAAAGTCATAATTTTTCAGAAGGCCTACAGAGCGCTATAGAGTCCTATTGCCCGCTGTCCTCATGTCTAGGAATTTCATAAATTTTGCATTCTATGTTATAGCCCGCTATACACTTCTATAGGGCGTTATAGGTCCATTTTAGAAATTTCCAAATTTTCATCGTTTAAGTTATAACGCGTTATTCTCTTGAATAGCCCCGTTATTGGTTGTACCTGATAAAATCATGTTTTTCAATAACTTAAGCTATAACCCGTTATAGATTGCTACAATGCGCTATAGAGCTGTGACTTAGAAACCCAACTCTCGGGTTTTTAACACAGTGCGTTGTTACAGAGCTATAGCCAGCTATAGAGGAAGAACAGTTCAAATTGCTCAACTGTGCTGTAAGTGCTACAACGCACTATAGAACTCGATAGAGCGCTATACCAACCCTGTTAGCGAAAACTGACAAGTCTGGATTTTTGAAGGCTGAGTGTATTGTTTCCTTCCTCTTTCGTTTAACACCATTTTTCCATGATTTCCAATGTTCATTAGCAAATCTAAAAATGTTTTGGAAAAGCTTAAACAAAAATTTGAATACTCAAATCTTATAGGTTTACCAAAACCCTAGTTTTCGAATTGGAGAGATATTTTTCTATTTAACCAAGGGTTTGCTTATTTTGAACTTATGAACTCCAAACGTTTTTGAAAGTTAGTCACACATTCAAATGAGAGTTCTTAAAAGTGTTTTCAAGTGCTTTAACTTCAAAGAGATTTGATTCCGAGCTCCATCACTTTGATTTTACATCATCAAATCTCAACGCCTTTTCACTAAAAGAAAAGCCTTGTACCGTGGAAACCTCTTCGGCATTGTTCTTCAATCTCTATCTTTTGTTGCGTATACAAAGAGGACGATCGTAGGCTTTTGGGTGTAAGTAGAAGAGTTCTTGGTAAGAAGAACATCTTCAATTTGTTTGTTCAAGTTTTGTATTCATTTTTCATTTATTAGCAGTTCTTGTATTGGTGATCTGCATATCACTGGTGAGCTGTGAGCGGTGTGCTTAGGCTCGGCTGAGGTTGCTCTCACGCTTGTAAAATGAGTAGTTTGTAGCCAGTTTTGATACTCACTTGTGAAGTAGGATCCATTAGTGGTTGGGTTTAGAAAATCTTGGTCAAGGGCGACCAAGTCGTGGACGTAGGCAGATTTTGCCAAACCACGTTAAATCATTGTGTTCCTTCTCTTGCCTTTGCCTTTACTTGTTCTTTAAATTTCTTTACTTTATTTTCAAAGGTAGAAAAACTTGCAACTGTTCAATTCACCCCCCTCCCCCCCTCTTGGACGTGTATCTGGGCCAACAAGTGGTATCAGAGCAAGTTAAACTGTCAAAGTATCTAACAATCTTTGACTTCTATGGCAGGAACATGTAGGTATCAAGGCCTATTTATTGTTGGAAAATCCTTGGAGAGACCACCGTTGTTTGTAAAGGAGCATTTTTCTCTATGGACACAACTTATGAGAATGTTTCTAAAGTCCAAAAACATTGACCTATGGGATATTATTGTGAACGGTTACAACGCTCCCAATAAACCAATTGATTCATGGACATCCCATGAAAGATACCTTTAGAGCCTTAATGCCCAAGCTGTATACATAATTTATTGTAGTCTCTCAAACAAAGAATTAGAAATGACAGCCCATCTAGAAACCGTAAAAGAAATATGGAAAAATCTCAAGAAGCTTCACGGTAGTCCTATAGATGAAAAAGATGAAATGCACTTGGAACTACAAAAGAGGTTTGAGAGTTTTACAATTTTAGATTTCGACATACAATAGATACAAAAGTATCATTGATCGATTTAGAAATGTAGAAAATGCAACGCCTATTGGAGTGCATATAATGCGTTTTGCTGAGAGTCTTCCAAAGTCATGGAATAAAAAATTAGTCAACCTTGCTGAAACATTTGACCCATGGGAATATACATTTGAGGATTTTCTTAATGTCCTCAAGTCGTTGGAATGTAGGGATGAAACTGTAGAAAAAGTAAGAGAACTAGAAAGTTCTCTCAAAGACTTTAGGATTCACATCGAAGAATCTGTAAACATGGCTGTAGATAGACTCATTAACATTGTCAAAAGCCTAGAAAATTTTGGGATAACCTATACACAACCAATCTTAGCTAAGTACTTTCTTGATGGATTTTCGGAGATGTGGAAAGACAAGAAAGATTTTTTAGAAGAGGTTGTTGATCCTCTTGAATGTAGTATTGATAAGATTTGCTATATCTTAAGTAGCATAAAAATGTCTTCTGAAAGGAGAGACATGATAACCAATCTTCCTATTGGAAATATAAGTGAAGTTGGTGAGAGTGAAATCTCACCATGGATAGTAAGTGGGAATGTGGAAGGTCAAAACTCAAGTCCTACTTCAAGGTCTCCACAAACCTTAGATCATGATGGAGAGTAGGGTCAAGAAGATATTCCAAGAAAATCATCAAGATCATCTAGACTATTAAGATGGGGAAATAAAGCCGGGAAGATGATGTGCTTAACCATGAAGAGGGTTACTCAAGATGTGAGGTTCAAAGTTCCATGAGAATAATCTGTCTGAATATGAACATCTTTATCTTATAAGCTCTTTGGCTCATTTGCTTGGAGAATTCGCGAACGTTCAGCGACAACGGGGAAGGTAAAATTGAAGGTATTGGAATTGTTGGTAATTCTTCATTAATTATTCATGATGTATTATTTGTAGAAGGCCTTAAACACAATCTCTTCAGCATAAGTCAATTATGTGACAAGGGTTATAATGTTAATTTTGAAGCAAATAGATGCATAGTTAAACATTCTAATGGTTCAGTCGCAATTATTGCATCAAGACAGAAAAATGTTTATTCTGCTTTGCTTGATGAAATTAGTGATCAAAATGTGTCATGCCTGAAAGCTATTGTTAATGATGATGCTTGGTTATGTCACAAAAGACTTGCACATGTTAATATGGATAACTTGTCTAGGCTTTCTAGTAATGAACTTGCGAAAGGCATTCCTAAGGGAGTGTACCTAAAAGATAAGGTTTGTGAACCTTGTCAACTTGGCAAGCATACCAAGTCGTCTTGTAAGAGCAAGAAAGTTATGTAATCTAGTAGAACTCTTGAATTAATCCACATGGATTTATTTGGACCAACCCATACACAAAGCTTAGGAGGAAAGTCATATGTGTTTGTTGTTGTTGATGGTTTTTCTCAATTTACTTGGGTGTTTTTTCTTTCTCATAAACATGAAACTTGTGATGTGTTTATCAAATTTTGTCATAAAGTAGAAAACGAGAAAGGATATAAAATAGCCACAATTAGAAGTGATAGGGGCGTAGAGTTTGTGAACAAAAGTTTGGAAGATTTTTGTGCTAAACAAGATTACACACATCAATTATCAACTTCTAGAACCCCTCAACAAAATGGAGTTGTAGAAAGGAAAAATAGGACTTTACAAGAAATGTGTATATCAATGCTCTGTGAATACAACATAGCTTCAAACTTCTGGACTGAAACCTTAAGCACAACATGCTATGTTATGAATAAAACTCTAATCAGAAAAGGCATGAAGAAAACTCCATACGAATTGTGGAAAGGGAGAATTCCAAACATAGGATACTTTAGGGTTTTCTGATGTAAGTGTTACATCTTGAATGAAAAGGACAATCTAGATAAATTTGATCCTAAGTCGAACATTTGTATGTTTCTAGGATATTCTTCCCATAGTAGAGCTTACAAAGCTTTTAACAAGACAACTAGAACTGTGGAAGAATCAGTTCATGTGAATTTTGATGAAAGTGATCAAAGAGAGAAAATTTGCAAAAACTTAGAGAAATTGGACCTTGATGAAGAAGATGAAATTCTTGAGAATTCTATGGACATTGAAGAAAATGATCAATTAATACATGTTCCAAAGAATTCTAGACTTCTTCTTGATCATCCTAAGGAACAAATTTTAGGAGACCCATCCAAAGGAGTGTAACCTAGAGCAATTTTACAAAAAAGATCAAGGGCACGCAACCTTTGTATCTCAAATAGAACCTTCAAAGGTTGAAGAAACTCTAAATGATGAAAATTGGATTCTTGCTATGCAAGAAGAGTTAGCACACTTCATCAGAAATAATTTCTGGAAATTAGTACCTCGACCATCACATAAATTTGTTATTGGTACTAAATGGGTATTCAAAAACAAAAGGGACGATAAAGTCATCATTGTGCGGAACAAGGAAAGACTTGTTGCACAAGGGATACACTCAGGAAGAAGGAATAGATTTTGAAAAAGCCTTTGCACCTATAGCAAGATTAAAGGCAATTAGGATGTTATTGGCTTATGCTTGCTATAAAAATTTTCCACTATACCAAATGGACGTAAAGAGTGCTTTTCTGAATGGATATATTCAAGAAGAAGTATATGGGGCCCATATCATGTGTACAAGATAAACAAAGCTTTATATGGTTTAAGACAAGCACCTAGAGCCTGGTACGATAGACTTAGTACATTCCTACTAGAACATGATTTTCGTAAAGGGAATCTTGATCCCGCCTTATTCATAAAGCTCAAAGATAATGACATAATTCTTGTGCAAATGTATGTTGACGACATTATCTTTGGTGCTTCAAATGGTCATCTTTGCAAATAATTTTCAAAATTAATGCAAGATGAATATGAGATGAGTATGATGGGTGAATTAACATACTTTCTTGACCTGCAAATCAAACAATTACCTAATGGTATATTTTTTAAGAAATTCAAGTTTGAAAACTTAAAATCAGTTGACACCCCATGCAACTTAGCTATCAAAAGGGATAAGGATGAAAAAGGAAAACCAGTAGACACAAAACTTTATCGGAGCATGATTGGCAGCTTGTTGTATCTTACAGCAAGTAGACCTGATCTAATGTTTAGTGTGTGTCTATGTGCTAAGTTCCAATCTAGTCCTATAGAATCCCATCTAACGTGTGCGAAAATAATTTTTAGGCATTTTAGTGGGACTAGTGATCTAGGATTTGGTATTCAGAAGGTACTTCCTTTGAGCTTAAGAGTTATGTTGACTCAGACTACGCTGGTAGTCTAATTGATAGGAAGAGTACATCAGGATTTTGTCACTTTATGGGAAATTCACTAATTTCTTGGTTTAGCAAGAAACAAAATTTAGTGGTACTATCAACAGATGAAGCGGAATATGTGGCGTAGCTGGGAGTTGTTGTGCACAAGTGTTATATATGAAACAAGAACTTGAAGATTACCAAATTCACATTGAGTGTGCTGAGATTTTCTACGACAACACAAGTGCGATCAATATTTCCAAAAATCCAATATTACACTCAAGGACTACGCATATTGAAATTAGACACCATTTCCTAAGGGATCATGTACAAAAAGGAAATATTAAATTGACCCATGTTGGTACAAAAGATCAATTAGCAGATATTTTTTACAAAAGCATTGCCAAAGGATCAATTTGTACACATTCAGAGAGAATTGGGAATCTTTAGTGAATCAAATGAATCAAATCTTTGATATCTTGAAGTCATTTGATTGTGAGAGCATTATCAAATCAAGTCTTAGAATTCTGACAAAAAATTATGATCTGAGGAGCAACAACACGCTATAGTAAGCTATAACACATTGTTACTCTGTCTGGAGACAATGTACAACACGCTATAGGCAGGTACAACACGCTATAACTTGGGACTTAGTACTTTTCAAAGAATCATGTTTTCTATCCCAACACGCAATAGAGAAGCTACAACGCACTATAGCAATTTCTGCAGGAAATCGAGTTTCGGTACTCAAAGCGACAACGCACTATAGAAAGCTATGAGGCGCTATAGGAAGGAATGTTTGTAATGAGTATTTAAGAGTGCCAATGGTCGTTATTCATTTCAAAAACACTCATTCGTCATTCTCACTCCTAATAAGTCGCTATACCTAACCCTCAAGTTCGCTATTGCCCATTCATAACAATTTTGCGAATGATTCGAACCATTTCTTTCATTCAATCTTCGATTTAGCTTCAAATTACTTTCTAGATTTGCTCCAAATCAAAAGCCCTAATCATCTAGATAATGGTTCCCAAACAACCTAAGATTCAAGTTCGCACCAAACGAACTCGAGAACCATTACCCGAACCTGCTCTGGAGTTTCAAAAGAGTAATGGTTTGATCGTCCTACTCTACCAAGCACTGCAATTGTGTGAACACCATTGGCATTGACACAGTATGAAGAAATTGAAGCTCGCTATGTGTTATGGATTGTGACAAATGGTGCATGGGTTGATTATGAGTGTTTTCAAGAGAGAAAGATCAATAATGAGGAATTCTTCGCCCATTAGGGTTGGATACCCTTTGTTACATACAAGGACAAGTGGTACCTGACGCTTGTACGAATTTTCTACACAAATTTGAAGCTCAAGCACGAAGCAAGATATGTGCTCACCACTATTGTTCTTGGTCACAACCTTGAGGTATACCTGACGCATTTAGCTGAATATTTCAAAATTCCCACAGAGGTTGAGAACAAAGTTCAATTCCCAGGCTATGATCCATTGGTAGCACTGATTTTGCTATCCAATGAGGTTCATTCAAGTATTACAAATCCTTTGTTTAACACATCTTTTAAGTTCATACCCAAATGACTCCAGAACATTGTAAGTAGGCTATTCTTGCCTAGGGAGGGTAGTTGGACCAATGTCAATGTGGTCAACTTGTTTCTCGCTTGGTGTATTTACACCAAAACCCATGTAGACCTCACATATGTCATTTTTTATTGCATGGATTCCATCAAGTATTATACCTTTTGCAATGCATCTCACTAGAATCTTTGAGGACACATCCATTGATTTGTTAAAGGAAAGAGATGTTAAGAGTCTAACTTCAAATGGGAGGATAAGATCTGCTACTGTTAAGCATACGAACTATTCATATTACAAGCCGAAGAAAAGGTGGATGCATAAGGATGAACTCCCTCAATGAGCAGAACATAGATCATATTCGAGCACCAAGACTGGTGATGATCCTCTGGTGGATTCTGAGGAGACCAGGTTTGATGCTAGAATTTCGAGAGACCCAGAGATTGGAGATGACCATGGACAGGAGGCTCCTTCAGCTCCTATTCCAAATGTACCAAGTCTGAGTTCAGTTGCACCCTCTTCCATACCCGTAGAGGCTCAGGTGATCGTCTCTCTCCACCAGTTGATATGTAGAGAGATCCCTGCTTCTAAGTCATCTTCTTCTCATGCTGCCACTACACCAAAGCTATCAACTATAGTGCAGCAGATTCAGGCATTGCAGGACAGTCAGACTTCTATGTTTGCATCTGTCACTGACTGCTTTGGCTAATTGATGGATGAGTAAGAGAGATTGTTGATCAGTTTTCAAGATAGGGAGGTACCCACCTCATCTGCTACAACTTCATCATCTACAAAGATCCCTTTGAGGTTTTCTAGTATTGAGCAGACTATTAGATGTGCGGTCGGTTAGGGAGTACAAACATTTTGTAATGTTGATGACCTAATGCAGACTATGGAATCACTTCTAGCCCACGCCACACGAGCCATGCATATGACAGCTACACGTGTACTCATTGGTGTAGACTATGTGCAGAGGATCGAGGCTATTCTTGCTTCTCGCACTTAATTGCTTCCAATGCCACCTACAGCTCCTGCACATCCATCATGGACATCAAGACCACCTTACCTACTGTAGACCCCGGGCCCCTCTAACTATACTACACCAAGTCGTTCTTCATGTCTGTCTACTCCATTTGTAGATGAGATTTTTCAAGATCTGGTCCGAGATATTCCTCCATTCTAGGTCCTTTCCTTTCTGAGATTTCAAAAGGAGGAGAACATGTGTGCTTAAAAGCAATGGAGTGTTGTATATCTTAGAGGGAGAGGTAATGTATTTAGGCTGTGAGTATGTGTTGTTGTATTTGATTTTGACTTATTTATAATACTATTTGATTGACATATATGTTTGATTATGTGCTTATATATATGATTGTTATTCATTTGTGCTTCTCATGTTGAATATAATCATGCATCATGCTCATTGAATTATCTTGAAATCATGCATACTTAGGATTGCTTCTAAGGCCAACATTGATTGTTTGAAATCATAAAAAATGGGGAGATTGTTGGACTAATGTCCCTTGTGGTCAGAACTCGATAGTGAATTTTGATGATTACAAACAACATGTTTACTTAACCTCAGTTTGTGTCTCCAAGCTATAATCTTTCATATATGATTACAAAGAATCAACCAAGAAGAGGAAACAATAAAAAATGACTCAAAGCTAAAAGATGATGTCGTAAAAGCTTAAGACCAACCTCATAGTCATCAACTGAAGATCTTGTAGAAGTCATTTTAGAGACTGTCTTAGAATTTAAGATCCACTCTTGATTACTCTAGCAAAAGAATATTTCATTTCCTTAGTGTAGTCATAATATTTTTCTAAGATGATTTGATTGCATAAAATGTTTTTCAAATGCTTTAGAATGGTTTTCAAAGTCTTTAGAATGATTTGTTTTCTTAAGCATTTCATTTGAAATCATTTGGACATGGTTGTAGTGCCTTTGTGTTTTAATTTGAAAAAGCCATAATTTTTCAGAAGGCCTACAAAGCGCTATAGGGTCCTATAGCCCGCTTTCCCCATGTCTGAGAATTTCATAATTTATGCATTTTATGCCATAGGTTATACACTTCTATAGGGCGCTATATGTCCATTTTAGAAATTCTCAAATTTTCATCGCTTAAATTATAACACACTATTGTCTTGAGTAGCTCAATATTGGTTGTATATGATAAAATCATGTTTTTCAGTAACTTAAGCTATAGACCGCACTATAGAGTTGTGATTGAGAAACTCAACTCTCGGGTTTTTGACATTGATGAGTTGGATATTTAGACATGTTTTAAGTATGTTTTAGATGATTTTTAGGATAATTAATTTATTTGTTAGGTTGTTTTGTCTTAGTTTTGGTCTATTTGTTGGTTTAGCCACTTTTTGGTATATGTTGCTTTATTTCAGTTTTTGATTTTATAAGTTCGTTAATTGGATTATATAAGTATGTTACTCATTAGTTTTTTTTTGTTTTGTTGGTTTGAAGATGGTTTTGAAGTGCTTTGGAAGTGATGAACAAATGGCCAAGCAATGGAGAGAAGAAACAATACAAAGAAAGGTGAAGAAAAAGGTGTAAAATGAAGAAAAAAACACTACAGACCCGAAACTAAGTGTCGCGTTGCTGAGACTTTCTATTTTGTGCTGCTTTAGGATCTTGGCCATAACTTTCTTAATGTAACTCCGAATTGGACGCAATTTTTTTCTACTTCTTCCTTAGTAGAGAACAAGGAAAAATGGCAAGGAAGAAAGAGGAGAAGAAGATGAACTTGGAAGTGAAGAAGAGATTCTCTACACGTTCTCTATCTCTCTAGTTTGATTTTCATTGTTTAGATTGATGTTCATAACATTATTTTATGTTTTTATGTTTCTAGTTATGAAGTAAATCCTATTTCTAGAGGGTAGATGGATCCAAACTCAAGGCTATGCCATTGTTTAATTGTTTTGATTATTATTAATGAAGTTTTCTAGTTTATTTATATTTTTCTGGGTTTAATGCTTTTGATCCCTTGGCCAAGGATTGAATGATCATAGACTGAAGTAAATGTTCCAAAATACGGTACTTTGGGTTGGAACAAGGAAAATATAACCTAGGATATTGTGAGACCGAAAGGAGATCGAGACCCTTTGAAGTCATTAGAAGAAAATGATAGAACTTAATGAGTTATTAGAATCTTAGGTTTTCATCGAAAGAATAAAACCAAGATTAGGATTTTTGACTTATAAACGAAGGAATTGAATTAATAATAAATATATATATATATATAGGCATAGTTGAGAGTGAGGTGATATCAAACCTCTAGAATATTCATCCATTGATTTCCTATCTATTTCTATTGCATTGATAGTTTAGTTTGAGTTTGTTTAATTATTTATTTTAATTTACTTGAACTCTCGAATTTGATTTTCTAAATAAAGTTAGTGTTAGTAAACATGGTAATTAGTGCAGTAATCAATCATAGAGGACGATAACCTAATATTCTTGTAGGTATTTATAACTTAACACTGTTGACCTAAGCGATTCATCTCTTAGCACGTCCCTAAGTATACTTAATGAAGTATATTTTGATGTTCACAAACAAAATCTCTTTTGGTGCTAACAAGCTTTAATCAAGAACTTATCGCAGCACCTCATGAAAGCAAAAGGCCAAGATTCAAGGAACTCAAGGTCATATCAGACGTTCAAGATCGTTTCAATCAAAAGACCTCAAATATCATATCATGATTTCAAGATCATATCAAATAAACAATTCGATCAAAAGCTTCAAGACTACATTTTTCGATCAATGTTCACAAGATTCAACTCACGCACGAAGTTCATATTGAGGATCTCATAATGATAAGTTGGATTTAAAAATTATGAAAAATATGAGAAATACACAGTATTTAAGGCATATCATTCTCTAATCGACATTGCCCAAACGTTTTTCAAAACCATGCACAAATCTCTTGCATATTTGTATGTTTTGATCATACGCTTTACAACATTTCAAATGATTTAATTTTTTATGTTTAATTTGAAATTTATCGAGTTTTTATTCGCATTCATCATATTTTTAATCGCGAGTCAAAACTACTTTTCAAGAGTCTTTCAGGACGTTAATGATTTAGCAGTGCTCTCCTGAACTTGATAAGTCAGGACGCCGATGATTCATTAGGACGTTGATAACATTCAAGGTTGAATTGAACTGATTCATCAAGACGCGTACTTGTAAGTAGCTGCCTCCCTTTAGTCAACCTCTGAAGTTGTCAGGACGCTGACTTAGCATCAGCTTACTGAAAGATTTCTAAGTTCTTCAAAAAATTTATCTTTGAGGACGCTGATAGTTATAAGTTGGATAAACTTTCAAGACGCTACCTGGATAGGAGCGCCCTCATCTTTGGGAACCAACTTAATAACTTTCAGGACGTTGATTGTCCTTCAGCGCACTTGGTTTTGTTTTCAAATATTTTGAAATGACAAGGCACTTACATAGTTGTAGTGCCCTTGTGTTTTATATTTTAAAAGGTAGGACACTCACTTGGAAAGTAGCACCCTCATGTACTCAATTGTTTTAAAACAAAGCAGGATGTTTAACTGTGTATTAGCACCCTCAGGGTTTAGTTGTTTCTGTTGCGAAGCAAGTCAAGACGTCTACAAGTTAGTAGTGCCCTTACTTCATTGTTCTACAGGACGCTTATGCATAATGAGCGCCCTCAAGGAACAAAACGACAAAGTTGATATTATGCGTCAGGACGATGATTACGGAATCAGGACACTATTTCAGCAACAGTCACTGTTCTGACAAATAGCTATATCAATCTACTTTTTCAGAATGGATCTTTGCACATAATCCTGTTCAGATTTATCACAGATTTTCTCTGATACATGAATCATGTTTTCTAAGGTAATCCTTATTCATGTAATCTGAAAGGAACCATAATGGTCATGAAAATTGCAGTTGCCATTTTTGTAATACATTCTAGCCGTTATGTGTAAACGTCACATTTGTATTTGAACTTCAAATGTCTAACAACTATTTCTATTAGGTTTATATATAGCAACACTTTGAAGCAAACAACTCGTCGATAATGTTTATTGTGCCAAAAACTTTTTGAATGTTAGTCGTTGTTCAATCTTTCAAAAGTTTTCAAATGTTCTAAGTTTTCAAAGTGTTCTTCACCGATACTTTACTTAGTCAAAAGATTTTCATATTGCGCTTCAATTATATTTTATTTTTGAAAATCTATTTGAATTGGTTTCTACTCAAATTCTCAGCCTGAATTTATACTTAACGTCAATCATGCTGATCAAGGAATTTGAGAAATAGTTCATGAGAGATACAGTTGTACTTGATTTCATATCTTAAGTATTGTACCGAACTATATCAGTAGTTGTGTTAACTACTGAATAAAGACCCCGAATTTTTTGATGGTGTAAATTTAAATTTGCAAGTATACGATTTATCAAGTTATAATATCGAGGTGCGTCGGGTTATCCTATCCACAGGGAAGGTAATTTTACTATTAAAAATTCCCATCTTCTACAATAATTTATGGTTTTATCTAGGTGATAAAAAGAGATGATTTGATTGCTAAGATGTAAAATGAACAAAATCAAACAAAACAATGCAAATTAAATAGATATTGGAGAGAAATCAATGGATTTATATTTCTAGAGTTTAGATCTCACTATGTTGTCTCTTACGATCTCTAATAATTGTGTTAATGAATTATTTTCTGAAATTTATAAATCTTGAATCTTTTTTCATTCAAACCCTTCTCTCAAGTGATAACTTAAATATCTACTCTCGATCTATTGATTCCCTCTCTCAAGTGACAAATCTTTAGATCAAGAATGCCTTAGGTTCTATGATTCATTTTAATGGATTTCAAAGGGTTTTGTAGGTTTCTTGACTCGGTACTCTACCCTAGGTTACAAATCCCTTGCTCCAATTCGATAACGCCCCTCTCGAGTGTAAAAGACCAAATCTAAGTTCATTCAAAGAGTGATCAGCAATTTGAAAGCATTAAGCATAGAGAATCATAAATAAACCCAAAAGATATCTCAAAAACACATAAACAATGACTTAATTACAAGATCCAACATAGCTAAATTAAAACTCTAGATTATATATTTAGTTCATAAACCAATCCATGGATATAAGATAGAGATTCAAATAGGAAATCATTGAAACAAGTTCTAATTGAAAGAATAAGTAAAGAAACCCCCTTATCAGGTGAAAAATCCCCTTCTTCTTCAAGCTTCAAATCTGCAACTCCTTCTTCTTGTCTCTTATCTTGTCCTTTCTCTTGTTCCTCTTTCTCTAAACCTAATTGCCTTTGAAAACCCTAAATAATAGTCTCCCCATTTTTACTTGCCCTCTTTATTCTTCTTTTTCTCACCCTTATCCCCCTTTAAACCATTGCATATTATATTATTTCAAGTAAGGAATCCATAGAAACAAACCACGTCCAATTCGGAGTTGAATTGAGAACGTTACGGCCAAACCAAAAGAGTCGCACAAAGCTGCGAACCCTAGAGCTGTGGCGCCCACCCACAGGTTTTTGTGGTACTGATTTGTGGACTTAGCCGATTTTTTCACTTTTTTGCACACTTCTTGCACATGTTCTTGACTTCTTTTGGACACCGTTTGGACCTTGTTTCAACCCACTTTTGAGCTCTTTGTTTACCTACAAAACAAAGTGTAAACAAATGTAAATCCTATGCAATTAATCAAAGTATGAACTAAATGCAATGTATTCAAAACATGTGACTTCTATGATATCAACATGTATCAAAAATTCATTTATTCATGATGCAAAAAAACTATAAAAACCTCAAATAAAACCTAAATGCATCTAAAACAACTAAATATACTAATCATGTAAAAACACTTGAAAACTAACTAAATGAACCTAAAAATCTATCAAATTAACATGCAAACTAACTACTAAAACTCAACTTATCAAATTTCCCCAAACTTAGACTTTGGTCGTCCTGAGCAAAGAGAAAAATGAAAGTTGGACAAGCAAGACTCCATACATATTCTAAGATGAAAAAGGATTTGATTAACTAGAATGGGTTCTCATGAATAGTGGGGGTAAATGATCTAGTCCGTTACTAGGGCCCCGTTGGGTATCGCGAATTCGGCTAGATGTGACAATATTATGGATCCATAATGGCTTAGGCGTTCGCCCCGAGGGGGTGCGCCCACACCTGGGTAGGGGGCACGCAGTGCAACCCAAGGTGTGACAAAAAGGCCTCATGTATATGATTCAGTGGCTACTCCAAGTGCGAAATCTAACCTCTTAAAGGGGAGGTTGTGAGTTCGACTTGGGGGGAGGCCCTTCACTATTCATGAATAGTGGGGGTAAATGATCTAGTCCGTTACTAGGGCCCTGTTGGGTATCGCAAATTCGGCTAGATGTGGCAATATTATGGATCCATAATGGCTTAGGCGTTCGCCCCGAGGGGGTCTGCCCACACCTGGGTATGGGGCACGCTGTGCAACCCAGGGTGTGACAAAAAGGCCTCATGTATATGGTTCAGTGGCTACTCCAAGTGCGGAATCTAACCTCTTAAAGGGGAGGTTGCGAGTTCGACTTGGGGGGAGGCCCTTCACTATTCATGAATAGTGGGGGTAAATGATCTAGTCCGTTACTAGGGCCCTGTTGGGTATCGCGAATTCGGCTAGATGTGACAATATTATGGATCCATAATGGCTTAGGCGTTCGCCCCGAGGGGGTGCGCCCACACCTGGGTATGGGGCACGCTGTGCAACCCAGGGTGTGACAAAAAGGCCTCATGTATATGGTTCAGTGGCTACTCCAAGTGCGGAATCTAACCTCTTAAAGGGGAGGTTGCGAGTTCGACTTTGGGGGAGACACTTTACTATTCATGAATAGTGGGGGTAAATGATCTAGTCCGTTATTAGGGCCCTGTTGGGTATCGCAAATTCGGCTAGATGTGACAATATTATGTGGTACTATGGCTAGGCGTTCGCCCCGAGGGGGTGTGCCCACACCTGGGTAGGGGGCACGCTGTGCAACCCAGGGTGTGACAAACCAAGTACTAACCTTTTCATAGATCATACATACAAGATCAAATCAAATCAAAGTTCATAAGGGAATATGGATTTATTCATGATCAAAACTCAAAAATTTAAATTTTTCACAAATTTTCACTAAAGACACCAAAAAACTCAAACTCACCCCCAAACTTAAAGTATGCATTATCCTCAATGCAAAAACATCCACATATAAAAGCAAGACAAAAGAAAAAGTAACGAGACTCCCCTAGCCCATATGTGTAGCGCTCCACAATGGCTCTTGTTGTTGGCATCTATGAGAACCCCCAAACTTGAATTGAAACCTAAGAAAGGACAAAAATGAATATCATTAGTGAAAAACAAAAATTCAAAATCTATACTAATATGACTTAAAATAAAACAAAACATAAAAACTAAAAGCGGGTTGGGTTGCCTCCCAACAAGCGCTTCTTTATAGTCCTTAGCTAGACTTTCTCTTCTTATTTGAATCTCGTATGTTTCCTTGTTATTTTGAGCATGCTCCCGTCTTCCTCATTTTTCAGATTTGATGACGAAATCATCGGACTCGTGTACATCTCCCACAAAAATTTAGATGATTGATCTGCCGGTGGAAACACAAAGCCTGGTAAAGTATCACTCCCATTTAACGGAGGAATATCATCGAAATATTTAGTTGGTGCTTTGCAAACGTTTAGGCATTGACGTTCAAGCACCTCTAAATGGCTTTGATCATTAACCACTACAACTTCAACTTGTAGCCCTTTAGCAAACGGATCCTCAAAATCAAAATTATATTCCTTGACATCCAAGCACTCGTCAACCTTGGTAGG
Organism: Paratinospora sagittata; assembly: GCA_035771175.1. Taxonomy (NCBI): domain Eukaryota; kingdom Viridiplantae; phylum Streptophyta; class Magnoliopsida; order Ranunculales; family Menispermaceae; genus Paratinospora; species Paratinospora sagittata. The sequence goes on along the minus strand of CM069598.1, from coordinate 29,844,099 downwards.
CACCTCTTCAACATATGGCATCATAAGATTATCCGATTGTATATCCATAGGCACCTCTTGATCATCACACTCGAGCACATCCATAAACACTGCTTGATTATCATGTTCAATTCCATTTGGTTGGTGATATGTACTCGTTTCTCCTCCTCTCAAGGCTTCATAACGTTGTATCTCTTCCGCAATAGTCAGTTGCCATGGTGGTGGTGGTGGTGGTGGTGTCATGTCTTGGCATAAAAAAAATTCCCTTTCAACATCTTCTTCTTCAACATATGGCATCATAGGATCACCTGATTGTATATCCATAGCCACCTCTTGATTATCACACTCAAGCACGTCCACCTGTTGAGTATTCATTTATTCTCTTTCCAAAGCTTCATATCTTTGTATTTCTTCAAGGATAGTCAACTCTCTTGGTGGTGTCATGTCTTGGCATAAAAAATTTTCCCTGTCAACATCTTCTTCTTCGCTGTTTGAAGTAAGTGGCTCTTCTTGAACTCTCCATATCATGAAAGAACTCAACGCCTCCTTCAAAGGTGATTTCTTCTCCGCGTGGTTGTAGATGCTCGGTAAAGGTTGCAATTCATTCCATGAGTCATTGTAGGAGCAGTTCTCATGGTCATATATACCCGAATGGTATTGATGAGGGTAAGGGTCACCCATACAATTATATTCCCAATGCTGACCATATTGGACTTGTTCCATACTTGAATCCATTCCAAAATCTCTCATGGCCGCAGCTCCCATACTGTCCATAGTATGTTGAGATCTTGCAGCATTAATATTGTCCACTTGATGTTGAAGGTGTTCTAGTTGATGTTGAAGGTAGGAAAGTGATGCTGACAACGTCGTAACAGGGTCCACTCGCCCAAAATTATCTTGGAAAGTGGAGTGGCTATAATTGTATGCCATTTCTACAAAAAGAAACAATAAAAAGAAAAATCAAATAAAAGAAAAAATCAGAAAAAGAGACAAACAAATTAATTTTTTTTTAAACATATAACAAGCAAAAATACCAAAATTAAAACCAAAATCACTTCGAATTTGTATTAATAAATTGAAACCTTCCTTGGAAACGACGCCAAAAACTTGATGGTGTAAATTTAAATTTGCAAGTATACGATTTATCAAGTTATAATACCGAGGTGAGTCGGGTTATCGTATCCACAGGAAAGGTAATTTTAGCATTAAAAATGCCCATCTTCTACAATAATTTATGGTTTCATCTAGGTGATAAAAAGAGATGATTGAATTGCTAAGATGTAAAATGAACAAAATCAAACAAAATAATGCAAATTGGAGAGAAATCAATAGATTTATAGTTACTAGAGTTTAGATCTCACTATGTTGTCTCTAATGATCTCTAATAATTGTGTTAATGAATTATTTTCTAAATTTTATAATCCTAAATCCTTTTTCATTCAAAGCCCTCTCTCAAGTGATAACTTAAATATCTACTCTCGATCTATCGATTCCCTCTCTCGAGTGACAAGCCTTTAGATCAAGAAGGCCTTAGGTTCTATGATTCATTTTAATGGATTTCAAAGGGTTTTGTAGGTCTGTCGACTCGATACTCTACCCTAGGTTACAAATCCCTTGCTCCAATTCGATAACGCCTCTCTCGAGTGTAAGAAACCAAATCTAAGTTCATTCAAAGAGTGATCAGCAATTTGAAAGCATTAAGCATAGAAAATCATAAATAAACCCAAAAGATTGCTCAAAAACACATAAATAATGACTCAATTACAAGATCCAACATAGCTAAATCAAAACTCTAGATCATATATTTAGTTCATAAACCAATCCATGAATACAAGATAGAGATTCAAATAAGAAATCATTGAAACAAGTTCTAATTGAAAGAATAAGTAAAGAAACCCCCTTATCAGGTGAAAAATCCCTTTCTTCTACAAGCTTTAAATCTGCAACTCCTTCTTCTTCTTGTCTCTTCTCTTGTTCCTTTTTCTGTCCTCTTTCTCTAAACCTAATTGCCTTTGAAAACCCTAAATAATGGACTCCCCGTTTTTCCTTGCCCTTTTTTTCTTCTTTTTGTCCACCCTTATGTTATCTCAATGAACCCGATGATATGAATGTTTTGATGATTCTAAATATCTTCAGTTTGTATATCTAATGATCTTGTCAAATGTTTCTGATTTATCAAGAATCAAGATCAAGGAACTGTGCTCACAAGCCTATTGAACATCACAAAGCAAAGTTTCGAGTCTATAAATACTTAGAATGTAAAGTCTATCGATCAACTTACTCTCAGCAAGATTTTATCGTTTGCATATTTTGATCGTAAAATTTTAATCGTACCTTATGATTTCTAAAGTATTTGATTTCATTAAGAGAAATAATGATGTTTTACCGAGCTTTCATCCAGAAATCAAAAATCATTTTTGTAAAAGTCTTTCAGGACGCTAATGTTTTAGCAGTGCCCTCCTGAACTTGATGAATCAGGATGTTGATAAAATATTAGGAAGCTCAAGGTTGAATTGAATTGATAATTAATGAGGACGCTTACTTTTTGTAGCGAACTTTGTTTTATCAACCTTTGAGAATGTCAGGACGCTGACTTAGTTTCAACTCGCTGAAAGTTCTTTTTGTCTGTAAGTTATTTCTATTCTTAAGGACGCTGATAAGTTATAAGTTGAATAAATTATTAGGATGCTACTTGTGTAGGAGCGCCCTCATCTTTAGAAGCAACTTAAATAACTTTCAAGACGCTTACCGTCCATCAGCGCACTTAATATTGTTTTAAAATTGTTTTTAATAGTTCAGGTCGCTTACTCTTGAGTAGTGCCCTCGTGTGTCAAAAGTTAGAACAATGCAGGACGCTCACTGCGAAGTAGCGCCCTCATGAATTAAGTCGTTTAATTGTGAAAGCAAATCAGGACGCTTACTATTTAGTAGCGCCCTCACTTCATTTTTTTAGTAGAACGCTGATGTTCTATGAGCGCCCTCAAAGGAACAAAATGACAAAAATGATATTTTTACTGTTCTGACATGTTCATCCTTTTTGCCATCTTTTCAGAACAACTTTTCGTACAAAATCAATTTTATGTATTTGTAACAGATATTCTCTGATTCACGAACCACGTCTTCTAAAACTTTCCTTATTCGTGTATCTGGAGAAAGTCAAAATATTCATGAAATGTGCAGTTGCCATTTTCGTGATATATTCTAATTGTTGTGAGTAAACGTTCAAATTTGAAATTCAATTTCAAATGAACAACAACTTCATCTCTACAAGTCTATAAATACAGACATTTAACAATTTGTTAAGACCACTGAAAATTCTTTGTGCTAAAAAACTTTTTTAAAGTTAGTTGAATTTTCATATGATTCAAAAAGTATAAGTTATTCTAGTTTCAAAGCGTTTATTTGAATCATTACTTATTCAAATGATTTTCACACTGAGCTAAGATTCTATCTTTATCTGAAAATTGATTTGAAAGTTTGAACTGTTTTCACTCAAATTATTCAACACTGTTTTTACTTATGTCATTCTTGCTGAAAGAGAAATTTGAGAGATAGTTCATAGGATATAGTTGTACTCAATTTCATATCTTGTATATTGTATCAAGGTTGTAACAGTAGTTAGATAAACTATTAAGTTGACATTCTATATTCAACAAGGGCAGGTCTTCTCACACCCGTAAGTTGAGAAAGCTTAGGTCTGTCTTACACCTGTAAGTTGGAATAGGTTGGTCTTATGCCTGTAAGCTGAGCAGTATAACAGTTGTTCTCACACCCGCAAGTTGAAAAAAGGTGTAACGGTTTGATTCTCACCCATAAGAGAATCCCTTAGTGATAAGGTTCAAAATCCTAACTAAGGAGGTTAGGTAGTGGACGTAGGCAAGTAATCGAACCACTATAAATCAACCATGCATATTTGTTTACTTTCTACACTTTAATTTTTGACATTGTAATTGTTTTTAAATTGTCTAAATGTCTAATTCACCCCCTCTTATACATAACTGGGCCAACAACTTATCCCTCTTAAAACCCTTTCATATTTTAGTATTTCAAGTAAGGAATCCATAGAAACAAACCGCATCCAATTCACAGTTCAATTGAGAAAGTTATGGCCAAAACAAAAAAGTCGCGCAAAGTTGCGAACCAAGGCGCCCACCCACGGGTTTTTGTGGTGTTGATTAGTGGACTTAGCCGATTTTTCTACTTTTTTGCACACTTCTTGCACATGTTTTGCACATGTTCTTGACTTCTTTTGAACACCATTTGGACCTTGTTTCAACCCACTTTTGAGCTTTTTATTTACCTACAAAACAAAGTGTAAACAAATGTAAATTCTATGCAATTAATCAAAGTATTAACTAAAATGCAATGTATTCAAAACATGTGACTTATATGATATTAACATGTATCAAAAAATCATTTATTCATGATAAAAAAAAACTATAAAAACCTAAAATAAAACCTAAATGCATCTAAAATAACTAAATATACTAATCATGTAAAAACACCTGAAAACTAACTAAATGAACCTAAAAATCTATCAAATTAACATGCAAACTAACTACTAAAACTTAACTTATCAGTTTTCACGCTATATATTTTATCTATTCTGAAAACTATTCGAGTCTATGTTTTATACTGGTCCTGCATTTTCAACTTCAATGTTTTAAATGGTATCAAAAGTTTTCGAAGAAGCATTCAACTAATTTTCATATCATTCACGCTTTTCGAAACTACACTTGAGCAATACCGAACATTGAGCGGTAATGGACTGTAAGTGTATTTTCTGTTAGCATTACATATTAAAATTTACCTATCTTTGTAATGTTATGTATCTGAGCTTAATTGTAAAGTGTTCTACTTTGTTAGAACCAACATAATATTCTGAATTGGTATGCTGGTGTGTTTCGGGAATGAAACAACCAAGTCAAGTGAACGTAATTCACTTAATGATTTAAGGTTCATCCTCACCTACAAGTAGGATAACGGTTCTTTCTAATCCCGTAAAAGGAACATAGGTTTTTCCTCAGCCCAGAAAAAGGAAAATCGGTTGTTCCTAATCACGCAAAAAGATCATGGTTCTTCCTCACCCCATAAAAGGGAAGGTGGGTCCTTAACCCGTAAAAAGATAGGTTACCTCTGAACCGGTATAAGAGAGTTGGTTCATCCTTATCCCGTAAAAGGATAGACTCGTCCTTAACCTATAAAATGATAGGTTATCTCTGAACCTGTAAAAGAGAAATGGTTCTTCCTTATTCCGTAAAAGGAACATGGGTTTTTCCTCATCTCGAAAAAAGAAAATGCGGTTAATCCTTAGCCTTCAAAAGGATAGGTTTGCCTTGAACCTGTAAAAGGGCAAGTTGTAACGGTTTGGTTCTCACTCGTAAGAGAATAAGTTAGTGGATTGAGAAAATCCTAATTGAGAGATTAGGTAGTGGACGTAGGCTTGACTGAACCACTATAAATCCTAGTGTGTTTTATGTTATGCATTTTACTTCGTGGTTAGTATGTGCATTTAATTTCAGTGTATCAAAGTATATCACTAAGTCATTAGAAAAGTTTCTTAATTTGACCATCACCCAATTCACCCCCCCTCTTGGGTGCATCAACAGACACCATGCGCTTGCGGTTTGCACACAACAAACATAATGAGCTATTACAGAGCTATAGCCCACTATAAAGGAAGAACAATTCAAATTGCTCAATTGTTTTGTAAGTGTTACAACGTGCTACAGGACTTTAGAGGGCACTATACCAACCTATCAACAAAAACTAACAAGTCTGAGTTTTTGAACGTTGAGTGTATTGTTTCATTCTTGTTTCGTGTAACATCATTTTTTCATGATTTCCAACGTTCATTAGCAAATCTAATTAAGGAAAAATGTTCTGGAAAAGCAGAAACGAAAAATTTGAATACTCAAATCTTAATCGTTTACCAAATTACGAATTGAAGAGATGTTTTTCTATTTAAACAAGGGTTTGCTCATTTTGAAACTTATGAACTCTAAACATTTTTGAAAGTTAGTCTCACATTCAAACAAAATTTCTTAAAAGTGTTTTCAGGTGCTTTAACTTCAAAGAGATTTGATTTCGAGCTGCATCATTCTGATTTTACTTCATCAAATCTCTTCGTCTTTTCACCAAAAGAAAAGTCTTGCATCGTGGAAACCTCTTCAGCATTGTTCTTTAATCTCTATCTTTGAAGAAAAGTTCTTGGTAAGAAGAACATCTTCAGTTTGTTAGTTCAAGTTTTGTATTTCATTCTTCATTCATTAACCGTTCTTGTACTGGTGATCTGCGTATCACTAGTGAGTTTTGAGTAGTGTGCTTAAGCTTGGCTGAAGTTGTTCTTACGTCCGTAAAGTTAGTGGTTTGTAACTGATTTTGATCCTCACCCATGAAGTAAGATCCATTAGTGGTTGGGTTTGGAAAATCTTGGTCAAGGGCGACCAAGTCGTGGACGTAGGCGGATTTTGCCGAACCACGTTAAATCACTGTGTTCCTTCTCTTGCCTTTGCCTTTACTTGTTCTTTAAATTTCTATACTTTATTTTGAAAGGTAGAAAAACTTGCAACCATCCAATTCACTCCCTCCTTTTGGACGTGTATCTGGGCCAACAACAACACTCTCTTATTCTTGGTTTCACTCTTCTTGGGATTTTCAAGCTTTGTAGATGAAATTTTGTGACGCCCCAAAAATTATTTCATCTAGCCCATAACCCAATTGCACTTTGCCCAAACTCTATGCGTTGCCTTGATATGTTTGGTGTTTGTTTGATGGTTGTTTAATATTTGTATAGTTGATGCTTGATAATGTATATAAATATGTGTATCATAAATTGTATATGGGTCATGTTAAATTAAAGTATAATGCATATGTTATTATTTATGCATGGGCCCATTAAACCATGAATTGATATGGGTTCGGATTGATTGAATAAAAGGATAAATGAGAATGAAAATTTGGTGTATTAAATGGATGGTATGGGTAGTATGAGACCAACACATGTGAAGGTTGGTGCATGAAAGTGGACAAGTGTCCCATGCCCACTTCTCTTCTCCAAGGAAGTGCTAGAAAGTGAGGTGAGTGGAGGGAATCCAAGAATGTGCTACAAGAATGTGCTAGAAAGTGAGGTGAGTGGAGGGAATCCAAGAATGTGCTAGAAAGTGAGGTGAGTGTGCTAGAAAGTGAGGTGAGTGGAGGGAATTCAAGAATGTGCTAGAAAGTGAGGTGAGTGGAGGGAATCAAGGAAGTGCTAGAAAGTGAGGTGAGTGGAGAGAAAGGAAAAAAATAAAAGAAAAGAAGAGAAAGGAAAGAAGAAGAGAAAGAAAGGAGGAGTTGCTTGAGGAAAATCTCTGCAACATTTTCATCAAAGTGACGGATCTTCGGGATATAAGGTCCGATTGAGCTCATATTTTTTCAACAAGTTCATAGCTTATGGTTCTTCATTCTGAACGGTGGAGATCGTGATTAGAGCTTTCGTCTAAGAGATCTAACCTCTCAAACAAAGCTGGTCGGAAAGTCTGGATTTATCGCGCCGTTTTGCTCGAACTTATAGATCTCCTCCATCTACCGTTGGATGGATATCCAATTTGGGTATGTAGTTTAACACGGATGTTTCTACATTCTGAACGGTGGAGATCTTTATTAGAGATTTCATCTAAGAGATCTAACCTCTCAAACAAAGCTGGTCGGAAAGTCTGGATTTCTTGCGCCGTTTCGCTCAAACTTATAGATCGTCTTAATCTACCGTTGGATGGATATCATATTTGGGTATGTAGTTTAGAACGGATATGTCGGTATTCTGAACGGTGGCGATCGTTATTAGAGGTTTCTTCTAAGAGATCTAACCTCTCAAACAAAGCTGGTCGGAAATTCTGGATTTCTCGCGCCGTTTCGCTCAAACTTATAGATCTCCTCAATCTACCGTTGGATGGATATAAAATTTGGGTATGTATTTACAACTGATATTTCTGAATTCTGAACGGTGAAGATGTTTATGTATTAAGTATGTTGTGTGATATAGTCATCTGAGTTTGAGTATTTGCAGCAGGAAAGGAGAAATTATCTGATTAGAGACTTGTTCATCAAAGATACTAATCGTTTCTATCCATCGTTGGATTGGGCTGATATTTGGACAGAAGGTTTGTTTCTTCACATACTTCAATCTGTACGGTTGATTTTGTGATTACATATTTTTGTTGGTAGATTGATACATCTGAACAGAATATTAAATGAAGAATTGGTAGGGTTGCTTGTATTAGACCTAAATTTAGAATATGAACTTAGACCTTTCCAAATAGCTTGCATGTCAATTATGTTGACCTAGTTGCCATTGTTGATGAACCCATGATGCAAAATCAGTGACATACATGGCTGAACATGGTGACCTAGTGTAAATCGGCAATATGGCCTAAGTATGAAAAATTTCATATTTTGGGGCTTTTGATGCTTTTGGCCTAGAATCATTGAATTGATGCAACTTATGTTTAATTAAGCATGATTAGGGTTGATTATGCTGCTGATTTGGTGGTTGTGACCATATCATGGGTTAGGCCTACTTGTGATCAAGTGACCCAATTTGGGCATGTTTATGCCTAAGGAATTGAAAATCAGTATTTTTGATTAACATAATGGTTTATGAATGAGAACTATGCATTAGAGGCCTAAGTCATGTGATTTGAGTTGAATGATGGGATTAGATGAGATTTAGGCCTATTGTCTATATGTGGGCTGATTTAGGGTTGATGTGTAATGTCTATGTGATTGAGCATAGAAATTGATGTATGGTAGGATATTGATGAATGTTTCAGGATCTTGATTGGGTTGATTCGGTTAGGTGGTCGTGTGTGGTTAAATACTCTCGCGAGGCTTGGTTGTGAGTAGACTTCATTTATGATTATATCTTTTATGTCATCATATCACTTATATATATTGTATGTTGAAAGCATGAATGTGTTCTAATGTTTTGAATGATGCATTGATTTGAGAAAACCTTATGACTTTGGTTGGGCCCATCTATCTGGCTAATAGGGGGACTTAACCTTGTCATAAGAGGGTTTTAAAAATAAACATGATTGGGGTCAACGGTACGGTGAAATAGACGTGCACTAGTAACCCCAAATAAACATGATTGGGGTCAACGGTACGGTGAAATGGACGTGTACTAGTAACCCCAATGCATGTGGAATGTGGATCCAAATTGATAAGCTTTTACTTGCATCGAACTTATTATAAATGCTTGATATCTATATGTTATGAGCTTTTAATCATGCTACACATTGACATGCATACATGATATTTATTGATGAGTATTAATAGCATATTTGAATTATATTCACTGGGCACCGTTGGCTCACCCTCATTTTCCTCTTTCAGGTCCTTCTGTCCCGAATAAGGGCAAAGGAGTAGTCATATCTTGAGGGCCTTGCCTGCGAGAGAATCCAAAGCCTCGATGTGAGTTGAGAGGCATTTTGATTGAACTATGTTTTAAATTATGAAGTATTATATTTTGGATTATGTAATTATAATACTTACCACATTGTAGTATGGGTGAGTTGGGACTTGTTAAATAGACCATGTGGGCATATGACGGTTTTTATTTGTACCCACAATTTTGGACTTTATTTGTATGTCAATTTTAATGGACTGTAGGGATTATGATTTTATTTATGGTTCATTTTTATGGATTATCTCTTGTCTTGGATGATTAATACGGTGGGTAGTTTTGTTTAGTACCTTTTGATATTATGTCGTTGTTTGAGATAAGGCTCGTAGGGTCTCAACCACCTCACGGGAGTTGAGGAGTGGTCGGAGATGCCTACGCCGGGCGTCCCGCCCCGGCATTCCGCATGCCATTCCCTGCGGGGTTGGTCGTCCGGGGCGCGGGGTCGCCATAAATTCATCATTGGAAGAGTTTTTGAACTCAAATTGAGCTTTAAGTCCATCTTCAATCTTGTATGTTTTCTTCTTTTTGCTTAAGGTGTTGAAACATACTTAGTTCAAATATTAACACCAAATGGTATATTGGTTGTTAGCATCAAAACACTTAGGAGAATGCTAAGTGGAAGGCCACTTAAGCCAACACACGTGACCTAGGAATTTCACCTCACCAATCCAAAACTCACTCTTTTTTCTTAGCATATAACTTTGCTCTCTCAATGTCTGCAATATGAGTTGTAGGTGATCATTGTGCTCTGCCTAGCTCTGAGAGTAAATCAGTATGTCATTGATGAACACAATCACAAACTTATCCAGGTACGGTCTAAACACTCTCTGCATCAAATCTATAAATATTGTTGGGGCATTAGTCAACCCGAAGGGCATGACTAGTGTTGGCCCAAATTATAGTCCAAGAGGGGTGGTGAATTAGGATTAGCTGGTTTTCGTGAAACCTTACTAAACACTTAATAGCAAAGATAAACAATTAAACAAGTGCAAGGAAAGTAAATAATAGACATAGTGATTTAGACTGGTTCGGCATCTTCAAAGCCTATCTCCACTACTTGAACTCCACGGTTAAGATTTCTCAAACATCCACCAATTTTGATTCAACTTATGGGTGTGAATCAAATTATTACAACTTGATCAAACTTACGGGTGTGGATCCTACCTAACTTTGATCCAACTTCTTGTTATTTCAATAACCCTCATGTCCTGTATGAGAAAATATATTTTGATGATTACAAACCACATTCCTACACATACTGTGTACATGATGATGCATGGATGATTCACTCAAAAGCATCGTGGAAAAGAAGTCAAGTTCGTGATCAAGATGAAGACCATGTCTATTTAGGAATTTATTTTTATGTTACTAGAATGATTTAGGACTGTAGAATATCAACCATCATCTGATTCCACAAATCATTCACTTCATGATTTTTCATAAGTTTTCAAAAGCCTTTCGATCTGGAAGAAAATTATTTTAATTGATTTAATTCGAAGTTTTTTCAACTTATCTTTGAACCATTTGCATGATTTCTTAATGTTTGATTTGATCCAAAAAGCTCAGGTGTTGATTTAATTTAATCTTGAGTTAGAAAATCAAATTTCCAGAAAAACTATTTTTCAATGTCTTTCAGGATGGTGATGGACCATTAGGGTGCTGATGCAGTGGCTAGTCACTTAATATTAAGCCAACACTGCAAGACGTTGATGGTTTCTCGGTTTGAAAGTATATCATTCAAAACAGGATGATGATCGAGTATTAGCACCCTCATCAAATGAACCTAGAAAAACCAGCCGATGTCTATCAAAACATTAGCGCGGTATTTGCGCCCTCTCTGAGTTTCTGAGTTTCAAAAAAATAAGTCCATCGAGAAGCTAACGCGGTATTAGCGCCCTCCCTGAATAAGTTGACAAAATGTCAATTTTTCAAAATAGTGTATTTCCAGAAGTTAATGCTCCTTCAGGACGCTAATGCGACACTGTCATAATTTTTGGAAAATCTGTCAACCTATGCATTTTCTGATACTTTCAATTTTCATGATTGCACAGAGATCTCAGGATTTCTCAACCAGTCTGAAGCTATACTCTTTTGTGAAAACATTTTTACTGTTGATTTGGAATTTCAAATCAAGTGCCAAATCTTTCTGAAAATAAAAAATATACATTCTTTATAAATGTACTTTGAGCTGTTGAAACTAAAACACAAAGAAAAAGATAGAAATCTTTACGCCAACTCTTTGAACGTTATTCTTTTATTTTGCTGCGAAAATCTCTTTGAAAATAGTCTGATACATATTTACCTTTTGGATTTATCTATTCAACTTCATACATATCAAAATCCATCGAAAGAAAGAGGAGCAATATATCTCACACTTTCAACCGAGCTTTATCATACATTCATTGTTGAATCAGTGACGGTCTGAGATTCACCTATTGCTTTGTAAGTATCTCTTTGATTCTTGGTAAGAGAATCAAGCTCTCAAATCTCAATTTGATTTGTACAAGTGACTGTGTATGTCACTAAGGTTGAGAAAGTGTTTGCTCAAGTGTGTAACGGTTATTCTCACACCCATGATGTTGAGAAAAGGTGCAATGTTTTGATCCTCACCCGTAAGAGGATTCGATAATGGAGTTTGGACAAGATCCTAGTTAGGGAAATTAGATAGTGAATGTAAGCAAGAGCCGAACCACTCTAAATTTGTGTGCAGTTTGTTTATTTTTTTATTTACTATATTTGTTCATTAACTACCATTACTTAATTAAATATGTAAATCAGTTTTATTGAAAGGCAAAACATGCTTTGTTGTCCAATTCACCCCCCTCTTGGACACTCCTGAGCCAACACTTGCAGGTGTGGATCCTACCTAACTTTGATTCAACTTACGGGTGTAAATTAGACCGTTACAAACACCGACCTCTGGTTAGGAGTTTTTACAATTGGCTAACCAACCAATTCTAATAAAATTGTGTTTATAAAGATGAAGAGATTGTTCTATACCAAACAACTCTCAATTGAAGTACAAGTAAGAATGAATACCTTCCAAATGATGTACTGCCCAAGTATGTAATATGATGCACAAGCTGTGATGAAGGAAAGAACTCTTGAATTTTGATTGAGAAATGATGAAGATGAAGTGCACAATCAAAAACTCTTTTCTTGATCACTTGAAATCCTTTGAAAGATGTCTTCTCAAAAATGAAGATTAAATGCACAGGAGATTTCTTCAAAGTGATTTGTAGACTTGAAAAACCAACTTGAAAAGCTTATTTTAAGTACTTGAATAATTTGGAGAACTTGAAAGCTTTTCTTGTCAAAGATGGAAAATAAAAAACAACTCAAACACACATTTGAAACTTGTTTTCCTTTTAAAAGATGTGGAAAACTAATTTTAGCATAAGTTTCTTTCTTTCAAAGATTTTGCAAAAGGTTGCTCATAATGAGCTAAGGAACATATTTATAGAAAAACATTTTCGAAAAAGTAAGAACCTTAGTTTTATACACAGAATCTTGTTTCTATTCAAAATGAACTTGAACATAGTTCTCTGTTTTCATCACGAAAACGTGTTTCCTTTAAGAGAAAAAATGCACTTCTGTGTGCATTTTCGGAGAGCACAATTCTGGAAATTTTGAGGAAACACGTTTTTGCTAAATTTAGTGAAATTTCTCACTAAGTCCAAAACAAGAAACGTGTTTCTTCTATAGGAAACGTATTTTTGCTTGACTAAATGAAATTTTCACCAAGTCCATACAAGAAACGTGTTTCCTTAACAGGATAAGAAAACGTGTTTCTACAATACACAGAAACTTAAACATGTTTTCTTTTGATATGTGTGCAGTCAAAACTTGTTTTCTCGATCAAACAAGTATAAATACACTTCGATACACTAAATTTGATGAAATTGAAGAATGAACAAGTGTTAAACTCTTTATGGATAAAAAGTCAAACTTTTGACTAAATTTGAAATTAGTTTGACTTTCAAATACGGTTGGCTTTTTAAATCAAAAGTTAAATACATTCAACTCAACTTCAAAATAATACAATTGAAGTGATTTAATGATCAAAACACAAATCAAGATAATTTTGATCAAACAAGCGAAAAGTTGTCTTTTGGTCAAAACAATTGACTTTGCGAAAAAAAGAATGATTTTGAATTATGATGCATATAAAGGCTTTGGCTGACACAAGTAGAAAATACTCTACAACTCTATGGAATCTAAGCCACTACATTACATAGATGTGATCTTGATCGGTCGATCGCTTTGATTCACTTCGAGCTTTGACTTTGACTTTTTGATTGACTTTATAGATATGATCATTCAAGTACTAAAACACCTTAGTCAAAGTGATTAGTATGCAAAGAATGTGTTTGCAATCATCAAAACATATAAGGGTGAGGGTCAATAAGTCAACAGACTAGGAACTCCTAATGTCCATATTTGGTACGAAAGGCAGTCTTCTCCTCAACCATTATTCTAAGAAATTCATCCAGCACCTCAACCAATTTTCTCAACAATGTAGACAACACCTTTGAAAAATAGATAATTTTAAACCAAATAAAACACACTTAAAAATACCCGAACACCGCCCCAAAATTTTTTGTCGAAAACTGTCACTCAAGGCAGAAACACAAGAGGGCATGTGCCCAGGCACGTGCTCGGGTTTCTCTTCTTCTTCATTTTTTTTCTATAAATAGGAGGGTCTCCCTCCTCCAAACCATCTTCCACGCCACTGAGATCCCCAAAAATGTCGAGACTTTGCCCCTTTAAGTTGTCTGATAAAACTTGTGTTTCAAGGTGGGGATGATGGCCTAGGTTTGCATATTCTTTAACTTTACGGTAACCATGGCATTGCATCGTTTATATACATGATATTGTGCTACGCTGCTTCATGTATGTGGCATATTTTTTACACGTAAATTGATGTGGGTGGTTCCCTGTCATTATGACTCGGACTGTTAGAGCCCTCGTAACACAAGGTTGAGGCTTTTGCTTGCGGGACCTGCAGTTGCGTTGCGCTCGATCCCGTGATATCAAAGGGGAACCATCACTTGATGATGTTATGCACTCGGCCTACGGTGCACTCCGTAGTCGCTTAATGACTTTACACTGCATGCGTACCATGAGACTGTTTTGAAACCTTGGTACGGGGGATGTTGTTGCATTTTCATAATTTTATTGTTTGTTGTGGTTTGAAATGTATTGATCTATGTATTGTTGTCTTTATCTTTCCATAAACGTTGTGTTCACTCTGCTTGATCAACTGAGCTATTGAGCTCACCCCGTTGCTTCACTTTTTAGGGAATTGAGATGGGATAGGGTTGATCTGTACAGGGGGCAGTTATCGGTCCCGACTCACTTCGGGACTTATCATTTTGTTTATCAAGGAGCTTATACGTAGCTTCTTAAACCTTAGACCCTATAAAAAGGGGGAGGGGGGAGGGGGCGCTTAGACATTTCTGACATCCCGGCCACCCCCGCCCCTCTTCTCGTATAAGTTCACAGAGTTTTTCTTAAGTTGTTTTTGAGCTTTTTTCAATATTTCCACAGTTTTTGAATTATTCTCCTCAACAAAAACCTGAGTTTCCAAACAACAAATCAGAGTTATGGAGCGTAGATCCACGAGGAGTAAGAAGGTCATTGTGGAGGATGAAGCTTCACCATTTGTTACATGACCAGTGAAGACCATGAAAGGAGTACTCCTCCCACTAGAGTATTATCTACACATCAATGAAAAGCTGAAAGCGATCAAGTGGATCAATGTCACAAAGGTGGATGGGTATGTATTTGTGACACTGATTAGAGATTATTATGCATGTTTACTAGTAGAAAATCACAATGCTTTAGACGATACCCTTAAAATCACCACATGGGTGCATGGGGTACAAATCGAACTAACCCCTTCACTCTTTGACATGTTGAAAGTGCCCATAATGGGACCTTGTTGCGACGTCTATACCGACACCGACACTCAAAAAATAGAACCAAAAACCAAAATGATACTACGTTTCCTTACTAGAACTTCCAGGCACCCAAAATCCAGAGTCCCTACAGCAAGTTTTTTGGAAGAACATCAAGGCCTGATTCAGATAATTATACACAACATCCTCTCACAAGTAACAAAAGGTCAACATTGACCCAAGCCCAATGTTTTATCCTCTACTATATGGTAAAGGGAATACCCCTCAATCTTCCCTTCATCATACTTAGACACAAGGCTGGCGTCGTCTCAAAGAACTTTGATGATACTATCCTCCCCTACAGTGGCTTGATCATGAAAATCTTAAAACACTCTCGTGTAAAATTTGATCTCAATGAGGCACTCACCCCACTGACTTGGGCCATTACTGATGGTACCCAAAAAAGATCTAGACCCAAGGGTTGCAAAGGCCCCCTAATTCGGGTAGAGTCAAGCTCTAGTGGAAACGATGCGGGCTACCCAAACCCTGGCAATGAGGGGGAAGGTACGAAAAATTAGAATGTCGATATCGACCAGGAGGTTCGATGCGACAACTTCGTAAATCAATCAATCAACTTAGAGGAATTCACTCGAATAATGAATGAACCCCTCCCAAATGAGTGACGGCCGAGACGGAACCCCACGCCACCACCATTATCTTCCCCTTCCTCCCCCTCCACAGCGCGACAAATGTCCTACAGGGAGCGCTTTGAGTAGAGAATCCTAGACACAATAAAATCTTCCAATGACTTGCACTTCCAACGATACAACTCTAGAATTACGGCACCAAGCTAAAAAAAGGACTCACTAATATTGCAGCTCTCCAGATTTTCTACTACAGCCGTGGCATGACAAAAGCTACACCCCTTTCCTTTGCCCTGTGAAAAATTCGGGCCAATCCTCTCATACTTCTCAGCTCGCCCCCTTCTCCTTTCCTTTAGATAACCCAAACCTCTTCCCTCAAACATTCCAGCTCGTACAACCACCAATTAACCCGACCCATATGGGTTCGGTAACTTCGGGACTGGGAACAAAGGTCGAAGATATGGTGAGCGGTTACTTCGACGAGTATGGGGGACAAATCAACGACACGTTAGTAAATTGTTCTCCTAACCTCTTCTAAATTACCATCTATCGTCGATGATGCCTATTTGTTTTGTTTTTTTAACTATGGAAATGTACCTAATATGTTGTACCCAAAAAAAAGGTCATGCCAGATTTTTCCTAGAAAACTTAGGCAAATGTTGTGTGATTTGTTTGTTTGTTTGAGACTTTGATTAATAAGTGAACTTGACTCGTTGTGTTTTCCCTACTATCAATGAGTTTAAAGTGAAATGGGACGCTTTAAACTCACCAGATACTAGAAAAACCTTCGAAACCAACTTAGCCTATGACTAATATGTAGCAATCCAGTTTGGAAACTAGACATATATCTGATATCATTAGGTTCACATGGAATGGGACGTGGGAACCTAAAGGATACAAGTCGTAAACTGGGCATCCATACGGATAGCAAAAAGACCGGTTACTAATCTCCTTGACGAGACCACATTCCCTATCACCAAGCTCACAGGAAGTGGGACCTGCAAACTTGGAGGATAACAAGAATCATCAACTTATTGCGAGAAGTGAGCATAAGATTTGTTGTAGAAATTGTGACATATAGAATAAGTGGTAACATGAGGATAAGTACTAGAAACTTATGGCTCGTACTAATTTTGAAAAAACCAAAAGTACTTTAAAAACCAACCAAGGAATTTTAGAAGGTTTTAAAACAAAAGTATGATAAGTAGCTCACTTTTCAAATATATATGCCAACTTTTACGGTTTTGTTTTAAACCCTACCTAGAAGTACGGGGCCATAAGGTATCTAGACTTCTCCTTTCCATTCCCAAAAATCTAGAAAACTATGTGTTTAACACTTATTAACAATACACTGAACTAAGCATTGGCATATGCATCACGTTTCCCCCTTCATGCATTTTTCATGCATGAAATTACGCTAATCACAGTTGGACTTGTAGAAAATGCCTGTCCAAACTAGGCGACATCGTGATTCCAGTTCCTCACAAGCATTGGAGGAACCAACACCACAAGAAATCGATCAATCTAGACCTATCACTGCGCCCCCCATGGCAGACCAAGCCACAGACACCATGAACTGCGCGCCGACTGTCGAACAAGCTCCCCTAGGTACTTCTGTCGGAGTAGCAGTGTAACACCCCAATTTGTGTTCCTTTCTTTTTCATTTTCCCACTCATATTCTTGTGACCCAAATGCAAGCAATGAAAATGCCAATATTATGCAATCTCGCTGCCTCTCATTTTACTGATTCTATTTCTTTGTATATATATCTAGCTTTACGCAATCTAACATATAAACGTTATAAGCTTTATCTATATATATATATATATATATATATATATATATATATATATATATAGATAGATAATAACTTAACTTATATATATAAACATATATATGCAGACGACTTCCAACGTCCGCGCAACATCTTCTTGCTTTTTTTCTTCTACTTTCCTGTCAACAGCTTCTCCCATACGCAACATGACTAATTTCCTAAGAGATAGTAGGGGAGTGAGCTAAAACCTCATTAGGTCTTCCTGAAGTCCCCACGCTTTATACAAAACGTTAGTACATGTAGTAAACTATTCATCATAGTATTACAAGCAAAACAATCAATTCAATAGTACTACCATAATGATAATAATGAATTCGCCAACATAGGATATTTCCAGATAAGATATACCTTTTTTTGGTTGCATTTAGCTCTTAGCGTGGACCAATCAACACCCAGTTCTCATGCTTACACAATAAAACAAAATACGAATAATACATAACTAAAGAAATGTATAAAGAACAAAAACTTAAAAAAACATTCTCACCTTAAATATAATATAATCTCCTTATTGTTCTACCCAGCAATTTCTTCAGAGTTTCTCCTTACTAGAATTTCAGAGAGTTAAACTGAAATATGATTTTAACTAACCCTTAGCTCCTATTTATAGGGATTCAAAATTTCATATCCCCATTTTGCCCTTGACCTATTTGAATAATTACAAGTAGGCGATTTTACTGTTTTCCCTCAAGTGTAATTTTACCATTTAACCCTTGGTGTAAATTTACCATTCTTCCCTTGGTGAAATTTTACCATTTTATCCTAAGTGTAAATTTACCATTCTGCCCTTGGTCTAATTTTACTATTTTACCCTTGGTGTAAATTTACAGTTTTGCCCTCGAACTTTAATGATAATTACAAATTATGTAAATTTATTATTTTTCCCTTGAAAGTTTTTTTTTCTAGTATTTCCTAATCTAGTTGTTTCCTTTTAGGATTCTAGGGTTGCGAATTTTATAATATTACAAGTAGTGCCAGCTAGCATGGAACAACTCTTCCAAAACTTCTTGCAGTTTATGCAGTCGTCTCCTAGTCATCAAACAGTGGCTACCCAACTTCATACGGGTTGCACTCAATCGGACACCAATCAAATGACCAGTCAAATCATGAAGTATATGAGGTTGCAGCCAATCACCTACAGTGGGAAACCAAACGCCGACGAGGCCTATAAGTGGTTGGACGAATGTAGGAAGGCTCTTGAAGCCATGGGCAAGCCAGAGGGCAGGAGCATCCCCTTAGCAACCTACCAACTTGTAGGAGGTGCAAACAATTGGTGGAAAACGGTCAAAGGCGATCCTCGTATCAATGTGGCAGAAATGACTTGGCCAAACTTTGAGAGCCATTTCATAAATGAATTTTCCCCCAATGCAGTCAAGAAACGAAAGAGACAAGAGTTTCATAAACTGTATCAAGGGTCGATGACTAAGCAAGAGTACGCCACCAACTTCATCGAACTTTCTATATTTTCTCTCTCTACTTTCTCCACAGAGCAAGACAAGGCCAAAACATTCTACAATGGACTCAAATCAAACATTCGACAGGCACTATGATTCTTTGACTTGGAAAATCTCCTGGATCTGGCCAACAAAACAATGAACTTCAAGCAAGAGAAGCTTGAGCAGGAGCTGAGG
This sequence comes from Paratinospora sagittata, assembly GCA_035771175.1. Classification (NCBI taxonomy): domain Eukaryota; kingdom Viridiplantae; phylum Streptophyta; class Magnoliopsida; order Ranunculales; family Menispermaceae; genus Paratinospora; species Paratinospora sagittata. Next base: position 29,824,669 of record CM069598.1, on the reverse strand, counting down.
TGAAACAAAGGGAAGAGGGCAACAACTTCAGGGCAACAAACGGAGAAAAAGAAGCCTTACCAGCAGTACCAAAACACCCTCCCTTCCCAACTCAAGGATGTGCAGCCTCAGCACCCATTCGCTTCAAATGTTCCACCAAAAAATCTGAAGAACCCTCCCAACACCTTCACCAGAGGCTCCGGTGGTGGTCGAAATGGAAAAGAGAGTCACAAAGGTGGCAGAAACAATTAACCTCCCTGGTTCTGCAGGCTGCACCAGCTCTGCAGGCAGCCCCGACTCCACCCCTAAGCAACCAGACCATAGTGAAATAATGCTTCGGACAGCAAGGTCGAGCCTATGCTATTGCTGAACATACGACACCCGACAACAATGTAGTTGAAGGTACTTTCCCTCTTTTCAATACCTTGGTACATGTCTTATTTGATTTTGGTTCTACTCGCTCTTTCCTTTCTGTTGAGATTGTGGAAAGGTTAGGACTACAAACTAAACCAACTACAATTATACATGTATCCACACCAGTAGGGCCAGGCACCAAAATAAACAAAAAATGCCCCAAATGTGAACTTAGAATGGCCGATACGATTTTATCTGCCGACTTCCTTGTAATGTGCTTCACAAGCTTCTACATCATTCTTGGCATGGATTGGTTAACACCTCTGCATGCTCGAATCAATTGTCTTAAAAAGTAGGTACTACTGACCTGACCTAACGGAGAGACACTAAAGATCCATGGGGATCAGAAGCAGATTCACAAATCCTTTGTCTTTCTGTTTAAAGTGCAGATAAACACTCTTTCTATCATAGACCATGAAGATGACCTTGAGGCCCCGTAACGCCTAAGCTCCACCCACTCTATACCTGTAGTCTATGAATATCCAATCGTATTTTTGGATGATCTACCTGGGCTTCCTTTGCCCAGAGAGTTTGACTTTGAAATCAAATTGATTCCTGGTATTGAACCTATTTACATCCCACCATGCCGGATGCCAGACGTGGAATTGGTAGAACTTGACAAACAATAGAAGAAATTGTAAAGGCTTGGATTCATCTGAAAAAACTCGTCTCCTTAGGGCGCTCTAGTGCCTTTTGTCAAGAAAAAGAATGGATCCCTACGTCTATGCATCAACTACAGGAAGTTGAATGGGGTAACTATCAAGAACTGATATCCCTTGCCCCTAATCGAAGATTTGTTCGAACAGTTAAGCGGCGCCCGGTTCATCTCAAAGATCGATCTCCGATCTGGTTACCATCAACTTTGAATCAAGGAGTCCGACATCCCAAAGACAGCATTCCGTACCCATTACAGCCACTATGAATTCACAGTCATGCCTTTGGCCTAACGAATGCCCCAGCTACCTTCATGAACTTAATAAATTGTATTTTCAAACCCTACCTCGATCGCTTCGTCGTTGTCTTTCTTGATGACATTTTAATGTACTCTCCAACTGAGGAACAACAAGAAACTCACCTCCGGATCGTACTTAGTACCATTCAACAACATGAACTATATGCTAAGCTGAGCAAGTGCGAATTCTGGATGACCAAGGTCAAGTTCCTCGGGCATGTTGTCTCTCACAACAGCATTGAAGTCGATCCCTCGAAATTCAAAGTCATCTTAGATTGGAAGAAACCCACTAATGTCACCCAAATTAGAAGCTTCCTAGGTTTAGTCGGGTACTACAGGTGTTTCATAAAGGATTTTTCTAAACTGGCAGAACCCTTACCCGACTAACAAGTAAGGACGCCTGTGTCATTTGGAGTCAAGCTTGTGAGTTAGCTTTTCAAGAGCTTAAGAAGAGGTTAACTTGAGCTCTAGTACTCACTACACCAAATGACGGGATCGGTTTCACCCTCTACACCGATGCTTCACTAAAAGGCTTAGGTGTTGTCCTAATGTAATAAGGCAGAGTCATCGCCTAAGCCTCATGACAATCGAAGTTACACGAGGTCAACTACTCCACACATGACCTCGAGCTTGCTGCCATAGTCTTCACCCTGAAAATCTACCCACATTACATATACAGTGAAATATTTGAAGTTTTCTCTAACCACAAAAGCCTACGGTATATTTACATTCAGAAGGATTTAAACCTTACAAATAGACGTTGGCTTGAATTCCTTAAAAACTACAATTTTGACTTACAGTACCACCCGATAAAGGCTAATGTTGTAGTCGATGCCCTCAGTTGTAAATCATACATCTCGGCCTACTCTATAAACTTTGAGATGGGTAAGTTGTTGTCTGAGATTGAGGACTGTTGGTGCACCCAAGAGGGGGGGGGGTGAATTGAGTGATATGGTCAAATTAAAATATTTCCAATGACTTAGTGATATACTTTGATACATTGAAATTAAATGCACATACTAACCATAAAGTAAAATGCATAACGTAAAACACACTAGGATTTATCGTGGTTCGGTCAAGCCTACGTCCACTGCCTAATCTCCTAATTAGGATTTTCTCAATCCACTAGCTGATTCTCTTACGGGTGAGAACCAAACCGTTACAATTGCCCTTTTATAGGTTCAAGGCAAACCTATCCTTTTGTGGGCTAAGGATGAACCAGTTCTCTTTTACAGGTTCAGAGATAACCTATCCTTTTACAGGTTAAGGACGAACCTTCCCTTTTATTGGCTAAGGAAGAACCATGATCTTTTTACAGGATGAGGAACAACCGTTTTCCTTTTTCAGTTGAGGAAGAACCCATGTTCCTTTTACGGGACGAGGAATAATCATTTTCCTTTTTTCGGGTTGAGGAAGAACCCATGTTCCTTTTACAGGATGAGGAAGAACCGTTATCCTACTTGCATGTGAGGATGAACCTTAACATGATTTCAACCATGAAATTATCAAGTGAACTACATTCACTTGTCCTAGTTGTTTCATTCAAAAACACACCAGCATACCACAATATGAAAATAATATTGGTTCTAAGTAGAACACTTTACAATTAAGCTCATTACATAACATTACAAAGATACGTAAATTTAAGTATGTAATGCTAAGAGAAGATACACTTACAGTCCTATACCTTTCAATGGTCGGTATTGCTAAAGTGTAGTTTCGAAAAACGTGAATGATATGTCATTTAAATCAGTTGAATGTTTCTTCAAAAACAATGTGATACTATTAAAACATTGAAGCTGAAAATGCAGGACTAGTGTAAAACATAGACTCCAAATAGTTTTCAAAATACAAAAAATATATAACCATGAAAACTTCTAGTTCAGTATTCAGTAGTTAACATAACTACTAATATAGTTCGATACAATACTTAAGATATGAAATCAAGTACAACTGCATCTCACGAACTATCTCTCAAATTCTTTTATCAGAAAGATTGATATTAAGTATAGATCCGTGTTGAGAATTTGAGTAGAAACCAGTTCTATATAATTCAAATAAATTGTCAAAGATAGAATATAATTTAAGCTCAGTATAAAAATATTTTGAATAAGTAAAGTATCAGTGAAAAATACTTTGAAAGATTAGAACAACTGAAAACTTTTGAAAGATTGAAAAACAACTAACATTCAAAAAGTTTTTGGCACAATAAAAATTATCGGTGAGTTGTTTGATTCAAAGTGTTGTTATTTATAGACTTAGTAGAAAATAACCGTTAGATACTTGAATTTAAAATTCAAGATGAACGTTTACACACAACGGCTAGAATGTTATATGAAAATGGCAACTGCGATTTTCACTAACATTCTAGTGTTTTTCAGATTACATGAATAAGGAAAGTTTCTAGAAACTTGATTCATACGTCAGAGAAAATCTATGATAAGTCTGAAAAGGATTTTGTGCAAAGATCTGTTCTGAAAAGTATACTGAAATAGTGTATGCGTCAGAGTAGTGACGGTTGTTGAATTAGTGTCTTGGCTCATAATATCAACTTTGTTGTTTTGTTCCATGTGTTAACCTAAGCGGTTCATCACTTAGCACGTCCCTAAGAACACTTGAAGTATGTTTTGATGATTACAAAAAAAAATATTTTCGGTGCTAATGAGCTTCAATCAAGAATTTATCTCAGCACCTCAGGAAAGCAAAAAATCAAAGAACGATTCGATCAAGGAATTCAAGATCACATCATACGTTCAAGATCGTATCAATCAAGGACCTCAAAGATCATATCATGATTTCAAGATCACGCCACACGAGCGATTCGATTAAGAGCTTCAAGTCTACATCATTCGATCAACATTCACGAAATTCAACTCAAGCACGAAGTTCATATTAAAGATCTCATAATGAAGCTTCTAGACGCCTCTCCTTTGACTACTCTTTTGTTATTTTAGGACTTTTGTAGGGGCTTCGCCCTTCTTATCTTTATTTTTTCTTTTTGTTATAAAGGGATGTAATAATTAACAAACTCTATGTTTTCAATATAATAGTAATTTCCATAATAATTTCTGTTGTATTGTTATTGATGTGGGCCACTATACTTCTGTATGTGCAACTCTGATCGAGTGGTTCGAGCACTCGACGCCCCAACTGTCACACCTAGTGCTTGATCGATTAGGCAGGGTGTGACAATTATTATGGTATCAGAGTATGGTCTTAGAGACTGCCCACTCCTATTTTACAAAACAATACTAATTTTTGTCTAAAAAGGTTATATATATATATATATATATATATATATATATATAAATTGAAACTGGGCCCACGGGTCCAGTTACCAACCTAGGTGGGGCTGGGCTGGCCTCCCCTTTGTTTCGTGCAGCCCCCCCTCATTTCATCTATAAATAGAGAGGGAGGAGGGGAGTTTCTTCACTCACCTCCCTTGTTTTTCTTCTCCCTTTAATAAATCTCTACACTTCTTATTTCATATTTTCTACTTTTCTTCATAATTTCTCAAAACTTGATGGAGCAAAGACAAAAAAAGTCTAGGAGGCAAGTTGAAGGTAAAAGTTCTCAACCCGTACCTTTCACTTCAATTCCAGTCTAAATAGGAAGACTGGTAGCCTTCCAAGAAAATTACTATTTAATGTTTCATGACAAACTCATAGCCCTAGGTTGGACACCGATTATAAATCTTGAAAGGTGCATTTTTCAGTCTTCAGTAGTATCATTTTATGAAAATTTGATTGTCCAAAACCCAGGTACCTTCACCATCACTACAAAGGTGAATGGTACAAATATAACCCTCACATCCCAAATACTATCAGAGATTTTCGAAATCCTTGAGAGGGGAACACTTTGTGATGTTTATACATCTAGAGGCAGATAAAGCGCGATCCCAAGCTCACGAAATATGTTTAGGTGTCTTGCTCACTAGTTTGACTTCACTATCACTAGGATTTTTACCAAGAAAATTATAGAGAAATATAATGCTCTTATTCAAGTGATCATGTCAAACATTCTGCTCGAGCCTGGTAAAAGATCCACCACCACTCATCCTCAATGTTTTCTGGCATACTGTTTCGTGAAGGAAATTCATGTGAATCTTCCTTTTATCATCTTATGCCATATGACACATGTTACTCGGGTACGAACCTATCTTCCGTACGGAGCATTATTAAACAAATTGTTCTGTCGTTTCAGAGTTTTTCCCAGCCCAACCGAGATAACATCTCCCTTGTACCGTAACATCAATGATAGGATGTTGAGTCAGATTGGAAATAAGGGAAGCCTCGCGGCTCGAAGCCGAGTCAATGAGCCAAATGAATGGGAAGATTTTCCTGAAATAGAGGTCGACACTCCTCAAGAAGGCCTCAAAGACTTCTACTTCGATTTCTCCGAAGCACCTATAGAGGGGAAAGATCCTCCTATAGAAAGATCATTTCCTTCATCCTCTACCGTAAACAATACGGACACCCAACAACAGCTTGTGGACCAATGAGAAAGATGATGCTGGAAACCGAGAAGTGATGATGAAAAACATGGGAGAACAGTTTGAATAATACAATCTCAACCTCTGGGAAAGTAAAGAGGCTATTGATTCACTGCTAAAGTGGCGTGAAGAATGTCAAGCTGTAGCACCGAGGATCACTCCTCCATTTCCAGGTGGGGAAGAATTTGGAAAGTAGTCCCAACAGGCACATGATTCTTCGGTAAATATGAATCATAGCCCAGCGTTTCCTAGCCCAGTGTTTGTTGAGCAAGTTACGAAAACTCGTGTGTACTCTCCCAGCTTGGAAAAGTCAATATCTTAATTCTCCTCTGAACATTTTGATTTCATACCTCCTCAGTAGTTTTCCCTCAGTAGATGAATCTGAAGGTTTTTTTTAGATTTCGTACTTTAGTTGTTGAAGTAGCCTTGTAGTAGCTTAAAATAGTTTCGTAGTACGTTTGAAGTATTTTGAAGTGATTTTAAGTATCCTTGTAGTAGTTTGAGTAGTTTGTAAAACTTTGTAAAAAAAAAAAAAAAAAAACTTCATCACGGATTTTCGGCTCGTGATGACTATAGATATGCTAAAAACTTCCATCATTTTGTGTGATAGACTATCTGTGGTAGGCCCACTCGTCCGGTGGATTTCCTCATTATTAATGAGTTTGACATGGTATGGGACACAGCAAACTCACACAAATACTGGCGAAAAGCTCGTGTCGAGGTAACCTACGGACCTGCTGTGTAGCAGTTTATGGCGGATGACCGACTTACCATCAGTATCGTCAAGTTCACATGAAATGGGGCATGAGAACTCGAAGGATAATAGTGGTAAACAATTTTTCTCTGGAATCTCCAAAAAGATAGCACACAGATCACCTTGACTGGACCATGTCCCTTATCGTCAAATTCATGCGCAATGGGACATATGAATTTGGAAGATAATCGGAATCGTCAGGCCTTGGTGATAAGCGAGCATAGTATAAATAGTGTAAAGGTCTGCAACATATAGATATAGGTGATAACACGAGGAAAAGGTCTTAGAAGTGTCTGTGGCATGTACTGATGTTCAGAACACATAAATATTTGAAAAATACAAAAGAAATTTTAGAAAATAATTTGAAAACTCAAATAATACGATAATAATCTTTGGAAAACTAGAAATCACACTTTTGGTTTTGTTTTAGACCCACCTAAAAGTATGATGCAACGGTCTTCTACGTCTCCTTTTTTTCCTATTACCTAGCCTAGAAACCTAGGAGGTTAACACCTATGAAACGTCATTCAAGAACCATGCATGAGCACTGCTTCACGAATCGATCCTCCCTTCTTCTTCGGAACTCGTATTGCAAATTTTGTGTTAACATGAAGCCAATTTGCAGACAATGTCGGTTCAAACAAGAAGTTAGCAGGACCTTAGCTCCCCTCGACAAGCGTTTGTATTTATACAACCACAAGAGGACGCTGGATGTGAACCTACTCCCCTACCTCAGAACAAGTGACGGACGACAACACCGATGTCCTGACAGCTGAACAGACTGCTACAACTCCTTCTAACAGAATAGCCTTGTCATTCAGCATGGAATATTTCTTTCAAGGTTTTTCTAAATATATGAAAGCTTCGATGGGATGTTCAATACAGAGTATTATTAGTCAGCAAGCTGCGATCCCCCAGCCGCAACTAGAACCGGCTAAGCAAAAATTGGATAGATGACCAATCAAATTACAAAGTACAAATGACTACAACCTATAACTTTTAATGGAAAATCCTGACTTCGACGAAGCCTACAAGCGACTAGAAGAAACTTGAGGCAATGGGAGCGTCTGACGAAAGGAAAATTCCCCTTGCTATTTACCAATTGGTTGGCAATGCCAATTCTTGGTGGAAGATGGTTAAGGGGGACCCTCTAGTAAATGTAGGTACCATGACATGGCACCAGTTTGAAGCCGAGTTCATTAATGAATAATTCCCAAATGTTTTCAAAAGAAAGAAAAGACGGGAGTTCGCAAAATTCTTCCAAGAAAGCACGACAGTCCGGGAATATGCAGCCAAATTCATAAAAACTCTCGGTTTTTTCTCTCTATACTATCACGACAGAGAGAGATAAAGCCAATTTTTTTTTCAATGGATTGATACCTGACATCAGGCTAGCACTTGCGTTCCCAGAACTTGATAATTTCAAAAAATTGGTGAACATGGCTATCAATTACGAGTAGGAACAGAGGCGAAAGCATGGAAAGCGAGTCAATGGACCAACACAATAGCCTGGAAGGAAAAGAACCTACCAACCAAATCAGAACGCTCGCCCCGGCATGGGTAACCCGCAAAACCCTCAGCTCCAATTTGTTGCACCCGCTCCAACCCAACAAACTTTCCAAAGAAACCCCTGTAATCATCAAAGTCAAACGAGCGAAAGAAATGAAAATAATCGACGATTTCCCTTACCTCATCTGAATCAACAACTACAAGATAGAGATCGTATATGCTTCAAGTGTGGCCAGGTGGGCCATGTTCGAAGAAATTGTCCTCTACTAGCCCCTAGCCAACCCAGAGCCTTAGCTGTGTTGAGCCAATTATCCTCATGTCCTTCACGAGAATATGTCCCTAATATGAAAGATATTTTGATGATTACACATCATATTTTGTTTATGATATTATTGCATACATGACATATCTAATCTTACTTGAAGGTTTCAAAAGAATCAATGATGCTTGGCCGACGTATTAAAGATCTACTTGAAGACCATGATCATTTGAAGATGTTCGATAGAATGATTAGATTATAATAGGTTGTAGAACCTTCTCTGCCATTTGATTCAGCAACATGCATGACTGCATTTTTAATCAAATTGATTTTCAATCGTTTGCATATTTGATTTAATCTGAAAATATCATGGCTTATCGATCTTTAATCAAGAAATCAAAAACCATTTTTATAAAGTCTTTCAAGACGCTAATATTTTAGCAGCACCCTCTTGGACTTGATGAGTCAGGACACTGATAAAATATTAGGATGCTCAAGGTTGAATTGAACTGATTCATAAGGACGCTAACTTAGTTTCAGGACGCTAACTTAATTTTAGCTAGCTGAAAGTTCTCGTAGTTCTTAATTGATTTATATCGTTAAGAACACTAATAGTTATAAGTTGAATAAACTATTAAGACGCTACTTATATAGGAGCGCCCTCATCCTTAGAATCAACTTAATAACTTTAAGGACACTTGTTGTCTTTCAGCGCACTTAATATTGTTTTAAAATTGTTTTAAAGACACTCACGTATGAGTAGCGCCCTCGTGCGTATAAATGTTTTAAAACAAAGCAAGATGTCCACTGTCGAGTAACGCCCTCATAATTTAAGTCGTTTTATCGTAAAAAAAGTTAGGACACTTACGACTTAGTAGCGCCCTCAAGGAACAAAACGACAAAGTTGATATTAAGCTTCAGGACGCTAATTCAATAATGTTATTGTTCTAACAGTGACACTATTTCTGTTAACTTTTTCATAACCGTACGAAAACTTTTCAGAACCGTACAAAAACTTTTCAAAGTTTTTTGAACGGTCTAATACCTTTTCAAAACATTCCTTTTTCGTGAATGATCAGATGATTCAAGTGCTATCATCGTAATATGCATAAACATGAGTCAATCCATTTCAGGAAAGAATGCAAACATTGTATTTGAAATAACCTAGAGTGCCAAAATTCATCAAGTTCATTGCGCCTCTGTTATTTCTATATATACGTGTTGCCTTAGAGAAGAAAAATAACGATTCAATACAAAAACTAATATTCATTCAAAAAAATGTATTAACAGTTTTCACTTGTGCAAATAACTCTTTAAAAGTTAGTCGTCTTTCAATTGTGCTTGAATTTGCAATCATTTTGAAAGAAAAACATCAAGTCTTCTGAATTGATTGATCTTCATCTTCATCATTTTCAAAATCCATTAAAGAAGACAAAAGCTCTTTGAACCCGTTTTTCAGCCAAACTTCATCATACATATTTTGCTGAATCTGTGGTAACAGAAGGTTCAATCCAAAGCTTTGTAAGTATCACTTTGATTCTGAGTACAGGGAATCATATCTCATCTTGTATTCAGTTTGCAGTGGCTGGTTAGTCACTGGGCAAGAGCAAGTGTTGCTCAAAGTTGTAACGGTCCTCTCACACCGGAAGTTGAGAAACGGTCCTCTCACACTCGAAAGTTGAGAAAAGGTCTTCTCACATCCGTCAGTTGAGAAACGGTCTTCTCACACCCGTAAGCTGAGAAACGACACCCGTAAGTTGAGAAAGTGTACCGGTTTGATCTTCACCAGGTAAGAAGGTCCATAGTGGAGTTCGAACAAATCCTAATTGAGGAGGTTAGGTAGTGGATGTACGCGAGGCTGAACCACTATAAATCTTAATTGCATTGTCTCATTTACATTTATTGTATCTATTTGCTATAATTTGTTTAATCTGCTTTCATTAATTCACACATTTTTAAGAAACGTTAAAATCAGCTAAGTGTCCAATTCACCCCCTTCTTGGACATATCTAGGCCAACAAGCTGCACAAGTTCAACAAGCAGCTCCGACAATCCCACTACCACCCAGACAACAATAAGGCAAGGACATGCCTACGTTGTTGCTGAACGACCAATGCCTGAAAACAATGTGGTGGAAGGTACCTTTATTTTCTTTAACATTTTGGTACATGTCTTGTTCGATTCAGGTTCTACTCATTCTTTTATTGCTACCCAAGTAGTCTAGAAATTAGGACTTCAACCAAAGACCACTCCTATTACGATCCGTGTACCATGCCAATAGGACCGGGTACTGAAATAAATCAAATATGTTCCAATTGTGAACTTAGAATATTGAATCTGGTAGCAAACCTTCTAGTAATGGATTTCACTGGCTTTGATATTATCTTGGGTGTGGATTGGTTAACACCTTTACATGCTCGAATAGATTGTCAGAAAAAGCAGGTTCAATTAACACTGCCTAATGGAGATAACCTGAAAACTCAAGGGAGCCATGGACACGTTCATCATTTGATCGTGTCCCTTATAAGATCTCAGTTGCAAGCTCTTTCAATACTTGATCAGGATGGAGAAACTATATTGTCCAGTCATCCTCCTAGTCTGAAAGATATTCCAATTGTTCGAGAATATCCTACGGTATTTTTAGATGAAGTTCCAGGACTCCCACCTCCTCGGGAATTTGATTTTGAAATTAAGTTGATTCGTGGTACCTAACCTGTCTATATACCGCCTTACCGTATGCCTAATCTAGAATTACTGGAGCTAGATAAACAGTTAAAGGAGTTGGAAAAGTTAGGATTTATAAGAAAGAGCACGTCACCATGGGGTGCTCCAGTTCTTTTTGTCAAGAAAAAAAACAGTTCACTTCGACTCTGCATAGACTATAAAAAGTTGAACAAAGTTACTATTAAGAACGGATACCCGTTACCCCAGATTGAAAATTTGTTCGACCAATTAAATGAGCAAGATTCTTTTCAAAAATTGACCTTCGCTCGGGGTATAGGTAAAAGAAGAAAGCATCCCAAAGACAGCCTTCCGAACCAGATATAGTTATTACGAATTCACTATAATGCCATTTGCCCTATCGAATGCACTTGTGGCATTCATGGATTTAATGAACCGCATCTTTAGACCATACCTGGATCATTTTGTCATTTTATTTGTTGACGACATACTGGTATACTCCCCCACAGAGGAACTCCATGAGACTCACTTGCAAACTGTGCTTAGCACCCTTCAGCAGCACTAGTTATACACCAAGGTATCCCATGATGGCATCGAAGTAGATCCAGCCAAGGTCAAGGCTGTTCTTAATTAAAAACAACCTACCAATGTCACAAAAATTAAAAGTTTCATCAGATTAGCCGGATATTACAAACGGTTCATCTAATATTGTTTCAAACTTTTCAAACCACTTACTCGACTAACCCGGAAAGACACCTGTTTTATCTGGATGAAGCCTGTGAATCAACCTTCCAAGAACTCAAGAAAAGGGTGACTTCAACACCTGTTCTTACCACTCCAAAGGATGGGGTTGGCTTCACATTATACACAAATGAGTCTAAAAGACACCCAAGGAGTGGGCGAATTGGGTGTTTTGGCCAATTATAACAATTATTAAATTATCTTTAGTTCTCCTTAATTTGGTTGAGGCATTCTATCAAATACATCACATATAAGAGTAAAATGTAGAAAATAAATACAAGGAGACAAAGATTTTTACGTGGTTCAAAAAGCTTTTTCCTACTCCACGCCTAGAGAAACCTTCTCTAGGATTCCACTATCTCTGATTCACTTCACGGGTGTGATTGACCAATCCTTTTTACAGGCTCGAGAAGAACCGATCTTTGATTCCAATCTTGGAATCTCAAGCGAACCACAATCACTTGATTTGTTCAATACTAGAAGCAAATCAAGGAGAGTAACTAAGAAATTATTATCTTGCTCTAAACACTTAGAACAAGTACGATGAAGCACAAAAATACAAATAACCTCAAAAACAATGAGGATCAAGAGAGATTGTTCCTTACCGAGCAAACCTCGAAATACTTACAGAGCACAATGGTTTCTTCCAGATTAAGTAGCCACAAGTTTGAAAGTAATGCACAGCTGAAAATAGTACGGAAGAAAATCTCCTCGGTTCGACCCAAAAATAAGTTATGTAATGAAGCTCATGATCGTGATCCACTTTAACAAAAAGAGTGTGATCAAAACCTCGATAGAAAATAATGAAGTGCACAGGTTCTCCAATGGTCGGCAGCTCCCTCCTTTTTGTCATAGTTGCAGAGAAAAATATTGGACAATGATAATAAAAGTTCTTGGTATTTTCAATAGGGTTTAATGATTGTTTAAATAGAAAACTATGGTTTAAAACCCTAAACCTATTATGAGTGGCCAGGATTAAAAAATTTAATCATGTATTAGTGAAATCAATGGCCCACAATGGTTGCTCAAGTTTAAAACCCGAAAATGAGCAAAAATGGAAGAATTAGGCTGGAGTGTGTTTCAGAAAATTGGAGTGTGTTTCATGAAGCCTGAGAGAAAATAGCAAGTTTTCACACACCAACTGAAGCGTGTTTCAGTTACTTGGAACGCGTTTCACAAGACCCGAGACAAAAATGAGTAAGTTTTGTCAACTCAGGTGGAACGCGTTTCAGAAGGTTGAAACACGTTTCAATAAGCCCGAGGGAAAAACGCACTAAAACGGGTTTTCTACAGCTAGAACGCATTTCACCGGACCCAAGAGTTATGCACACTTTTTGCCTTATGCCTGAAACATGCTTCTCCTTGTTGAAGTGCGTTTCAACTTGTCAGGGCAAATGAGATGAGTTTTTGCTATTTGAGTGCATTCCACAAAGTGGGAATGCATTCCACGGGTTCTTGGGAAACATATACATGTCAAGAATACCATTCTTGAACATGTTTATGTTCCGTGATCGATAAAATGATGAAAACCATTTGGAATGCGATCAAATCATCAAATAGATTCAAAGACTTGAAACCTTGAAAGAAAATATCATCGAGTGAGTTCTTTGAAAATAAGCATACATGCGAGATTCATTTTCAAAGACATGCAATATGATCATTTTAAGATAAATATAATGAGAAAACATTTATGATCATGATCGAAGGAATAAATAACCGAAAAGTCATTAATTCAAGAAATCGAAAAACCAAATACGAAAAGTCTCAAGAAAAACCGATCAAACATGAGTAGCTGACCAAATAAGGAAGAAACCTACAACCTAAGAAAATCTAAAGCAACTACAAAATAAAATATTATTACAGTCTATTTGCTTTGATCTCTGGTTGACTTCAGTTTGACTTCAACTTGTTTTCTGTTGACTACAGCTTGACCATCCTTGATCCTAAGGTTCAGTTTTGCCTTTCACTAAGTGGTCATTTGCTTGAGTCATGTATTGGCCTTAATCTTGACCTTTGGTGCTGAAATATACCCAATACAACCATTAACAACATAGTTATATTGTTTGTTAGCATCAAAACACTTAGGAGAATTCTAAGTGGAAAACCACTTAGGCCAACAATCTCCCCATTTTGATGATGACAAACAATATAAACTTAATAAACAAAATAATTTAGCAATACACATAGTATATATATGATGAAGTATGAAAATCAAATGCTATGGCACAAATCAAGTCAATATAGTGTTGTTTATCAAGATTTTAACTCTTTCTCTCCCTTTTGATATCATAAAAAAGGAACTAAGAATTTTCCAAATTCCCATAGAGAAGTACCTAGGACATAGCATCAAAACATAAGAGCTCCCCCTTTCAAGTTAGTTATATAAGTATTTTGAAGATGCATGGTCTAACCAATGTTAGGAACATATGGAAGCATATGAGATATGAATGTTGTCCAAGGCATCCAAACATCCAAAGATTTTAATTATGAAGTGAAGCCTAAAATAAGGATATGCTATATCATGAAGCGATCAATTAACCTGTAGCATATACTATATTTCATACACTAGGCAAACAGAATCTTAATTAATTACATGGCCTAGAATGCATGATTCTAATGAGATGCAAAAAGTAAATTTAAAGCTCACGGCATTCATTAGAATTCTAAATCCAAAGCATTTGATGCATAAATAATTATAAGATTCAATCCATGCATCAAAATAAAGTGAATATGGAAAGGCAATGCCAAAATATAAGTAGTATGATCATAAGCAAGGTCTTTCCAAGATGTTAGGCATATGTAAAAAATATGAGATTATGCACACATAGCCTATAGAAAAGTTGCAAAGTGATTCATCTAAGGAATATGCTACATGAGGCATAGAGTATTGAATCACGTATATGTATATGAATCATGCATGTGAAGAGATTTTATAAGGTTTAGGACAAGCATGATCATAACATGAATGAGATAGCATAGGCAAATTAAATATAAAATACGATGCAAGGCCTAGCTATACATGTTTTACATAAATACCAAAATATTTTCATGAAATGTGTGCATCAATGGATATGTGATATTCAAAATGGTTTTGAAGATGATACTGTCATGACTTTGAACCATTTTGATTTTCAAAATACATTTGCTCAAAGATGTATCAAGCTCATAGATATATAGGCATTCATAAAGAGAAGTTTTGAAAATGCAGGCCTATTATATCCTGGAATGGGCAATATGTTTAACTTGGAAAATTTGGATATGAAGACCATACATATTGCATTCATTTTCTAATCCCTAGCATGAGAATATATATAAAGATTTAGGTGCATCATGCTCAAAAATACTAGATGGAAAAGGAAATTTACACATTCAAAGGAGCAAAGTCATTCATTAATGTTACAAGATAACTACATTAAGTTTTATACATCAACGATAAAACCATCCATACATATCATCAAGACACACATACTCATCGAATACCAAAAGACCATGACCTATCCTGTCACGTGGCACATAAGCATACAAAAAAAAATCAATCTCCAAATACATGTCAAGCCATTCATAAATCAAGCACACTATCGAATCAATTCAAACAAGCACACGAACATCACATACATAGACAAAAATCCTAAACAAAGGGTCTACAAAAGTGTCTCAGAGATCCTAGACAAAAATGAAACAAACCATATGCACAAAAACTCCTAACCAAAGCAGTCTAGACTAGGACACCTAGACTCTAATCACTACAAATTTTCGTTTTCTTCTTCACTTTCTTCTTCTTTCAAATCCTTATCTTTCGAAGCACTGAGCTTGTCCTTAGAGGCTTGCAACTTAGCCATTTCTTTTTGCATCCTTTTTATGTTTTTTCTCAGTACTTTTAGGTCATTGGTATTGTTATCATAATGTCCAAGAATCCTTACTAACAATGCAAGGGCTAAGGTCTCTGATGACGATGAAGATGAACTTGTCTCATCATGTGGGACAGAAGGGAGTTCATCCTCAAAGAATGCATTTTCATTTTCTCGATCCTCTTCCGTTGGATCAACTTCTTCATTCACTTCTTCTATAGCTTCAAAGACATTCTCTTCTTCTTCCCTTATCCACTATGAAGTGTTTTCATTTTACTTCTAACCCATTAACTTAACATTTGATTCTCGAATATAGATGTAGCACCCGTGCCTTTAGGTGACGTCATTTTGACCCATAGTGTACCCGCATACGTATTTGTATACGTATGTGTATATGTATTTTGATGCTCGAAGTACGTAAGTTCGAGTGTCTTTGCATGATTTTAGGTCATAAAGGGTACGCATGAAATTTCGGAACCATCGGAGACCCGTTTGACGTCAAAACATTTCAAAAACGGTGTTTTGGATCCAGTGGAGCTTTCTATTTCTGTCACAACTTACATCAATGGTTTGATCTCCTAGATCCGTTGTCTGATTGGGCTGAAATTTTGTCAGCTCATTCTTATATGATATATCTTCATTATGAACGGTCAAGATCTTAATTGGAGTTACCTAATTTGAGTTATAACGCCCAAAACACTGTTTCACGGATTCTGGGATTTTCTTACGCAGTTTTGATCACACAGTTAGATGTCACAATCCCACCGTTGGATTTAGCCTAAAGTTTACCAGAATGTTTATAACTTACTCATTCAACGTTTGAACGGTCAAGATGTTAAAATCATGCGTATTTTGTAAGCAATGGACTATCTAAGTGAAAGTATTGTAACAGGAAATCTGGGTTTTTGATAATTTTGGCAACTTTTAGTTGTGGGCCTAAGCTTATCTATTTAAGCAACCAAAACGGGATTTTAGGCTCATTTGCTCATTTCTCAGCCAGAAAAGAAGGAAAGGTGCTGGAGAGGAGAAAAGGAGGGGAAAGTTAGGGTTTGGTGATTTCTTGCTCAAGAACACCTAAGGTTTGTATTTTTCCTCCATTTCTTCCTTGAATCTCCCTATTAGTTGCATGATAGTTTTATTTTGAGCATGAGGGTTTCATTTTGATGCATGCATTGTGATGAACCTTGGATGGGTGGAAGACCAAAGTTGGAGTTGAGTCTTGCATATCACATATGTGTGATTAGAGAGTGTAAGGAGTACACTAATGGTGAAAGCCCCAATTTCTAGCAAGAAATTGGAAGGTTTAGTTCAAATGACCTAAACTTAGTTTATGGCCTTAGACTTTTTCAAAATGTTTGCATGTCAACTATGTTGATCTAGTGGCCATTGTGGATGATTCCATGTTGCAAGATCAGTAAAATTCATGGTTGAACATGGTGCCCTAGTGTAAAATTGGCAATAGGGCATATGTATGAAAATTTCCAGATTTGGGGCTTTTGATGCTCTTGATATAAAATCTGAAAAATTATGCAATGTAGGTCTAATTGGACATGATTAGAGTTGTTTGATGATTGAATTCAGTGGGTTCACATAATGAATACCCTAAGATTGACTAATTTTGATCTAGGCTAAGTATTTGGTAATTTTGCATGTAATTTGGGGATTTTGCCCAAATTGGGAGTTTTCACCCAAAGCAAGTCAATTTGTGAAATTGACTTGGGGATTGTTTAATTGGACCCAAATTAAGTAGAATCATGGGTTTAAAATGTTAGTACCTATGTTAAATTGATATGACTTAGTTCATTTTGACCTTATGTTTTATATTGGCCTAATTGGGGATTTTGATCAAGACTTAGTCAATTGATGAAATTGACTTGATGTATAGTCTAATTGACCCTAATTATAATTGAATTTTCATGTATATTAGTGGTTGGATCATGGGATCACCCTATTACATTCAATTTAGGTCAATCTTAGTTTAATTGAGTCTAAATGATCAAGTTGGGCAATATGGAAATTGGCTCAATGGGGTAATCAATTTAGAATCTAATTGACTTTAGATTGGGTTTGAACATGGGGTTTTGACACACTTTATGACTGATTTTCAGTTGTGTGAACCATGTTATTTTCAGGTCTTGTGATTGATCTTGAACCCGTTTAGTCAATTGGAGAGTTTTGGCAATTGGATTGGCTAGACTTAGCCAATCAAGTGTGAGTGTTCTTTTACTTTTGGATTATTTATATGTGGCATTGTATTATAGAAATGTTTTAAATGCTTATGTATAATGGTATGCATGTTTTAATATTCCATGAAATACATTTGAGCATAATTCATTGGGATGACAATTTGGGTTGAGGCTCCTAGTTGGAATTTTCTCTTTTTAGGAATTCTCGTAAGCCTAGCGGCGATCCCAGTTGTGTACCTGGCAGAGGGTTTTATGCCTTGTGTATGGGTAGGTTTGTTTAAATTAATCCTACGTGCTGCACTACCCCATAAACCCTATTAGAATACGAGTATTGTGTGTGTGTTCGGGCGCTGTGTGTCGCGCACCAGGCCTTGAAACCCCCATACTCAGGAGGTGTTAGGATTGCATGAGCATGACTACAAAATGTTATGCATCGTCTTATGTATGACTTGATGCATTATGTTAGCATGTATGTAATATATTTCGTCATCATGATATTTCAACTATTTTATGATCTTACCATGTTTTATAAATGCACGTATATGCCACTTGTAAATAACATTCACTGAGCTGGCTGTAGCTCACACCTCACCATCTTCTTTCAGGATCTGATAGAAAAGGAAAAGGGAAGGCTTGACTACGGAGCGTCCCTTATTTTTGTTTCATGTAGGTGTTGTACATTTAGTTTTGTATTTTGATAATTATGTACATGATAACACCTAGTAATTGTATATTTAACACATAGTTGGGATGTGTTGGGTTTTGTATCATTTTGAAGACTCTGGAATTTTATGTTTGTAAAACTTTGGAGAAGTAATATTTTATTTCATTATGATCATGATAGTTGGTTGTTAATGATGTACTTTCATTTCTTTTTGGGGATTCGTATATGTATTTTAGGCTGACGGGACGTCGGGTGTATCGACGGAGGGTATACTCGGAGGTTCCCGCGCCGGTCATGACGTCACGTATAGTGGGTCGTGACAATAGATCCTTTGGGTATATCTCCCTCAGCTTTGAAATCCTCTTCACGATGTATAAACGACTTGGTGAGGAACACCGTATAGGGTAGGTTGTAAAAACTTTTAATTCCCTCTTTTTAATTTCACATCAATTTTATTTTAATTTATATTTCTTAAAGTTTAGTTTGATTTGACTTAGAACATTTAGACATTTAATTTCATTTTTCAACAACCAATGAATTTATGCTCCAAACAATTTTACTTAATGATTTAATCCTCTAATTTTGATATTTTTAAGTTCAAAATTTTACCCAAATATTTTTTCATTTTAAAAATGATTCATAGTTCAATTTTGTTCAAAATAATTATCCTTCAAGTGTGGATTAACAATTTTTAACATTTGAGAGAGATTTTATCTCATAAAATTTTATATCCAAAAAATTGATCAATGAAAATTTTAATTTTTTTTTTAAATTTTAATCCCAAAAATCTCCTTCAAGAAATTAATACCTCAATTTTAACATTTTAAATGTTCCCTTTTTCTTTTCTTTTTTTAACTTCAAATATTTTATCTGTCTTATTCTTATTTTAAAGCATTTGTAAATATTTTAAAGATCTTTTAATTTTATTAATATTTGTTACTTCAATTTATTTTATTTATTTAATTTTAATGATCTTGAAATTTTTAAGCTTAATTTTTTTAATTAATTTTATTTTTAATTTTTATTATATAATTTTTTAAAATTATTTTTAATCTTATTAATTAAAAAATTAAGTATTATTAAATAGATTTGACTCTCAAGTTAGATTCTCAAATATCTTATTAAAAATTTAGCTTTTTAAATTTTTTTTATTTTATTTCATGAATTTTGAATTTAATTGATTAAAATTTTTTTTTTTTGAAAAAGTTTATTTTTATTTCTATTTATTTATTTATCTTTTTAAACATTTTTATATTTAGATTTTCACAATTTTTTTTTTATTATTTTCCTAAGGTTGAAATTCTAACCTAAACTATCCACTAGAAGTGAATTGAGATAGTGGATGGCAAAATTGAATAATATTTTAAAGTACATGTCACTTCAACTATTCAATTATTTTGTACTTGTAAATGATGTACATTATTTAATCTTAAAGTACAAGAGATATGGACATTTAAGAATAATCATTGATTTTAGTCCACTATCTGGAGTATGAGCATATAAAAATGTATGAGTTATGAAAATCTGATTTTCAATAAGCTCACATCAATATTTTCTAATCATACTCCTAAAGTGTTACATGAATGAAATTTGATAATGTTATGAACAAGTACAGGCTATTTAAGCACAAACATACATTTCTCATGATATGACAAATTCATAGTGTATGTTTTGACTCTGTGAACATAATAAAGTAAAACTCATAACCATGTTCACACATGTGAATGGAAACAACAAGTTTAGACATCAAAATTCACACTTCTAATCATTCATTTGAGCAACATAATTAAAACATATTATATAATGCTCAAAGTTTCCTCAAAATATTAAATGGATGAATTTATATATATACTCATGAAGCACACACCATTTAATACACGTATACATTTTCCATGATATGAGTTTAAGCAAGATGTATACATTAATCGCGTGAATAAATAATATGCACTTTAAATATGTTCACAAGGATAAAAATTCATATGTTTTGAGTAAATTGCATATTTCACATCAACCAACCATTGAACTAAATAAATAGACATTTAATCATGTTCTATGTGGTAAGGCGATCTTAGGCAACATGAGATAAAAATAATATAATCAAGTCTGTAATACTTCCAAATGTCAAGAGATAATATAAGTGTACACATGTGACATCAAATCTATGAAAGTTAACCTAAAGGGGTCCAACGCCTATAGATTAGGCACATAGACTAAGCATATGGTTCAATAATATGAATCAAGGTGATCCGGTGAACCATAGTCTTTGGAACCCATACTTCTTTAGATTTTGTGATTTTAGCATCAAGGAGCAATTCTTTAGGCACCCATGCCATTTTGTGATATTTATCCTTAAAAAGGATTTCTATGGTCCCTATGGCATGTAATGGGCTTATAAAGTCTATCATTTTGTTTGCCCAATTATTTTTCTAAGTTGGAGGTGTTTTGTCTTTCTATTTGGAGTTCAAGTTCTAGACTCTCCTTTTCACTAGTAACCTTAGTTACTAATTCGGTCAACTCTTCTAGCCTCTCTTGAAGAATAGTATTTTCATTGTCTAAATCTTCTTTTTCTTCAAGAACATTGTTGTAGTTATTTTGGAAAGTCTCCAACTCATCCATAGTTTTCGTTATCATGTTCTTGAGCATCTCATTCTTTTTTATGAGTTTGTCAAATTCTATTTAAAGGTTCTTATGCACAATGGACAAATCATCAAAGGAAACATTATTAACATTGGTATCATTTACAATAGTAGAACAATCATCAATATGAGAAATAAGACATGTATGTCCTACGTTTTCCTTAATTTCACAAGAGGATGAGGAAGCACATGAATCATCATAAATTTCTTCTAATTTTTTCCATGTGTCCTTAGATGAGGCACATGAAGAAATTTTATCTATGTCATTTTTGGAAAGGCTAGGCATAAGTATATTTCTAACTAAATCATCAAGTCTAGCTAGCTGTTTTTCTTTCCTATCCCATTTCTTCTTAAGTTTGGGGACTTCAACCCCATTTATGATCCTAAAAGGCACATATGGTACATTTACAACTGTATTCCACATATCAAGTGATTTGGCCTTAAGGAATGCTCTCATTCTAACCTTCCATGGCTTTAGATTGTGGTCATTGCGCATAGGTGGAGTGAATATGTTATCTCCTAAGTCAAATTCTATGGTATTGGCCATTTGATCTTTGGCTCACGGATGTGTTGGTGCACCCAAGAGGGGGTGAATTGGGTGTGATAGTCAAATTAAAACTTTTCCAATGACTTAGTAATATACATTGGTACATTGGAACTAAATGCACATACTAACCATAAAGTAAAATGCATAACTTAAAACACACTAAAATTTATAGTGGTTCTGCCTAGCCTTCGTCTACTACCTAATCTCCCGATTAAAATTTTCTCAATCCACTAATTGATTCTCTTACAGGTGAGAACCAATCCGTTATACATGCCCTTTCATAGGTTCAAGGCAAACCTATCCTTTTGCAGGCTAAGGATGAACCGCATTTCCTTTTTTCAGGATGAGAAAAAACCCATGTTCCTTTTATGGGATAAGGAAGTACCATTTTCCTTTTACAGGATGAGGAAGAACCGTTTTTCCTTTTACGGGATGAGGAAGAACCATTTTTCCTTTTACGGGATGAGGAAGAACCGTTTTTTTTCTTTTACGGGATAAGGAAGAACTGTTTTCCTCTTACGGGATGAGGAAGAACCGTTTTCCTTTTACTGGATAAGGAAGAACTGTTTTCCTTTTACGGGATAAGGAAGAACCGTTTCTCTTTTACAGGTTTAGAGATAACCTATCCTTTTACAGGTTAAGGACGAATCTATCCTTTTACGGGATGAGGATGAACCGATTTCTACTTACAGGTGAGGATTAACCTTAACATAATTTCAACCATAAAATCACTAAGTGAATGACATTCACTTGTCCTGGTTGTTTCAATCCAGAAACACACCAACATTACAACATAATAATAATGTTAGTTCTAACTGAGTAGAACACTTTATAATTAAGCTCATGTGCATAGCATTACACATATGTATAAATTTGAATGTGTAATGCTATGAAACATACACTTACAGTCCTTTACCTTTCAATGTTCGGTATTGCTCAAGTAAAATTTTGAAAAGTGCGAATGATATATAAATCAATTAAGTGCTTCTTTAAAAACATTGTGATACCATTAAAACATTGAAGTTGCAGGACCAGTGTAAATATACAGACACAGATAGTTTTCAAAATAGTTAAAATGTATAAGCATGAAAACTTATGGTTCAATATTCTGTAGTTAACACAACTACTGATATAGTTCAATACAGTACTTAAGATATGAAATCAAGTACAACTGTATCTCTCATGAACTATTTCTCAAATTCCATCATCAACGTGATTGAAGTTCAGTATAAATCCAGGCTGAGAATTTGAGTAGAAACCAATTCAAAATAGATTTTCAAAGATAGAATATAATTAAAGCTCAATATGAAAATCTTTTGACTAAGTAAAGTATCAGTGAAGAATACTTTGAAAACTTAGAACATTTGAAAACTTTTGAAAGATTGAACAAAGACTAACATTCAAAAAGTTTTTGGTACTATAAAAATTATTGGCAAGTTGTTTGATTCAAAGTGTTAGTATTAATAGACCTAGTAGATAATAGTCGTTAGACATTTGAAATTCAAATATAATGCGAACGTTTACACACAACGGTTAAAATGTTATATGAAAATGGCAACTGCAATTTTCACTAACATTCTAATTCTTTTTAGATTACATAAATAAGGAAAGTTTTAGAAAACTTGATTCAAGTTTTAGAGAAAATCTCTATCTGAAAAGGATTCTGTGCAAAGATCCGTTCTGAAAAAGTAGACTTATATAGTGTACTTGTTATAACAGTGATGGTTGTTGAATTAGCGTCCTGATTCCGTAATTAGCATCCTGACGCATAATATCAACTTTGTCATTTTGTTCATTGAGGGCGGTCATTATGTATAAGCGTCTTGTTGAATAATGAAGTGAGGACACTATTAACTCGTAAGCGTCCTGACTTTCTTTGCGACATAAGTGGCTTAACCCCGAGGGCGCTAATGCACAGCTAGCGTCCTACTTTGTTTTAAAATAATTAAGTACATGAGGGTGCTACTTTTTCGAGTAAGCGTCCTACCTTTTAAAACATAAAACACAAGGGCGCTACAACTATGTAAGCGTCCTGTTATTTCAAAATATTTGAAAACTTTCCAAGTGCGTTGAATGACAATCAACGTCCTAAAAGTTATTAAGTTGGTTCCCAAAGATGAGGGCGTTCCTATCCAGGTAGCGTCCTGATAGTTTATCCAACTTATAACTATCAGTGTTCTTAAAGATAATTTTTTTGAAGAACTTAAAAATCTTTTAGTAAGTTGATGCTAAGTCAGTGTCCTGACAACTTCAGAGGTTGACTAAAGGTAGGCAGCTACTTAAAAGTAAGTTTTCTGATGAATCAGTTCAATTCAACCTTGAATGTTATCAGCGTCCTAACGAATCATCAGCGTCCTGACTTATCAAGTTAAGAATAGCGTTGCTTAATCATTAACGTCCTGAAAGACTCTTGAAATGTAGTTTTGACTCGCGATTAAAAATACAATGATGAATGAGAATAAAAACTCGATAAATTTCAAATTAAACATAGAAAATTAAATCATTTGAAATACTATAAAGCGTATACTCAAAATATGCAAGTGATTTGTGCATGGTTTTGAAAAGCGTTTGAGCAATATCGATTAGAGAAAGATATACCTAAAATACTATATATTTCTCATATTTCTCATAATCTTTAAATCCAACTCTTCATTACGAGATCTTCAATAAGAACTTTGAGCTAGAGCTGAATGTCTTGAACGTTGATCGAAAGATGTAGTCTTGAAGCTTGATCGAATCATTCGTGTGATGTGATCTTGAAATCATGATATGATCTTTGACGTCCTTTGATTGCAACGATCTTGAACGTCTAATATGACCTTGAGTTCTTGATCGAATCTTTTTTGGCTTTTCACTTTCCTAAGGTGTTGAGATACATTCTTTATTAAAGTTCGTTAGCACCGAAAGAGATTTTGCTCGTGATCATCAAAATACACTTCATCAAGTATACTTAGGGACGTGCTAAGTGATGAACCACTTAGGTTAACAGGATGTTAAGCCTTAAATCAAGAGCACCCGCTCTCATACCAATTGAAAAATTGGTCATCACTGACATTCACGCGTGTCCAATGACCGTGACCTAACCTGTCACATGGCACGTGAGCGTACCTCAGAGTATGTTTTACGGCCAGCCTCTCGATTGCACCAACTACCATGGTGGCTAGCCATGTGGTCATGTCAAGGTAAGAGCCGGTGCTTCGCCACCCTCACATCGTGAGAACCCCTGATCATGATGCCGATCTCAGCCTCTTATTAACAGTCTTTGATACCAATTGAAAGACACCCAGGCGGGGTGAATTGAGTGTTTTGGCCAATTATAACAATTATTAAATTATCTTTAGTTCTCCTTAAATTTGCTTGAGGCATTTTATCAAATAGATCACATATAATAGTAAAATTCAGAAAATTAATACAAGGAGACAAAGATTTTTACGTGGTTCGAAAAGTTTTTTCCTACTACACGCCTAGAGAAACCTTCGCAAGGATTCCACTATCTCTGATTCAATTCACGGGTGTGAATCAAACCATTACACATGCCTTTTTACAGGTTCAAGGCAAACCTATCCTTTTACAGGCTCAGGAAGAACCTATAACATCCTTTTGCGGGATAAGGATGAACCAAACTTTGATTCCAATCTTGGAATCTCTAGCAAACCACAATCACTTGATTTGTTCAATACTAGAAACAAATCAAAGAGAGTAACTAAGAAATTATTATCTTGTTCTAAACACTCAGAACAGGTACAATGAAGCACAAAAATACAAATAACCTCAAAAACAATGAGGATCAAGAGAGATTGTTCTTTACCAAACAAACCTCGAAATACTTATAGAGCACAATGGTTTCTTCCAGATTAAGCAGCCATGAGTTTGAAAGTAATGCACAACTGAAAATAGTATATAAGAAAATCTCCTCGGTTCGATCCAAAAATAAGTTATGTAATGAAGCTCGTGATCGTGATCGACTTTAACAAAGAAAGTGTGATCAAACCTCAATAGAAAATAATGAAGTGCACTGGTTCTCCAATGGTTGGTGACTACTTCCTTTTTGTCTCAATTGCAGAAAAAAATATTGGAGAATGATAATAAAAGTTCTTGGTATTTTGAATAGGGTTTAATGATTGTTTAAATAGAAAACTATGGTTCAAAACTGTAAACATATTATGAGTGGTCAGGATTAAAATATTTAATCATGTATTAGTGAAATCAATGGCCCACAATGGTTGCTCAAGTTTAAAACTGAAAATGAGCAAAAATGGTTGAAACGTGTTTCAGTTAGCTGGAACACATTTCACGAGACCCGAGACAAAAATGAGTAATTTTTGTCAACCCAACTGGAACGCGTTTCAATGAGCTAGAGGGAAAAACACAGTAAAATGGGTTTTGTACAGCTGGAACGCATTTCACCAGACCCGAGAGTTATGCACACTCTTTGCCTTATGCCTTAAACGTGCTTCTTCTTGCTGGAGTGCGTTTTAGCTTGTCAGAAGGAAATGAGATGTGTTTTTGCTATTTGAGTGCATTCCACAGGTTCTTGGCAAACATATACATGTCAATAATACCATTCTTGAACATGTTTAAGTTCCGTGATCGATAAAATGATGAAAACCATTCGGAACGCGATCAAATCATCAAATAGATTCAAAGACTTAAAACCTTGAAAGAAAATATCATGGAGTGAGTTCTTTGAAAATAAGCATACATGCAAGATTCATTTTCAAAGACATGCAATATGATCATTTTAAGATAAATAAAATGAGAAAACATTTATTATCATGATCGAAAGAATAAATAACCAAAAATTCATTAATTGAATTAATCGAAAAACCAAATACGAAAAGGCTCAAGAAAAATTGATCAAACATGAGTAGCTGACCAAATATGGAAGAAACCTACAACCTAAGAAAATCTAAAGCAACTACAAAATGAAATATTATTAAAGTCCATTTGCTTTGATCTTTGGTTGAGTTTATTTGACTTCAACTTGTCTTCTGTTGACTTCAGCTTGACCATCCTTGATCCTAAGTTTCAGTTTTGTCTTTCACTAAGTGGTCATTTGCTTGAGTCATATATTGGCCTTAATCTTGATCTTTGGTGCTGAAATATACTCAATACAACCATTAACACCATAGTTATATTGTTTGTTAGCATCAAAACACTTAGGAGAATTCTAAGTGGAAAACCACTTAGGCCAACAACGTCACTTCAAGGACTTGGAGCACTGTTAAAGCAAGAAGATCGTGTAGTGACATATGCCTCCCGACAATAGAAAATTCATGAGGTTAATTATCCGACTCATGACTTAGACCTCGCGGTAGTAGTGTTCACCTTATAAATATGGTGACATTACTTATATGGAGAACGATTTGTAGTCTTCTCTGACTACAAAAGTCTTTAGTATATTTATACTCAGAAAGACTTAAATCTTCGACAACGGCGATGGCTCGAGTTCTTCAAGGACTTTGACTTTGAACTTAAATACCATCCTGGCTAAGCCAATGTAGTGGTTGATGCCCTTAGCATAAACTCATATGTCTCCGCCTGTATGGTGAACTTTAAAATGGGCAAGTTTTCATACGAACTTGAAAAGTACGATTTGCAGTTATGGAATGGTGGAAATACAGTCAGACTTGCCCACTTCTCCACCCATTCCAAGGTCATTAGGAGGGTATCTGCCGCACAAGCCAAAGACAATGAGCTTATGAAGATGAAGGAGCTCATTCTGTAAAGCAAGGCTTTGCATCATTGGTCTCTCACTTCCGATGGTGTGGTGTTATATAAAAGGCGATTGTGTATAGCTTAAGACCCAGATCTTAGGCTGGACGTAATGAATGAATGCCACGAATCTAAGCTCGTCATGCATCCCGGAGGAAACAAGATGTACAAGGACATGAAGAGGCAATTCTAGTTTACTGGGATGAAAAAACCCGTAGTAGATTTCGTGGCAAAGTGCCTTACTTGTCAACAAGTCAAGGTCGATCGCAGACTCCCCTCTAGTCTGTTGCAATCACTTCTCATAGGAGAATAGAAATGGGACAATATTTTCATGGACTTTGTATCCGTGCTACCCAAAAATGTCAAGGGCCAGGACACTATCTGGGTGATTGTCAATAGGCCAATTAATGTAGCACATTTTATGCCAGTTACGTTTACTGATACCCTAGCCAAGCTAGCCGAAATCTATGAACGAGAAATCATCAGACTGCATGGGATCCCTCTCACCATCGTCTGTGATCGAGATCCTAGATTCACATCCATGTTCTGGCAGAGTTTTCACGAGTACTATTTTCCATCCTCAAACGGATGGACAGTCTGAGTGCCTGATACAAATTCTGGAAGACATGTTACGCTGTTGCGTCCTAGATTTCAAGGACGGATGGACAAAGTACCTGCATCTAGCAAAATTTCCATACAATAACAATTATCAGACAAACATTAAGATGGCTCTATACAAACATTATACGAGAAACCATGTAGGTTGCCATGGGTCCCTGCACACTTCAAAAAGTTAAGATGAAATGCTACGCCACTACAAGTGTGATAGGGTGGGAAATGAAGGCTAGGTTTGCATTTCTTACTTGTTTAATAATGAATTACATAGCATCATGCATCATATACGTTACCATGTTCTACTTCATGCATGAGAGTATCTATCATAAACATTATATACATTAATCATGGGTGTTATGTCATTACGCTGGACCATGGATTATGATAAACATTATATATCTTAATCATGTTATGTCGTTACGCTGGACCATGAGGTAGCTTTGTTGCTGATTAGCATTGGAACTATTGAAACCTCTCAGTTGCTTCATATTGCATTGACACCTCTGCTCATAGGTTGCTAGCTGTACTGTACCTGGCTTGTGAGACCGTGTTGTCACCATTCATTTCCTGATTGTATTGTTGTGGCATAAATATTTGATGATTGTTGTTCTGTACTTATTATTATGCATGTAAGCCTTATTTACCCTGTTTGATCTCACTGAGCTGTTGAGCACACCCCGTTGCTAATCTTTCCAGGGAATTGAGATGGGTCGGGTTGGAATTATTCCGGGGGCAATGCCCAAACTCGGTCCATGTAGGGACTTTTGTGTATTTACTTTTCCCAGGTCCCGTCAAATCGACCTAGCTATGGTGGTGGTGGTTTCAGGCTTCTAGACGCCTCTTCTTTAACTACTCTTTTTGTTATTTTGGTACTTTAGTAGGGGTTTCGCCCTTCTTATCTTCATTTTTTCCTTTTGTTATAGAGGGATGTAATAATTAACAAACTCTATGTTTTCAATATAATAGTAATTTCCTTAATAGTTTTTGTTGTATTGTTATTGATGTGGGCTACTATGCTTCTGCATGTGCAACTCTGATCAAGTGGTTCGAGCACTCGACGCCCAAACTGTCACATCTTGTGCTTGATCGATCAGGCAGGCTGTGATATAAAGTCTACCGAAACCCCAGCAAAACTGGCCAAAACTTTGATCGTGATCCCAGATTTACTCCAAGATTCTGGCAGAGTTTCCAATCTCGCATGGGTTCTAGGGTCACCATGAGTACGACCTTTCACCCACAAACCGACGACCAGTCAGAGAGCCTAATTCAAATTTTGGACGACATGCTACGTTGTTACATCTTGGATTTCCAGGACAAATGAGCAAATTACCTCCACTTGGTGGAGTTTTTTATAGCAATAGTTTCCAAAGAAGTATTGGGATGGCACCATATTATATGGAAAACCTTGTAGATCCTCTATGTGTTGGTTCGATATGGCAAACCAACCACAACTTGGACCGAAACTAATCAAGGAAACTACAAACAAGATAATTCTAGTCATAGTTGACACAAGAACTTTGTTGACAAACGACGAAAACCTCTAGAGTTCGGGTTTGGAGTTTTCATGTTCCTCAAAGTCCAACCCATCAGGGGCGTAAAGCATTTTGGCATCAAAGGAAAGCTCTCTCCAAGTTATATCAGACCTTTTCAGATTATGAAAAGAATTCGCAAAAGTGCCTACCAACTATCTCTGCTACCTTCCATGTCTCGCATCCATGATGTCTTTCATATTTATATGCTCTGCAAATACCACCATGACCCTTCTCATGTCATTCATTTGGTTGAGGTAGAAATCGAAGATGGGAACAAGTACAAGGAACGACCTATCCAAATCCTGGATACGAAGACACACGACCTTTGCAATAAAAACATTCCACTTGTCAAGGTCCTATGGTAACACCACAGTGTTGAAGAAGCAACGTGGGAATTGGAAAGTGAAATCAAGCAAAAATACCCTAAACTTTTCATTTAAACTTGTTTATCATCATCATCATGAGGAATAAAATCAGCCATTTCTCCATACCTATTTATCTACTTCTTAAACATATAATATTTGTGCCACTATTTGAATATGCACAGATGTTAAATAGTGACCACAACTCTTTTATATCAAATGTTGCGGCATACTCTGCCCCTTATTAGTCTTGAGGAAAGTACTCCCAGCCCACCAATTAGGAGCCCAACATCATGCCATAGCCAGTCTTCGTCCTAGCAATCCAAATCATTCACAGCATGCCCACAAGGCCCCTTGACTCCAATCCATAACCCACTATACTACCAAACGGCGAACAATCCAACTCTAGGTCCGAACCAGACATGATCTTCAGGAACCGGCCCCTAGACGAACAATCTCCGCTGATCCTGAAAACCTTGTACTACGCGCCCCGATATCCTCCAGTCCCAACACCCGACCAAGCCGAGCCATCTGAATGGCAAGCTCAAAACCCACCCATCCAGGGTGGATGGCGGAGTAGGGCTCCTCGAATAATCTCGTTCAACCCAGTCAGACGGCCATCGACTTCTCTTTCCTTGCCAGAACTGTTGGACCACTAAATAACGACTCTAAGTCCTTCCACTCTCCCATTTCGGCTCATTCGGTAGATTCTACTAGGCACAACAATGTGCACGACCCTCAGAATCCTCCGAACCAGCGTGTAATGCATAGCCCTACTAGAGTGGAGGAAAATTCTGAAACGTTCATCATCATCTCTTCAGATGAAAACTAAACTAGGTATTTGATATCTTTCTGGTATTTTCTAATATGTACCACCTTAATCGGATTTTGGAGGCAAAATTCCTTTAAGGGGGGTAGAATGTAACACCTCTGAAAAATGGACCATTTTAAACCAAATAAAACACACACTTAAAAACATCTGAACACCGCCCCGAAATTTTTGCCGAAAATTATCACCCGAGGCAGAAACACAAGAGGGCATGTGCCCCGGCAAGTGCCCGAGTTTCTCCTCTTTCTTTTTTTCTATAAATAGGAGGGTCCCCCTCATCAAAACCATTTTCCAGGCCGCTGAGATCCCCGAAAATGCCGAGACTTTGCCCCTCTAAGTTGTGCGATAAAACTTGCGTCTCAAGGTGGGGATGATATCCTAGGTTTGTGTATTCTTTTAGTTTACGATAACCATGGCATTGCATCATTTATATACATGATACCATGCTACACTGCTTCATGCATTTGGCCTACTCTTTACACGTAAATTGATGGGAATGGTTCCTTGTCTTTATGACTCAGACTATTAAATCCCTCATGATATAAGGTTGAGCCCCTTGCTTACGGGACTTGCAGCTACATCGCACTTGGTCCGATGATATCAAAGGGGAACCATCGCATGATGATGTCAAGTACTCGGCCCGAGATGAACTCTGCAGTTTGTTCAATAACTTTACATAACAAGCATACCATGGGACTGTTTGGAAACCTTGGTACGGGGGATGTTGTTGCATTTTCATGATTGTATTGTTTGTTGTGGTTTGAAATGCATTGATCTATGTACTATTGTCTTTATCTTTCCGTAAACGTTGCGTTTACTTTGCTTGATCCACTAGCTATTGAGCTCACACTTTTGCTTCACTTTCCACTAGCTATGGCAGGCCTGCAAGAGGTTGTTGCGCTACCTCAAAGGGACAATCAATGAGGGCATTAAGTTTACACCCAACACTTATCTTGCTATTGATGATTTTTCTGACACCGACTTGGCAAGCTCTCTTTATGACAGAAGATCCACAGGTGGCTACCTTGTCTATCCTGGGCGGAATCTTGTTCCATGGTTTTTTGAGATGCAAGCTGTGGTAGCACGCTCTAGTATTGAGAGTGAATACTAGTATCTTGCCAACACTGCTGTTGAACTCTCTTGGATACAAGGACTATTTTGTGAGCTTCATCTTCCCTTGACACGACCTCCGGTGATATGGTGTATAACACCCCGTAATTTAGAGTCAAACAAATATGTTGACTTGTACGTATGGTCAGATGTATTTATATGTTTATATGTACATACATGGCCTTATATTATTGGGACTATTTGTATTCTAGGGTTATGGGTACCTTGGGACCCTAGATATAGCTATTGAAACTTGATACATAGAGAAATTTCCATCCTGGACTTTGATAAGCGCGCTTTCCTAGTAGAAGCGCGCTGCAGTGGTGGAAACCTAAGAACATGATTCCTTGAAAATTATAGAGAAGTGCCTCCTCACGTTCTTCAGAGAAGAATCTATTTTTTGGGCAAGGAGAAGCGCGCTCCTTTACGTTCTGACAGATTTTTTTAAGTGGATGGTGAGGCGGTTTTTTCGAATTAAAACAAGGTTTCTCGATTTTTCCAGCTCATTTGAGCCAGTTGAGAGTAGATAAAAGAAGTGAAACGAAGAGAGAATAAGAGGAGAAGCTAGGGATAAAGAATCCAAGGTAAGGAATTGTCATTTTTAGCAAAAAAATTGCATATTTGTGTTCCTCTCTTCGACTTGTGCAACATATGTGAAATTTGTGGATTTTTTACGGTTAAATTGATGGATTGGAGAAACGTGATCTGAGCTGGAATTGTGGGATTTGAAGTGTGATATTATGGGTAAGTGAATCCTTGATGAATTATGAGTCTTTGAGATGTTTAAATTGTGAAATTTGATGGTGGTATGTAGTATTTTCCAACCTAGTTGAGTTGAAGCAGCTTAGGGTTTGGGAGTTGTTTGAATGATGATGTTAATGTGATTTAGTGTGAATTTTTGTTGGATTATGATCGAGAATGATTTGGTAATGGAAATTGCAGTGAATTGTGTATGAAAAGTCAAGAATTGGTGAAGTGAGCAGTGTGTACAATTAAGTTGCTTGTGTAGTAGTTGTAGAGAGAGTGTATTGGTGACAAGCATTGAATGTTGTGAATATTTTTTTACTTGATTATCTTGTATGGCATTATATGATATGACATGTTTTATGAAATTATAAGCATGCATCAGTCCCAGAACACGTCCAAGAGGGTTCGTGGATTGGAAAAGTATGATCAATTAAAATCAATTACTGATTTGCAATGCAATGGCAATAATAATAACAGTGACTAATGAAAAATGATTTGCACAGTCGATTTATAGTAGTTCAGCTATATGCCTACCTCCACTACCTTACCTCTCCAGTTAGGATTTCAAAACTTCACTAAACAATCCTCTTAATGGGTGAGGATAAAACTGTTTCAACCTTCTCAACTTCACGGGTATGAGAACAACCTTTACAATACTCAACTTACAGGTGTGAGAACAACTTATACTTTACTCAACTTTCATGTGTGAGAACAACCTATACTTTACTCAACTTATAGGTGTGAGAACAACCTATAAATATCCTAACCCAAGGGATAGAAATATGTAACTTATATGGTTGCAACAACTTAAAACTCGATACAGATATGAACTGATATTCAATTTGATTACGATTGTATGCTATGAACTTTTACTCAATCAACAATTCAGTCAAGATATGTATAGTTTGAAATAGTTGAAAGATGAGTAAAATCAATATCTTTTTCTCTCACTGGTTTTCTAAAAATAAAAGATAAGCTTGAGAAAAACCAAACTTTGAAAGAAAAATCTTTTCTTATATATCAGAATATTTTTGTAGTTATAAAGAACTTTGAAAATCGACTAACTTTCAAATAGTTTAAGTGCAAAGATTTTTCAAAAAGATATTTCAATCTTGTTGAGATTGACTATTTATAAACACACATTGCGCTAAAACGATAATGTTTGAATTGTTGAGACCATTGAAAAAGTAAATCAAAATTTTGAGTCAAACGGCTCAAATCTTTCACGCAAATGGTAAGTTCAATTTTGCAATAGTTTTCTGATTCAATTCTGTTTACACGAAAACGGAAATCGATTCAGAAATCACTTTTTCAAGCAGTTGCAAATGACAGTGTCAGGTTTTCTAACATGCCTTACATTAGCGTCCTAAAACATTGTGTATATTTGCAATAACTAAACTCTCATAGTAGTGTCCTAATGGAATAGTAGCGTCTTGAAGCATTGTCAACTTGAAATCAAGTTGTTCTTAGTTAGCTCAAGGAGGGGCTAACCTGCACTAGCGTTCTGACAGACTTGACTGCTAGTTTCCTAGAAAATCAGAGAGGGCACTAATCGAGTATTAACGTCCTACTTGAAAACATGTTTAAACGTTTCCAGAAACTAGTAGCATCTTGATGGAAAGGTAGCGTCCTGCAATGTTTGCTTGATATTAAGTGACTAGCCACTGCATTAGCATCCTAACACTCCATCAACGTCCTCATAGACACTAATCCAAAATTTTCTAATTTTTTTTCTTTTTGAATTCGATAAAGTCAAATCAAACTTTGTACTTTTCGGATCAAATCAAATACTCATTAAAACATTCAAAGAGTTTGAAATTCATTTGAAAATGTTTTAATAAATCAATCAAGCTCATTTTCTCTTAGAATAAAAAACTTTCAAAATCATTTGAAGGACTTATAAGTTAACTGATTTTGTTGAATTGATATTAAGTAAAGTTCTACTAATGTAGACTTAGACTAATACTATAAACCTTTTATAGTTATCGATCTTGATCTTAGTTGACTTTATTTGCCATGACTTGATATAAAGCTCATTTAAGCGAATTTTTCTTGAGATATGATCATCTTCATATTGATTTACTGAAACATTCAATAAACTCATTATATCATGAGATGGAATAGTTTGTAATCATCAAAATATTCTTCATGGGGTTCCTTAAAACAACAATCTCCCTTTTTTTGATAATTTCAAACACTCACTATATTTTGAGCAAATTTAATAGATGAATGCATACTTTGAGGTAAAGATTAGTCAATTTAACACATCAATAGCAAGTGGTCATTCATTCATTTCAACAAAGTGTATAGAGCATATCATTCATTATAAAGATTACAAACTAAACACACAAAATACAAATGTTTCAAAATTTTCTTTAGCATTTTTCCTCTCACATCTCTCCCCCTTAATTTGAGCTTCTTCTTCTAACCTTCTTCTTTCTCCCCCTTTTGAAAACATAAAAAAGGTGAGATGCCAACTTCTTCATTTTTTATTTCATTTTCCCTTATACTTTTCTTTTCCGTTTCCTCTATAATTTCTCATAAAATTTGCAAAATCAGACTCTTTTTCCTTATCAGAGTCAAAGGGATTAAGAGGATCAGATCGACAAAATGATTGTATGTAACGTTCAGCAAGACCAGTAGCAAACTGTGAAAACATAGAAACACTAACATGTTCAGGTCGAACTATTGTTCTTGGTGGTGGAACAACAAAGATGTCTTCTTCTCCTTCAGGTGGTGTCATACATTTGGTAGCTTGGGCAATTAGAGTTATTTCTTCAATAGTGTCATCAGGTTCAACTAGCAAACCTTCAGGCATATCTGGTCTTTCTCCTGGCAACCTCGACCTTGTGGATGTTGGAGCTCTGGGGGCTTGTGAAACATTAATGCCTCTTTGTTTAAGCAACTCATGTAACATGCTAAATCATATGTGTTATAAAGAACCATACAGAGGAGTGTAATCTTTTGGAAATGATCTTAAACATTTCTTCAATGAAGCTTATTACTCCATCCATTCTATTTGCAACTTTTGTTACTGTGAAAGATAAATCAAGAATAGTAAAATATAAGAAAGGAATCTTATTTTCCATGTTGGTCATCTTCTCTTTCACTTGATCAATTGACATCAAGAGATTTTCAATCTTTCTGGCATCAATGTTGACTGGTCCTGAAGCATTTGAGTAAATTGTGGTTTTCAAGTTTTTTATTGCTTCCAACACAGGGTCAATAGTGATTGCAGGAGCAGCAGGGGTAGCTGTACTTGAGCTCTTCAAACAGGTTGTAGGACCAATGCTCCTCACGTCAGTATCTCAGTATTTTGATGATTACAAACTACATGATATCACTTATATTGTTTCTTTAAGTGCTACAGCTAATTCGTCAAGAACACATCAACTAGTAGTTGTCGAAGACTACCAAGATCAAGCTCAAAGAACAAAGAAAAATTTCATATACAATGCATTAGTTTGATCTTAGGTGTGTAGGGTAACCTCTCGATCAATATCATCACTAAAACCCTCTAAGTTGAAAAGTTTTCAAAATAACCTCGATCTCGTATTTGATTTTGACAAAATGTTTTTCGAAAGGTTTCAATCATGATTTTAATGAGTTTTGAATGATTTAAAAGTGTTTAATCTTATATAAAAGTGTTTTGATTCAATGGAATGGTTCTTGAATGTCAAAAGATTGATTTTTCCAAAATCAGGAACCAAGAGAGAGCTATAGGTCTCTATAGCCCGCTATCCAGCTATTGCCAAAATTTTAGTTTTCTGGAATTTCAGACAATAGCGCGCTATAGGGCTTGATAGCAAGTTATCGTTGTCCTAGAAGTTCCAAAGCTCTAAGGTTTGTGTATATCAACCTGTTATAGTCTGCTATCCGTCAATATAGGGCATGATACATAGCCCGATAGAGCTCTATAAGCCTTGACAGCGCGCTGTCCATGTCTGAGACAAAAATCTGGCATTTCTGACAGAAAAACATGGATGTTTTCACTTGCTTGATTTTTCTATTCTTCACATACTTTTGTCAGGTTATCCTCACTGGAATATTCTCCACTAACACCTGGATGATTCCTATAGTCTAGCATGCTCTTACACATCTTACATTAAACAATTTTTTAAATCAAATCATCACATTCTCTGTTTTTATAAAATAGCAAGTGCTCATTTTTTAAACATACAATACACTGATTTTCAAACTAGATCAAAACACAATTTTTGGAAGTTAGTCTAAGCTATTCAAAGAGAATTTCTAAAGAGAAAAAAAATGATTATTGTATTTAATAAACAAGTCCTTGAATCAAATCAAATCCGCAAACCGTTTTAAAGATAACCTCACTATTCAGCATGTTCTTCATTTTGAATCTTTGTGCTGAGATTTCCAGAGGCTATCCATTGTTATAACTGTAAGTATATGAGATTTTCTTGGTAAGAGAACATCTTCAAAAGTTGTATTTGTATTCCAGCAAGTGTTGTAAGTGGCTAAGGTCACAAGTGAGAAATAACGGAGTGTATAGGCTCTTGTAAAGGTTGACTTACACC
Organism: Paratinospora sagittata; assembly: GCA_035771175.1. Classification (NCBI taxonomy): domain Eukaryota; kingdom Viridiplantae; phylum Streptophyta; class Magnoliopsida; order Ranunculales; family Menispermaceae; genus Paratinospora; species Paratinospora sagittata. The sequence continues at coordinate 29,787,555 of CM069598.1, read as the reverse complement.
TATGAAGTAAGTGTTGTAACCGGTTTGATCCTCACCCTCGAAGTAGGATCCACTACTGGGAGGTTTGGAAAAATCTTAATCAGGGAGATCAAGTGGTGGACGTAGGTCATTAGCACCAAACCATGGTAAATCTTTTGTGTTTTAATTTCTACCATTGCACTTTACTTGCATTCATTTCGATTTATTTTTGAAAGGTGAAAAACCTGTAACTCGTCCAATTCACCCCCCTCTTGGACGTTTATTTGGGCCAACAAGTGGTATCAGAGTAAGTAAAGCCATCAAAGTATCTAACAATTTTTGATAACTTATGGCAGATCACAACTCAAAGGACAACTACTTCGGTGAAGGCCAATCCTCTCATCGACCACCACTCGTTAAGGGTGATAACTACCTTTATTGGAAAACTAGGATGAGATTTTTCCTTAGAGCTCAAGACCTTGAGATGTGCAATGTTGTGATAAATGGATGTCCAAATCCTACAAAAATAATAGATGGTAAAGAAGTCCCTAAGGATATAGATGAATGGAGTGTGAAAGAAAAGAAGAAAGCTCTCCTAAATGACCAAGCTGTAAACAACCTCTTTTGTTGTTTTTCTCCGGAAGAGTTTAATAGAGTGAGTGCATGCGAAACAACAAAAGAGATATAGCATAGACTTGAGGTAGCCCATGAGGGAACTCTCCAAGTCAAGAAGGCCAAACTCTAAATGCTTGTGGAGAAATATGAGACCTATAGGATGCTATTGCAGAAGCAATAACAAGATACACCAAGAACATAAATGAGATAAAAACATTAGCAAAGACCTATGACCAAGAGGAGACCGTTAGGAAGTTTTTGAGAGGGTTACCTAAGATATGGGAATCCAAAGCCACAGCCGTAAAGGAAGCCAAAAATCTGGCTAAATACACCTTCGATGAACTTTGTAGATCACTAATGGTTCATAAAATGAAACAAAAAAAAAAACAATCCCTACCTATAGTGGAAGAGAAAAAGAAAAAGGACCTAGCACTTAATGTTGAAACTGACTCATATGAGTCAAGTGAGAGTGAGTCCACTGATAATGAAGTAGCCATGTTATCCAGAAAACTAAACCGCCCCAAAAAGAGGAATGGAATGGCTAGCTCAAAGTTTCACAAAGGAAAGAAGTTTGGTGCCAAACCTAGTGAGTTAATATGTTTTGGGTGCAATAAACCTAGAGATATTTAGAGTGAATGTCTTAACAAAATGAGATATAGCTTCAACACAAAGAGAAAGGACAAGAAGGTGCTCAAAGCCACTTGGGATGACTCAAGCTCAAGTGAGGAAGATTCCAGATTCGAAAAAGAAAAAGCAATGATTTGTCTCATGGCATACACGGAGGTAAAATGTGAACCCCAAACTGATTATGATGATCCTTTTTAATCTAATGATACTGAGTTTACTAAGTTTTGTTTTGAAAAGGAAGTCAAAAAGAACACAAAACTGAAAAAGAAGTTAGTGCAAGCCCTTGAAAAGATTGAATCTCTACAAGGAGTTATACAGACCATGACCTTAGAAAAGGAGAAGTTGACCAAAGACAATGAGACACTAAAACAAAGTGTCGATGACATGTCAACATAGTGAAGAAGTCACAAATGGCCAAAAAATGTTTAACATGATGCCAGGTACACAAAGATGTGTCTTTGACAAAGTCGGTCTAGGATACACTAAAGGGTCAAAACAGAAAAGTTACACCAACTTGCTGACCAAAATACCATCATGCTATCACTGTAATAGGCAAGGTCACACCATACTTAGATGCCCATATAAGAGATGTAAGAAAGGTAGACTTGTATGGGTAGAAAAGACCATTTTGAATGAAGCTAACTTTGAAGGACCCAATGCAACTTGGGTACCAAAGTCAAAAGTATTCTATGTGGTGGAAGTTGAGTCCAAAAGGAAATGTTGGTATCTTGATAGTGGCTGTTCAAGACACATGAGTGGAGACAAATCAGTGTTCTTAAGCATCCAAAGCAAATCAGGAGGAAACGTCACATTTGGAGACAACGACAAAGGCAAAATAACCGACATCGGCACTGTTGGTAATGACTCCTTAAACATTCATGATGTATTATATGTTAAGGGCCTTAAGCATAATCTCTTGAGCATAAATCAATTATGTGACAAGGGTTATGATGTTAGCTTTGAAGCAAATAGATGCATTGCCAAGCATGCTAATGGTTTAATTACATTCATAGCACATAGACATAAAAATGTATACTCTAGTTTGCTTGATGATATCAGTGATCAAAATGTGACCAACACAAACTCAAAGCTTAGGTGGAAAATCATGTGTTTGTGATTGTCGATGATTATTCTCGTTATACATGGGCATTCTTTCTTGCTCACAAACATGAAGTGTGTGATATATTTATGAAGTATTGTTATAGAGTAGAAAATGAAAAAGGATATAAAATCACGATCATTAGAAGTGATAGAGGTGGAGAATTTGTAAACAAAAATCTGAAGATTTTTGTAATCAACAATGATACACTCATCACTTATCAGGCCCTAGAACTCCTCAACAAAATGGGGTAATTGAGAAGGAGAATAGAACACTTCAAGAGATGTATAGAACTATGTTTTGTGAGTACAATATAGCTACATATTTTTGGGCTGAAGCAATTAGTACCGCATGTTATGTAATGAATCGAGCCTTAATTAGAAAAAGCACGAAAAAGACTCCATATGACATATGGAAAGATAGAGTGCCCAATATTGCACATTTTAAAGTGTTTGGATGCAAATGTTACATCTTGAACACTAAGGAAGATTTGTATAACTTTGATCCAAAATCTGACATAGGCATTTTTCTAGGATATTCATCTCATAGGAAAGCTTATAGAGTGTATAACAAGTCATCTAAGGTAGTAGAGGAGTCAATCCATGTGAAGTTTGATGAAAGTGATCCAAGGCTAAAAATATGTGAAAAACTGAACTTGGATAACGATGATGATGATATGATCCATAAGAACACCATGAACCTAAAGGAAGACAACCAAGAGACATTAGTCCCTAAGAATTCTAGACTACTTATAGATCATCCCAAATATCAAATTTTAGGTGACCCATCTAAGGGAGTGTCCACTAGAGCTGCATTGAATAAAGATCAAGGGCATGTAGCCTTTGTATCCCAAATAGAAACCTCTAAGGTTGAGGATGCTATAAATGATGAAAATTGGACTCTTGCCATACAAGAAGAGTTGGGACACTTTGTTAGAAACAATGTCTGGAACTTAGTACCTAGACCATCTCACCAATCAGTTATAGGAACTAAATGGGTCTATAAAAATAAAAAGGATGAAAAAGGAGTTATTGTGAGAAATAAGGCTAGATTAGTTGCCCAAGGATATAATCAAGAAGAAGGAATTGATTTTGAAGAAGCCTTTGCACCTGTAACAAGACTAGAAACAATTTGAATGTTACTAGCTTATGCTTGCTATAAAAAAGTTTCACTATACCAAATGGATGTGAAAAGTGTCTTTTTAAACGGGTACATCAATGAAGAAATATGTGGAACAACCTCCAGGTTTTGAAGACTTTCAAAACCCAGATCATGTGTTTAGGCTAAACAAAGCTTGTTTAAAACAAGCTCCTAGAGCTTGGTACGATAGACTAAGCACATTCCTTCTTGAGCACAAATTTCTTAAGGGTAAATTAGACCCAACCTTGTTCATTAAGCACAAAGATAATAATATGTTGCTTGTGCAAATATATGTCGATGATATTATCTTTGGTGCCTCAAATAATCATCTTTGCAAAGAATTTTTGAAACTTATGCAAGATGAATTTGAGATGAGTATGATGGGTGAACTTACATACTTTCTAGGCCTGCAAATCAATCAATTACCAAACGGTACATTATTGAGCCAAAGAAAGTATGCTAAGGACATGATAAAGAAATTCAAGCTTTGAAAACTTGAAAACTATTGAAACCCCATGCAACTCAGCTGTAAAAATGGACAAGGATGAAAAGGGAAAACCTATAGACACTAAGCTTTATAGAAGTATGATTGGTAGCTTGTTGTATTTAAGTGTTTGCCTATGCGCAAGATTTCAGTCAAGTCCCATAGAATCACATTTAAAATGCGTTAAACGGATCTTTAGATATATTAGCGGGACTACTGATCTTGAAGGAGCTTTGTAGACTCCAACCACGCTGGTAGTCTAAGCAATAGGAAAAGTACCTCGGGCTTTTGTAACTTTATGGGAAATTCATTAATTTCTTGGTTTAGCAAGAAATAAAATTTAGTGGCATTATCCACGGTTGAAGCAGAATATGTTGCAGCCGGTAGTTGTTGTGCTCAAATCTTATATATGAAACAACAACTTGAGGATTACCAAATTGACATTGAGTGTGTGAAAAATCCAGTATTGCACTTAAGGACCAAGCACATTGAAATCAGACATCATTTTCTTATAGATCATGTGCAAAGAGGAGATGTAAAATTGACCCAAGTTGGTACGAAGGATCAAATTGCTGATATTTTTACTAAGGCATTACCAAAGGATCAATTTATACATATTCGTTAGGGATTGAGTATGTTTCGCGAATTGAATGCATCAAATCTTTGATTTGAAGTACTTGATCATGTTTAGAATGTCTTTTAATCATAAAAATGATGAAATTATGAAATAAATACAATTTATTAAGCAATAGTAGGCAAAGAGTAGTTATAGCTCGCTCATAACATCGTACATAAACAGGTGATAGTGCGCTATCAAAATTTACAAAAATGTAAATTTTCTTTAGCAGCTACAACGCGCTACCGGGGTGATAGTGCTCTATCGAAGCCCAATACACGATATAAAACAGTAGGCCATTTCCTCATTTCCTCATTTCTTCTTTTCTTCTTCCTGGTAACACGCTAACACTAGGGTGATATCAGTGGTCCCGAATCCGATTTTTTGCTCAAATCTTGATTGTTTTTCGTCATTCTTGGATGAAATCGACGCAAAATCACTGTAAACCATCATTGAAACTCTTTGATTTTGTTTCAAATCTTATGTTTTCATATTTATATCATTCTTCATATTCTGCCACTATTCATGGCACCCAAGCGAAAAGTTGTTAGAACGTCTTCCATCACCAGAACCTGACTCGGAAAGTTGTGTTAAGACCAGACACGACCATCCCACTTGTCCTAGATCAACCATCCCTCGCACATCATCCTTAGCTGACATATATGAGGAAATTAGCAACTGTTACATCTCTCGCACTATAACTAACGATGTTTGGGTTGATCTCGAATACTTTTGAAGGTGTAAGATTCCTATTGAACAGTATCTTGAACACCATTGGTGCATTCCCTTCGTCACTTACAAGAACAAATGGCATTCCACTCTCATTCGCATCCTTTGCACAACTCTTAAATTGAAACATGTTGATGGATGTTTGTTTGAAACCACTGCTCTACGGACAAATTTTGAGATTACACCAGAACTTTTCTCTCTTCATTTTGATCTTCCCAATGAGGTCGATGGGGCAGTTCATTTTCTAGGTTATGACCCCGTTGTTGCTCTAAATATGATGTCCTTCTGACATTATGATGAAGTTCCCAAAAATCTCAAGAATTCTTATCTTGACTGTTGGTGCACCCAAGAGGTGGTGAATTGGGTAAGATGGTCAATTTAAACCTTTTCTAATGACTTAGTGATATACATTGGTACATTGGAACTAAATGCACAAACTAACCGTAAAGTAAAATGCATAACTTAAAACACGCTAGAATTTATAGTGGTTCGGCCAAGCCTAAGTCCACTACCTAATTTTCAGATAGGATTTTCTCAATCCACTAACTGATTCTCTTACGGGTGAGAACCAAACCGTTATACATGCCCTTGTACAAGGTTCAAGGCAAACCTATCCTTTTGCAGGCAAAGGATGAACCGCATTTCCTTTTTTCGGAATGAGGAAAATCCCATGTTCCTTTTACGGGATAAGGAAGAACCATTTTCCTTTTACGGGATGAGGAAGAACCGTTTCTCTTTTACAGGTTTAGAGATAACTTATCCTTTTACAGGTTAAGGACGAACCTATCATTTTACAGGATAAGGATGAACCGATTTCCTTTTACGGGATAAGGAAGAACCGTTTTCCTTTTACGGGATGAGGAAGAACCTTAACATGATTTCAACCATGAAATCATCAAGTGAGCTACATTCACTTTCTCCTAGTTGTGTCAATGCAGAAACACACCAGTATTACAACACAATAATAATGTTGGTTCTAACTGAGTAGAAAACTTTATACTTAAGCTCATGTGCATAGCATTACAAAGATGTATAAATTTGAATACGTAATGCTAAGAGACATACACTTACAGTACTTTACCTTTCAATGTTCGGTATTGCTCAAGTGCAATTTCGAAAAGCGTGAATGATATGTAAATCAATTAAGTGCTTCTTCGAAAACATTATGATACCATTAAAACATTGAAGTTGAAAATGCAGGGCCAGTGTAAATATACAGACACAGACAGTTTTCAAAATAGATAAAATGTATAAGCATGAAAACTTCTAGTTCGGTATTTAGTAGTTAACACAACTACTGATATAGTTCAATAAAGTACTTAAGATGTGAAATCAAGTACAACTGTATTATTCATGAACTATTTCTCAAACTCCTTCATCAGCGTGATTGAAGTTAAGTATAAATCCAGGCTGAGAATTTGAATAAAAACCAGTTTAAAATAGATTTTCAAATATAGAATATAATTAAAGTTCAATATGAAAATCTTTTGACTGAGTAAAGTATCAGTGAAGAATACTTTGAAAACTTAGAACAATTGAAAACTTTTGAAAGATTGAACAACAACTAACATTCAAAAAAAATTTTGGCACAATAAAAATTATCGGCAAGTTGTTTGATTCAAAGTGTTGGTATTTATAGACCTAGTAGATAATAGCCATTAGACATTTGAAATTCAAATATAATGTGAACATTTACACACAATGACTAGAATGTTATATGAAAATGGCAACTACAATTTGCACTAACATTCTGATTCTTTTCAGATTACATGAATAAGGAAAGTTTTAGAAAACTTGATTCATGTATTAGAGAAAATCTTTGATAAATCTGAAAAAGGATTATGTGCAAAGATCCGTTCTAAAAAAGTAGACTGATATAGTGTACTTGTTAGAGCAGTGACGGCTGTTGAATTAGCATCCTGATTTTGTAATCAATGTCCTGACACATAATATCAACTTTGTCATTTTGTTCCTTGAGGGCGCATGTATAAGCGTCCTGCTGAACAATGAATGTTGGTCCACCCAAGAGGGGGCTGAATTGGGTGCGATGGTCAATTTTAAAATTATCTTCCAATAACTTAGTGATTTACATGAGTGTATTGGAATTGGATGCAAAATAGAACACATACTAAATTGCAAAAGTGAGACACACGATTTATAGTGGTTCGGTCGCTCCTTCGTCCACTACCGAACCTCCTCAGTTAGGATTTTAACTTTATCACTAAAGAATTCTCTTACGGGTGAGAACCAAACCGTTACAGCTACCCTTTTACAGGTCTAATGCAAACCTATCCTTTTACGGGCTAAGGATGAACCATTTCTCTTTTACAGGCAAGAGATAGCCTATCCTTTTACGGGATGAGGATGAACCGGTTCTCTTTTAAAGGCTAAGAGATAACCTATCCTTTTTAAGGTTAAGGACACACCTATCATTTTACTGGACCAAGATGAACCGACTTTCTTTTACAGGTTCAGAGATAACCTTACATGATTTCAATCCTGAAATCATGAAGTGAACTTCATTCACTTGTCCTGGTTGTTTCAGTTTAGAAACACACCAGCATTACAACACTAAAATCTTGGTTGGTTTTAACGTAGTAGAACACTTTACAATTAAGCTCAGTATATAGCATTACAAAGATATGAAATTATGAAATATTTAATGCTAAGATGAAATACACTTACAGTCCTTTACCTTTGAATGTTCAGTATTGCTCTAGTGCAGTTTCGAAAAACATGAATAATATGATATGAAAATCAGTGTTTCTTCGAAAGTAATAAAGATTGACTAAAAACACGAAGGACTAGTGTAAATAAAAAACACAAACAATTTTCAAAATAGATATAAAATATAAGTATGAAAACTCATGGTTCTCTAATTAGTAGTTAACCAACTACTGATATAGTTCAATACAGTACTTAAGATATGAAATCAAGTACAACTGTATATCTTGAACTATTTCTCAAATTCTATCTCCAGCAAGAATAATACCAAATATGAATTAGTGCTGAGAATTTGAGTAGATACCAATAAAGATAAATTTTCAAAGATAAAGTATAATTGAAGCTCAATATGAAAATCTATTGTAATCGTAAAGGTATCAATGAAAAATACTTTGAAAGATTAGAAAATCAAATTAATTTAGACACTAACTAACTTTCAAAAAGTATTGGCACAACACAAAGTGATTGGCAAGTTGTTTGATTCTAAGCGCTGGTATTTATAGACTTAGTAGGACATAGTCGTTAGACATTTGAAGTTCAAATAATATGAACGTTTACACACAACGACTAGAATGTTCTATGAAAATGACAACTGCAATTTTCACTAACATTTTGGTTCTTTTTCAGATTTCATGAAAAAAGAAAGTTTTAGAAAATCTTATTTCATGTATCAGAGGCGTTCTCTGATAGGTCTGAAAAGGACTCTGTGCAAAGGTCTGTTATGAAAAAGTAAACTAACGTAGAGTACTTGTTCGAACAGTGACGGTTGTTGAATTAGCGTCCTGATTCCATAATCAGTGTCTTGACGCATAATGTCAACAATGTTGTTTTGTTCCTTGAAGGTGCTTATTACGTATAAGCGTCTTGCTGAACACTTAAGTGAGGGCGCTACTAACTCGTAAGCGTCCTGACTTACTTTGTCACTTAAACGACTTAAACTTGAGGGCACTAATGCACAGTTAGCGTCCTGTTATGTTTTAAAAACAACTAAGTGCATGAGGGCGCTACTATCCGAGAAAGCTTCCTGCCTTTAAAACATAAAACAACACATGAGGGCGCTACATTACGTAAGCGTCCTACCAGTTAAAAACATTTTAAATAAGACAAAAACATGCTAAAGGATAATCAGCGTCCTGAAAGTTACTAAGTTGATTCCTAAAGGTGAGGACGCTTCTATCCAGATAACGTCCTAATAGATTGTTCAACTTATAACTATCAGTGTCCTCAAAGATACATTCTTTGAGGAACTTAAGACATCTTTCAGTGAGTTGATGGTGAGTCAGCTTCCTTAAAACTTCAAAGGTTGACTAATAAAGGAGGCCACTACTATACAAGTAAGTGTCCTGATAAATCAGTTCTTTTCAACCTTAAACGTTATCAGCGTCCTAATGAACTATCAGCATCCCAACTTATCAAGTTCAGGAGCTGTTATTTCATTAGCGTCCTAAAACACTCTTTAAAAACAATTTTGACTCGCGATAAAATATACGATAAATGCGAATAAAAACTTGGTAGATTTCAAATTAAATATATAGTATTAGATCATTTGAAATATCGTAAAAACATGAAATCAAAACATGCAGATTAGACAAACATATGTACATGATTTATGCATGGTTTTGAAAAACATTTTGAGCAATAACGATTAGAGAAAGATATACCTTAAATACTTTGTGTATTTCTCTTCGTTATGAGATCTTAAATAAGAGCTTTGCGGAGTTGAATGACTTGAACGTTGATCGATAGATGTAGTCTTGAAGCTTTATCGAATTATTCGAGTGAGGTGATGTTGAAATCATGATGTGATCATTGAAGTTCTTTGGTTGAGACGAACTTGACCGTTGGATGTGATCTTGGAGTTCCTCGATCGAGTCATTCCTTGGCTTTTTGCTTTCCTCAAGTGCTTTGATGAAATCTTGATAAACACACATTTAGCACCAAAAAGTACTTTGTTTGTGATGAGCTAAATATATTTTATCACAGTATATTTAGGGATGAGCTAAGTGATGAACCACATAGGTTAACAATTAAGTGAGGGCGCTACTAACTCGTAAGTGTCATGACTTTCTTTGCGACATAAGTGACTTAACCCTGAGGGCACTAATTCACAGTTAGTGTCCTGCTTTGTTTTAAAACAATTAAGTACATGAGGGCGCTACTTTCCCGAGTAAGTGTCCTACCTTTTAAAACATAAAACACAAAGGCGCTACAACTATGTAAGAGTCTTTTTATTTCAAAATATTTGAAAACCTCTGAAGGACAATCAGTGTCATGAAAGTTACTAAGTTGGTTTCCAAAGATGAGGACGCTCCTATCCTGGTAGCGTCCTAATAGTTTATCCAACTTATAACTATCAGCGTCCTCAAAGATAAATTATTTGAAGAACTTAGAAATCTTTCAGTAAGTTGATGCTGAGTCAGCGTCTTGACAACTTCAGAGGTTGACTAAAGAGAGGCAACTACTTATAAGTAAGCGTCCTGATGAATCAATTCAATTCAACTTTGAATGTTATCAGCTTCCTGACTTATCAAGTTCAGGAAAGCGCTGCTAAATCATTAGCATCCTAAAAGACTCTTGAAAAGTAGTTTTGACTTGCCATTAAAAATACAATGAATGCGAATAAAAACTCGGTATATTTTAAATTAAACATAAAAAATTAAATCATTTGAAATACCGTAAAGCATATGATCAAGACATGCAAATATGCAAGTGATTTCTGCATGGTTTTGAAAAGCGTTTGAGCAATATCGATTAGAGAAAGATATACCTTAGATACTGTGTATTTCTTATATTTCTCATAATCTTTAAATCCAACTCTTCATTATGAGATCTTTAATAAGGACTTCGTGCTAGAGGTGAATGTCTTGAACGTTCATCGAAATATGTAGTCTTGAAGATTAATCGAATCGTTCATGTGATGTGATCTTGAAATCATGATATGATCTTTGAAGTCCTTTGATTGAAACGATGTTGAACGTCTGATATGACCTTGAGTTCCTTCATCGAATCATTTTTTGCCTTTTTGCTTTCCTGAGGTGTTGAGATAGGTTTTTTATTAAAGCTCGTTAGCACCGAAAGAAATTCCTTTTGTGATCATCAAAATATATGCTAAATTCCATAGATATCATTCAAGCAACAACATATATTCATTTATATACTAGGCAAATGATTTCAATTGAAGCATGGCCTAGATTGTTTGATTCTAATGAAAAATGATTTTGAAACGTATGCAATCATTAGAAATCAAATGTTCAAGAATTTGATGCTTATGATGTAAGATGAAGAAAATGCATCAAAGTCGGGAAACTATAAAAGGAGAATGCCAAAAGATGATAATCATGAGTATAGGCAATTTTCTCTTCAAGAGATAATGGCGTAGGATATGAAGTTGTGTACATGGCCTATATTCATGAGTCATGCATAGATATGATTTAAAGTAAACATGATCATGATATGAGCCAACAAAGGCAGAAATAAATTATTAAGCACAACCTAGCTATTAAGAATATCGAGTGATACAATCAAATGCTACATAAGATGCACGATAAGCATATAATCATGATATTCATTCAACATCAGATAATCACATATTATAAACATATACCGATGAAAGATGTGATTAACCTTAAGAAAGATATCACAAAGATAATAGCATTAGTCATTATAAGATTTCATCATGATACAGTATATCACGAAATATTTGAATTAGTAATGAGCAAGACATCATTAGCATGATGAGAGATAATCATGTTCATGAAAGCAAAATAGTTATGCATCAGAGATAGACAAAAATAATTTTACAATCACAGAATTAGGCAAAATAGTGAAGTGAACATAGACAAGTTATCAGCAGTAACAAAGTAGTGAATTGTGCATAACTGATTGGGTAAGTAAAATAGAGGATTAAACAGAGCATTCACACACATATTTAGGCATTCCAGAAATTCAATAATCAACCATAATAGTAAAGCAATCAATCAAGATGAAGAACAATAGCCAAGATGTGAAGTATGTTCATGAAATAGAGAGCTAATTAGGACATACACATACACATCTAATTATAAGAGAATCAGTTGAGAAGAACTTCTGCTTAACCATTTGGAAGGAGTATTATAGAAGAGTTTTAAACAAAATTACAAAACATAGGTTACTAACAAATTTTTTTTTAAAAAAGATTGGCTTGAAATGACGGGGCTTGCAGAGAGGTTTTTCTAAACATTCCTAGAAGAGTACGGAGCAGAATCATCGAAGCGAGGACGAGAACTTCCCATTGAGGCTCTAGGTCCGGCGAATTTTGGGAGAGGCGGTGCAACAGGGACGTCAACTCCCTTTCTCTCCAGATACGTCAGCACAGGGCCAAGTCGCTTCGCTTGGCCCATCGTATACACGGTGCAGTCGTGGACGATTTCCTTTAACTCTTCGTGAGACTTCTCATTCTCCTCGAGAAGTGTCATCATCAAATTCCTCTGATATTTAGCCATGTTATCAAGTTCTTTCATCCGGTTTTCATGCTCGCTTAGCATGTCCAACACGGCCTAAAAGGTGGAAGAGATGGAATCACTCAGTTTGGCAAACTAATCCTCAGTGGCAACGATTCTTCAGAAAGGATGGAGACTCGCGATTTCTCTCAGGAGAAGTGTTCCTAAAGAGGTCTTCATCAGATTTATCTGAGGAAGAGGGAGATAAAGACAGAGAGAAATCACTAGAAGAAGAAGAAAACGGCTCTTCTCTAGTTCTTTTCTTGGAAGCAAGGATTTTAGATGCCATTGGAGTTTTGGAGTAGGAGATGAAACAAAGAAAACGAATACGGAACGATTTCGCGCTCAAAGTAGGAAGTGAAGTGAGAGGGAAATGTATGGAGCAAGCTAAAGGCATCGAAACAGGGTTTGCTATAAATGCAAGAATGACATAGAGTCATGTGCCGTTATAAACATGATTAATTAGGAAATAACTTGTTAAAAATTTGAAGGAATAATTATGCCTAGGTGAACTGGACTACATAAATTCGAAAAGATTTCAAGAGTTATCACATAGGGTGGTTACAGCTAGGTGACAAAATGATTTCTAGGTTTTTTATCCTAAGACACGAAATACGAAGTACCTAAGATGAACTCTACGATTTGACCGTTTGGATCATTGGCTCTAGGTGGTCAGTCCTAAACACGTGAGCACCAATTTTGACACCAATTGTTGGTGCACCCTAGAGGGGGATGAATTGGGTGAGATGGTCAATTTAAACTTTTTTCAATGACTTAGTGATATACATTGGTACATTGGAACTAAAAGCACATCCTAGCCATAAAGTAAAATGCATAACTTAAAACACGCTAGAATTTATAGTGGTTCGACCAAGGAAGGTGATCCTCCACAACTTGATTCAGAGGCCACCATGTCAGATGCACGAGCACCAGATGTGCTTATGGTTTCAGACCTCCCATGATCAGGAGGTGACTTCTGCTCCTCCTGCTAATATTGTAGGACCCAGCACTACAGCTCTGCCCTCTCGTGACATTCCTGGCCAGAGTACTCGAGCCCCTCATTCTCTAGTATATCTTGGAGCTCTAGCTAGTCATAGATTTTCTCCACATGCCGAGACTCTAGCCTCCACTGCGCCACCTCCAGTGCCGACTTCATCCGTGCCTTCAGCCTCCAAGCCTTCCTCCTCTGTTCTAGCTTCTATTCTCCAGACAATCCAAGAGATGCAAACTACATAGACGGGTGTGTTTTCGTCGATCACATTGACTGTGACAGCCATGCAGACTAGGATGGACGCTTAGGAGTATATGATGATAGCCATTTGAGATTGGTTGCTTTCCGAGACCGCCTTCAGCACGATCCCTTCATGGTTTACTAACCTGGAGAGCATTATACGTGGTGTAGTTGTGCAGCCCGTAGGGAGCATCATGTCTTTTGATACTCAGCTTCTGTCTATGGCCACTTTGCTTGCTCATGCCACGAAATCTATGCACACCACATTGACTCGAGTTCTCATTATCTCCAGAGGATCGAGGCCATTCTAGCATCTCGACCAGGGCTACCTCTGATTCATACTGAGCCTCTGCAACCCTCTTGGACGTCCACACCACCGCATCTCAAACGTAGTCAGGGCCCCACCACATATCGAGCTTCTGGTCACACTTCACGACTACGGACTCGATCGCAAACTATTGATGATACTCTTTGGGATGTTGTTGCAGAGATGCATGCTCAGGGTCATCCCCCCTTGTAGTGGATTGTATCCTTTTTTTGTGATTTCAAAAGGGGTAGAAGATATTGGAGTTGTTGGGCATATTGTAGAGGGAGAGCATAGATATAGGGGAGACACATGTGTACTTTTGTTAGGGGGAGTACATGATTTTGCTTGCTTTTGTATTATCTCTCTGATATATGTACTTTTGATTGATGCTCCAATACGTGTTTTTTATATATATGATGAGATTAAATGTGTTGATGTCATGGATATCTATGCTATATGGTATGAATGTGTGTGATGAAATTGCTTGTGTTGATTGGTCGTGAATAATCATTTTTAAACAAAATGCTACAAAAAAATTTCAACAAATCATATATATTAGGATTGCTTCGTAAGGCTAATACCAATTGTTTGAAATCATCAAAAGAGGGAGAATGTAGGACCACATGATATCACTTATATTGTTTCTTTAAGTGCTACAACTAATTCGTCAAGAACACATCAAATAGTAGTTGTCGACGACCACCAAGATCGAGATAAAAGAACGAAGACAAATTTCAAATGTAATGCATTAGTATGATTTTAGGTGTGTAGGGTAACCTCTCGATCAATCTCAGCACTAAAACTCTCTAAGTTTAGAAGTTTTCAAAATCACCTCGATCTCGTATTTGATTTTGACAAAATGTTTTTCGAAAGGTTTTAATCATGATTTCAATGAGTTTTGAATGATTTAAAAGTGTTTAATCTTATATCAAAGTGTTTTGAATCAATGGAATGGTTCTTGAATGTCAAAAGAGTGATTTTTCAAAAATCAGTAACCAATAGCGCGCTATAGGTCTCTATAGCCCGCTATCCAGCTGTTGCCAAAATTTCAGTTTTCTGGATTTTAGGCAATAGCGCGTTATAGGGCTTGATAGCACGCTATTGGTGTCCTGAAGATTCTAGAGCTCTCAGGTTTGTGTATATCGACCTATTATAGTCCGCTATCCATCAATATAAGGCATGATACACAGCCCAATAGCACGCTATAAGCCTTGATAGCGTGCTATCCATGTCTGAGACAGAAATCTGACATTTCTGACACAAAAACGTGGATGTTTCCACTTGCTTGATTTTTCTATTCTTCACACACTTTTGTCAAGTTATCATCACTGAAATATTCTCCACTAACACCTGGATGATTCCTATTGTCTAGCATGCTCTTACACATCTTACATTAAACAATTTTTTAAATCAAATCATCACATTCTTTGTTTTTATAAAAATAGAAGTGCTCATTTTTCAAACATGCAATACACTGATTTTCAAACCCGATCAAAGCACGATTTTTGCAAGTTAGTCTGAGCTATTCAAAGAGAGTTTCCAAAGAGCAAAAACTTGATTCTTGCATTGAACAAAAAATCCCTTGAATCGAATCAAATCTGCAAACTGTTTTAAAGATAGCCTCATTGTTCAGCAAGCTCTACATTTTGAGTCGTTGTGCTGAGATTTCCAGAGGCTATCCATTGTTATAACTGTAAGTATATGAAACATTCTTGGTAAGAGAACATCTTCAAAAGTTGTATTCGTATTCCAGCAAGTGTTGTAAGTGACTAAGGTCACAAGTGAGAAAGAGCGGAGTGTATAGGCTCTTGTAAAGGTTGACTTACACCTGTGAAGGAAGTGTTGTAATCGGTTTGATCCTCACCCTCGAAGTAGGATCCACTAGTGGGAGGTTTGGAAAAATCTTGATCAGGGTGATCAAGCCGTGGATGTAGGTCATTAGCACCAAATCATGGTAAATCTTGTGTGCTTTAACTTCTACCATTGCATTTTACTTGCATTCATTTTGATTTATTTTGGAAAGGTGAAAAACCTGCAACTCGTCCAATTCACCCCCCTATTGGACGTTTATCTAAGCCAACACTTGTGATTGCATCCATCAATGGTTGCAGTAAACTTGGATTGAATGCCTCTTTTGGAGCAGATGAAGCAGTAGTGATAGATCCCTTTAGGCTTGTCACAACATCTACGATGGGATTTAGCATAAATCAGAGGATGTAGTCTGAAAAACAACAGGAGTAGCAGTTTGTTGTGATAGTGAAGTTACAGAATCTTTGATTTGCTTAAGTTCATTCTTCAAGCTATCTAAGCTACTCAAATCAAAACTTGGTGTTGTAGAGCTGGTAAATGGTGGTGAGGATTTCAATTTCTCAAATTTCTTTTCTAAAAGTCCAATACCATTGCTCAAGTGATCAGCAGCCAAGCTGATGTTTTCAGCACATTTCCTGATTTTTGCAGACTCGAGAGATCTTTGGTTATCAAAGATCTTCTTTACTTCAGCTAAAAGAACTACCCTATGTTTTTTTTGTGCTTTTTTGATCTTTTTCAAAAAGTTCTCTTCATCAAACACTGTCGGGGGTGAATGTGATTAGAAGAATTGATCTTCATGATGGATTGGAGAAAGATGATCAGGAGTGAGTATGATTTGGTGACTAAGCAGGAATGTTACCTTCAATTCCTTCTTTCATTTTCTCAGGAGCATGTGAAGTAGCTTCATCTTGGCCTTCTTGTTGTCCTTAATCTTCATGGGGTTCTTCTTCTATAAGAACATTTGTTGATCTAAGTGGTTTTCCACTTAGTACTCTTCTAAGTGTTTTGATGCTTACAAGCAATATAATCACGGTACTAATGTCTTTGACTGAGTTGTTTCAGTGCTAATTAGCTATATCAGTTGGATTCAACTAGCCTGTTAAAGCTTGTGGAAGGAACAACATTGCACGAAGATTCAAGAGCTTTGTGTTTGTATTTCTTATGTAGAATCCTAGTGCTGTAAAAAACCATTTACATGCTCCAACCACGACATGATTTGCATCGTTTCAAAAATCATACATATAGTTTATCATACTCATGCATATACATTATTATATGATTAATCATGCATGCACACGCATTAGTTTGATAATTATGCTATCACATAGTTATAATTGTTTATCATATATATATTGATCAGTGTTTAACATGCACTAATTTTATCAACTTTGCATGGTTTTATCGTTTCACTTGTATTGTACTTATTGCTTTGATCATTGGTTTAATCGATCGATTAAAATGTTAGACCATGTTTTTGACAATATCCTAAACCTACAATGATCAAAAACTGACTTTCTTTCACTTGTCAGTGAAAGAACGCGCTCCTATAGTGAGGAGCGCGCTCCTGTGGCTTTTTCCGAGACTCAGAATTTTTCTGATTAGGGAAAATGAACGCGCTTCTTAAAGAAGGAACGTGTTCCTGTTGCCAAGGGCAAAATAGGAAAAACTTCAAGAGTAAGTGGTTCTTGTTGAAAGAACTCGTTCCTATACCCAACAGACATATTGAGGAATGCGCTCCTTAATTGGAGGGAAATATGAGATTTTTCAGATTTCAAACTAGAAACGCGCTTCTATGTTAAGGAGCGCGTTCCTGTGCCTCGATGTGGTGTTTATCTATAAATACCACACTTGCTCATTTAAAGAACAACTTTTTCAAAACTTAGAGAACTTGTGCATTTTTAGTATTAGTCTTTATACAAGCCAACAACAAGTTTTTGAATGATTTAAACCTTCTTTGAAAGCAAAAGTTCAACAACATTTGATCTATTGATCCAATCTTCCAAATATTTCTCCACATCTTTCAAAACCTTGAGAAACTTGAGAGTTTCTCTTGTGCAAGTGTTCAAGACGATTCAAGTGCTATTTACATCTTCCATTGAGTCTTGATCGTGATTTCTCTCATCCAACTTCACACAAGAAGAATCTTGGAGCTTCAACCTTACCTAGTGGGGTATACATTTCTATATCTAGATTCTTGTGATTTTAGTTGATGCAAATAAGTTGTATGCTTAGATTATCATCTTTAAAACTGATTTTGTATTGATTGTGTTTGTGAAACCCTATCTTGATCTTCATAACAAATACCTTGTTTAGTGCTTTCATAAATAGTTTGTGATATCGATTCATGTGCTAACATTATATTATATTGAATCGAAGTTTTAGATCAATACCTGATTTGTTTGATTCTTGATCTTCATCGCATATTCATTTAGAATCATCATAGCATATTGAATCTCGTGATGTAAACTTATCATTGTTTAGAATCAATATCTTGATAGTTGTGCATATTCGATTCAAGGTTTTACATCATATATATTTGAATCGATTGCATTTGAGAAAACTATTTCAACACTTTGCATCATTTAAAATCATAATGGTTGGAATAGTATTGTAACTCATTCAAGATTGTAAGTTTATATTGTTGAGAGTGTTATTGAACACTTGTCTATATCTTTTGTAATCTTGATGTATTGTTGACTTGATTAAGTCAACCAGACATTACCATATTTTGGGCACGTAACCATGCCCAGTAAGCTGGTTACAAGTATGGCTTTCTAGCCAAGCCCTGGTATAGGGTAGTTACTGGCTTTCTAACCAAGCCCTTATGTAGGTTAGCGTATGTGGTTTTCTAACCAAGCTCTTGTATTGGTTAGTGTAAGGCTATGAGCCAAGCCTTGATGTTGGCTTCTGTAAACCACTTCTAGTCACGCCCGTAAGTTAACTGGCCAATAGTGTATTGGAAAATGTTGATCGTAGGTGATTAGGTAGTGGACGTAATTTCAAGGGAAACCGAACCACTCTAAATCGTTGTACACATTTATTTATTTTTCATGCACTTTACTGCTTTGCTTTTACCTTCTACGCATTTTAATTGATTAATTAAATTAACTAAAAGGTAAACTGAAAAATCTGTCAAGTCCAATTCACCCCCCCTTTCTGGACAGTAATACTGGGCCAACAACATTTCCTCTAAGTGGCAATTCAGATCGTGTTTTCTCTAAATCCATTTTCTTCTCTTCTTGAGCTTTTTTTTTCATTCAAAGCTTTTTCATTTTCTTCAAATGATCTAGTGGCAATTCCTTGAGGGATAGCCTTGACATGAAACCATCTCTTCAAATCTGGTGCATACACATACTTCATCAACTTCAGTGTAGTGTGTCCAATGCAACCATATGTGTCTAGCTCTTTTACTTCTTCTCCATTAAGATCAATACCAACAGCTTCAATTAGTGGTGTGATATACATCCCAAAAGGTATTCCTCTTCCCCTTTTGATAGTGGAATCAATGTCATGTAAACATTTTAAGGAAAGCTCACCTTGACTTTTCTTAAAACACACCATGTAAGAAACAAATCAAGTTCATTCACATTTCCTCTACTACCAACTCTGAGTTGAAAGATGTGGGATACTATGTTATAAACTATCTTGGGAACGAGCTCGAATGATTGATTGGTTAGCTTACTGTCAACTATCTTGTGACCCGTCTTCCTAAAACATAAATTCAGTGCTGCTAAATTGTTGTAACCTTCAAACTGAATTCCTTTAGAGGTGTGGTTGATGATAGGGACATCATTAGGCAAAGAAAAGGTGGCCACGAAGTACTGAGCTGATATTTCAATATACTTTCCCTTTACTTCAGTCTTTCTCACTAATCCACTCTCAAATTTCTTTTGTAGATTCTTGTAAATTTTTTTCACAAGATTGGGATACCATTTGTTTGGGTATCACAAAAAGGAGACCCACCCCTGGAACTCAAATAGGGGTAATACATTTAAATGGGCTCTAATAAAGAAAGGAAAATCTACATAATGACTTATAATCACAGGTCTAGTAAAACGTTTTTTAGCTATCTTTTCTTTTTTGGATTTCTTAGGTACAGGTACTAACGTAGAGGGTCCAGCCTGAGAAGTTTCAGCAGGATTAAATGCATTAGCTTGTGCAACTTGTGCATTGGAGGTTGTGGGAACCTCAGCTTGTGGCTCAATGTGAGCTTCAGCTTGTCTCTGTCTCACCCTTTGTGATGGTGAAGGAGACAAAGATGGGGCTCTCTTCCTGGCTGAATGGATAGGAAGGTTCTTCAATTTGGGTGCCATTTTCTAAAGCTTGATAAACTGAGGTTTGAATAGAGATTGAAGGAAAATCAATTTCCTATGGTTCTCGAAGTAAGAATTGGATTAGAAACGAAATGATTTTACCTTTTGATGCCAAAAATTTGAAGAAATTCAAGGAGGAAAGCCACGGATTGCGGATTTGAGTGTGAAGAACACAATGCATCTCTTCCAGTAGCGTCCTTCTAAGGTTGAGTCAAATGAGGCAGATAGCACGAAATCCCCTCTTTATAGGTTTCTATAACTACAACCACTTGAGTGTCCTACTGCTCACTAGCGTCCTCATCAAATGTTCACTAGCCTATTGCGTTGAACGATAAGCGCCCTAATCTTCTATTAGCGTCCTCCAGTGCTTTTCTTAATGACTGGGTACTTTCAAATATGCTCATTCAGTGGCGTCCTACTACGCGTTAGCATCCTCCTGAGTTAAGTGACAGTTTTTGTATTATGTCAGTTTAGCTCTTATAGAAGCGCTCTGTTACGTGCAAACCGCAAGCGTACGATGTCAAGTACTAGTAATAACTGATGAAAATCGGGATGCTTTCTCTGGGATTATTTACCTCACCAATTACCGTTTTCACTAATCTTTAACTTTATCTACGGAATCAAATTGTTGAATTTCAAGGATTTAAACAATAAATTAATTTCACCAAACGAAGAAACTATGGAGAATATCAATATATGAGAAAAATCTAGAGAATCAACTTCACCCAACTATTAATTATGTGATTTAGACATGCTTATTATCAATTCTATTTTCTAGTTTATAAGTCAAAATCCTTAAGTCTCCAATTTCCTCTCTCGAGTGTCGAATTAGAACGTATCATTTAGAATAGGTTTCGATCTATTCTCAATCACCCATTAAGCTTTGAGATTTTCCTACAACTTCAAGAGGTATAGTAAATCTCTTGATTCTACAATAATCTCAAGTCATGAATCCCTTATTCCAACCTAGGAAACCCAATCTCGAGTGCCGCCTCCCAAGTCTATAATCAACTAACCCGTGGCCAAAGGATTGAAGGCATTGCTTACGCATGGAGAATCATAAATAAACTTAAGAAAATATTATTGATAATAAACAAAACCTAAAATCAAACCATAATCTCCAGTATAGGATCCATCTATCCTATAGAAAACTAAATTAGTTCATAACTTGGAAGATAAAACAATAAAACATTGTTATAAACTTGAATAATAAGATAAAGATAGCAAACTAGAAACTCTTTGGTTGACGAAGAACTCTCCCTTGTCTCCAACTTCGATATCTTCTCCTCCACTTTATTCTAGCCGTCTTGCCTTCTTCTCCACTCTAAGATGCCCTAGAAACCCTAAACAATGATGTATTTAAGTGTCCAAGCCAATAGGAAACCTTGTTGCCGAATCCCAAGTTGAATAGGTCATATCTGAAAAAAAAAATAGAAACTTGCTAAATTTCACGCAACGTCAGGCGCCACGATGCCCACTATGGGCGCCGCAGCGCGCAGTCTCGGCCTTCTTCAACCCCATTCATTCATCTGGGTGCCGTGGCGCCCAACCCCTATTTTCCACCACTCTTTTCTACAACTTCTTGTGGACTTAGCCGTATTTGCACCTCTTTTTCTTCACTTTTCTTGTGTGGACTTGGCCAAATTTTTCCATTTCTTGACTTGTATTCATGTATCCTCATTGCATCTTTATGTATCATGTTTCCATCACCCAAGTTGACTTCAAACACATCTAAACACTACAAAACGCATCAAAACCAATGATTAAAACACTTATAAAATCAAATCTATCAACTTATAAAATTAAAGACCGAAATAAAGCAATATAAATCAAAAGTTAGCTAAACTAACAAATAGACCAAACTTAGATAAACACACCAAGTATATGAAGAAACTAACCTAAAACTCATCTAAAACATACTCTAAAACACATCTAAATAACCACTTATCAAATACCCCCAAACTTAGGACTTTGATTGTCCCGAGCAAAGGGAAAACAAAACTAAAACTAATGATTAACACAACCCTTCTAAAGTCACAATCTCGCACAACTAAATACTTAACTCACATTGTAAACACATATATATGGCCTCCAAGATTACACCAAAAAGAACATTCACTTCTAGGAAGAACTTCAAGAGTATACAATTGTCTAGAATTTCAACCCAACTCTTACCAAGTTTCACCTTTGATTCTTTCACACATGAGTACATAGCTAATCTCATCAAACTAATCATGCAAGCCATAAACTAGTGCAAGCAAGTGTTAAATATGAGATCTCAGAATATATGGTTTAAGTAGGAACTTCATAGGCAAATCTTTCACACCACTCTCCACTAATATAGATCACACACCATTCAGAATCAATAGGTCTTTCATAGGTTGTAATGTAAGGCCAAGGTTCAAAGGTAGGGAAAAATAGGAACATTATAGCTCAAAACACCCTAAACACTTTGATCAATTGCTAGCATCCACTACATTACATTTGAAACCAAAAAGCCCTTTTCAACACACATACCCTCTTCAAAATTCAAACTTTTCATACATCCTCATTCTTTCGTTTGCTTCGTATTTTATTTTTTTTTATGAAAGAATGCTACACCCCCAAACTTATTTATTTTCAACGCATAAGTGCAACACCCTTTTCTTTTTTTCTTTTCAATAAAGCTCATGAGCAAACTTCTAATTTTTTTTCTTCTTTTCACCCTTTTTTCTCTTTTTCATTCCCCATTTTCTACCTTTCAAAAGGATAACACTCCAACATACTCAAAGTGTATAAGGTGCATACGTTGAAATAAGGAATTTAAGCGAATAAAGCTCAAAGTTCATAATGCATACGTAACAAAGAAAAGACATTTAGCTCAAAATTGGTACTATGGATACAATTAAAAGAAAGGTAGGCTATTTGGCCTAAATCATTTTTCTCATAGTGTGTTTTCTATGATTTCGCCTCGAGTGGTGATCAAACTTGTTCTAGAATCCCTAGAGATCTAAGATATAACTTAGCAAGCAAAAGTCCATTTCAAACAATCTTAATCTAATGATCAAAACCAAGTACAAATGGTTAAGTCTCTCCAACAATTCCCAACAAAAAGTTGGATCAAGCACACAGACATATAGGTAACTCTCTACATTCTCCTATCGTTTCAAATCTCTAAAGTGTTCTCTTGTCATTGGCCCTTCATAAGTAAGTCTAAGGTTGTAAAAGAATGTGACTACCTAACCTAAACTAATTCACACTCAACTAACTTACCATGACAAAATTCAAAACTCTACCCCCAAACTTAAAGCAAGCATTGTCCTCAATACATGAAATAAACAAATAGAAACTAAGAAAAACAGAGACAAAAATTAGAGAAGAGAGTTTAGAAAAACCCCCTTAACCCAAATGGGTGAAGATGCCCCATGATGCACTCCATTCGTCTCTCCTAGATGTTCCAAGAAGACCCTCAAACTTGTTTTAGAACCTAGAAAGAATAAGGAAACAAATTTGTCAATGCACAAAACTCAAAACCTATGCGACAATGACTCAAAAAAAAAAACATAAAACACAAGAAATAATAAAGCTCCAAAACCAATGGGTTGCCTCCCATCCAGCGCTTGGTTTAAAGTCGTCAGCCCGACTATCCTTGATAACACCTTCACGGCACCCCAAGAGTGATGCTCTCATCATGTCGCTCGTCTTGGCCAAAGTAGTGCTTCAACCGTTGGCCCTTAACTCGAAAGCAAAAGCCATCGGCACTCTTCAACTTCATCGCACCATGAGGGAAAACTTTTTTCACAACAAAGGGTCCCAACCATCTTGACTTCAACTTGCTTAGAAAGGGCTTCAACCTCGAATTGAATAAAAAAACTTGTTGTCCCAGTAAGAAATCCCGCTTCAAAATCAGCTTGTCATGCCATTGTTTGGTTCTCTTTGTAGAGCTTGGCATTCTCATAAGCATCGTTTCAGAACTCTTCCATAAGTTATAACAATCGTTGCTCTCCGGAAACCTTCAAGTCAGAATTTAGCTTTTTAATAGCCCAATAAGCACGATGTTCCAACTCCATCGGTAAGTGACAACTCTTCCCAAAAACAAGGCGGTAAGGAGACATCCCAATGGGTGCCTTGAATGCGGTCCGATATGCCCACAAAGCATCTTCAAGCTTAAGTACCCAATCTTTTCTTCTCACATTCACCGTCTTTTCCAAAATTTATTTTACTTCCCGGTTGCTTATCTCGGCTTGCCCATTAGATTTTGGGTGGTAGGCAAGAGCTTTCCTGTGCTTCACACCATATTTAGCAAGTAACGAATCAAGGACCTTGTTGCAAAAGTGGGAACCCTCATCACTTATGATTGCTCAACGGGTGCCAAATCGAGTGAAAATGTGTTTATGCAAAAATTTTAGCACCACTCTTGCATCATTGGTAGGTGTAACAATCGCCTCAACCCACATGGAAACATAATCAACCGCGAGAAGGATGTAGGATTTACCACAGGAAGAAGGGAACGGACCCATGAAATCAATGCCCTAAACAACAAAAGCTCAACCTCCATAATGTTAGTTTAGGGCAACTAGTGTCTCCTCGAAATGGTACCCAACCATTGGCAACGATCACAAGTCTTCACAAAAACATAGGAATCTCGAAATAAAGTAAGCCAATAAAACCCACATTCAAGTAATTTTGATGTCATCCGTTAAGCACCAAAGTGGCCTCCACAAGGGGAAGAATGACACCCTCGAAGAATATCCTGGAACTCATCCTCTGATACACATCTTCGAACCATTTGGTCATTACATCGCTTGAAAAGTAATGGCTCATCCCACATATAAGCTCGCACATCATGCAAGAACTTCTTCTTCGAATAAGAGAGATCAG
The DNA here is from genome assembly GCA_035771175.1 of Paratinospora sagittata. Classification (NCBI taxonomy): domain Eukaryota; kingdom Viridiplantae; phylum Streptophyta; class Magnoliopsida; order Ranunculales; family Menispermaceae; genus Paratinospora; species Paratinospora sagittata. The sequence continues at coordinate 29,762,565 of CM069598.1, read as the reverse complement.
AGGGTAATGTACCACACACTAAGTTCACAAAATCAGCATACCAAAGAGCTTGTACCCCCAAACTGTATAGTTGTTAATCCGGGAAAGACTCTTAAATAGGGACTACAACTTTCTTGCCTTCAAGTTATAGCCGTGATAGGTGATCGGCCACCACATTTTTGCTCCCCTGCTTGTCCTAAATCTCTAGATCAAACTCTTGCAATAAAAGAATCCACCTAATCAACCTTGGCTTGGCATCTTTCTTCTCAAATAAATATTGGATTGTCGCATGGTTGGTATAAACAATGACCTTGGACCCAATAGTGTACGACCTGAACTTATCACATGCAAAAACAACTGCCAACCACTCTTTCTCAATTGTAGTGTAGTTTTGTTGGGCCACATCTAGGGTGCGGCTAGCATAATATATAGCCCGGAACATCTTCTCATGTCGTTGCCCAAGCACCGCTCCAAAAGCAAAATCACTAGCATTGCACATGATCTCAAAGGGTAGCTTCCAATCCAGCACCACCATAATAGGGGTTGAAGTCAATGCATCCTTCAACACCCCAAAAGCCTTCTCACATTCATCCTTCAGACAAAAAGGAACATCTTTCTCTAAAAGATTGCAAAACGGCTTCATGGTCTTGGAGAAATCTTTGATAAATCTCTTATAAAACCTGGCATGTCCCAAAAAGCTTCTAATGTCTTTGACGCACTTTGGAAGTGGAAGCTTCTCAATAGCCACAATCTTGGCTCGATCAACCTCAAGACATTTTGAACACACTCGATAACCTAAAACAATGCCCTCTTGTACCATGAAATGGCACTTCTCCCAATTGAGTACAAGATTAGTCTTCTCACACCGCTTCAACACCAAAACAAGATTATGCAAACATTGATCAAAAGTAGAACCAAAAACATAAAAGCCATCCATGAAGACTTCTATAATCTCTTCTACCATATTCGTGAAGATAGCCATCATACACCGTTGAAAAGTAGCCAGTGCATTGCACAAACCAAAGGGCATCCTTCGGAAGGAAAATGTACCATAAGGGCATGTTAATGTGGTCTTCTCTTGGTCCTCCGGTACAATGGCTATTTGATTATAGCCCGAGTAGCCATCTAAGAAACAATAGTAATCAAAGCCTGCCAATCAATCCAACATTTAGTCAATAAATGGAAGGGGGAAGTGATCATTCCTAGTGACCTTATTCAACTTTTTGTAGTCTATGCACACTCACCACCCCGTCACTGTTCTTGTCGAAATCAGTTCATCATTCTCATTCTTGATCATGGTGATCCCACCTTTCTTAGGCACAACTTGGACCGCGCTCACCCAAGGACTGTGTGAAATAGCATAAACAATATCGGCTTTCAACCACTTCAAAACTTCACCCCGAACCACTTCTTTCATTGCCGGATTAAGCCTTCTTTGATGTTCAATGGAAGGCTTGTAAGTGTCTTCTATCAATATCTTGTGCATGCATATTAAAGGGCTTATTCCATTGATATCTTTGATCGACCACCCTAAGGCTGATTTGTACTCCCTCAATATCCTCAACAATTTCTCTTTCTTCCACATGAGATAGAGATGAAGAAACAATGATCAGATAAAAAGACACATCTCCTAAGAATGCATATCTCAAGTGATTCGGAAGAGGCTTCAACTCGGGAGTAGGCTCACTTGCTTTACTTGAACTAGAATTATCCATACTTTCTTGCGTGTGTTGAGAAGAATCCAATGGAGAGGCTTCAAGTGACATCACACAATGTTGGACATCTTCATCTTATGCCCCATCTCTAGCCACTGAGTTGACAAGACATCTTTCTAGTACATCCATCGGTGTAGCCATCTCATGCACCTCTTCAACACAACAATCCACCACATCAACTCGGTTGTATGTGCTCATCTCTGAAGGGAACTTGAGGGTCTTGTAGATGTTGAAAACCACTTCTTCATTCACCCTCAGTGTAAGTTCACCCTTTTGGACATCTATCAAAGCTCGCCCTGTAGCTAAAAAGGGTCGTCCAAGTATTAGTGGTACATCTTCATTTTCCTCCATATCAAGCACCACAAAATCAATCGAGAAGATGAATTTGTCGACCTTCACCAAGACATCTTCTATAATGCCACAAGGATAGGTGAGAGAATGACCCACCAATTGCAATGAGATGGTCGTCCAAGTATTAGTGGTACATCTTCATTTTCCTCCATATCAAGGACCACAAAATCAACCGAGAAGATGATTTTTTCGACCTTCACCAAGCCATCTACTATAATGCCACAAGGATAGGTGAGAGAACGATCCGCCAATTGCAATGAGATGGTGGTTGGCTTCACCTTGCCCAATCCCAACTTCCTGAAAACAGATAAAGACATCAAATTAATACTCGCACCAAGATCACATAAAACCTTATCAAAATTAGAAGAACCTATAATGCAAGGTATAGTGAAACTCCTTGGGTCTTTCAACTTTTGAGGTAGCTTCCTTTGTAAGATGGCACTACACTCCTTTGTGAGCTTCACCGTCTCGAACATTTCAAGCTTGCACTTCTTTGACTTGTCGTCTTTCATGAATTTTGCTTAATTGGGCATCTACTCTAGGGCATCTACAAAAGGGATATTTATATGAATTTTCTTAAACATATCCAAAAAATATGCAAATTGTTCATCAAGTCTTTTCTTTTGAAAACGTTGAGGGAAAAGAAGAGAAGGTTTCAAGATTGGAGGGTTATCCGGGAAGGTAATAGAACTCAGTCGGTATGGCCTCTCCTTTGGCTCTTCTTACTTGTGCTCCTCTTGATGTGCCTCACTCTCTTAATTGCTTGATGATGATGGTGATGATGTTTTCTCATCCTTACTTTTCACTTCAGCTATCTCGACTTCTTTTCCACTTATGAGTGTAATGGCCTTGCAGTGCTCCTTAGGATTGACTTGAGTGTTGCTAGGGAAGGAGCCTTTCTGTTAAGCACTAATTGTTGAAGCCAATTGTCCCATTTGCATTTCTATGTTCTTTAGTGAAACTTCCAACCCATCTACTCTTGACTCAATTCTATCCTGTTTTGCTTTCGAGTCTGTTATGAACTCACTCAAAATGTCTTCCAAAGACGGTTTCTTCTCTTGTGGTGGCATAGGTATGCCCAGTGGAGGATTCAAAACATTTCTATTGTTAGAATAGGTAAAATTCTCATGATTTCTTATCCCCGGATGGTATTGGTTTGGAATAGAGACATTGTTTCTGTAGTTATATTCCCGATTGTTCAAATAATTTGCTTGCTCTTCAATGGTCTCTCCACCTGAATATTTCACGCTTGCCGCCACTACTTTCTCAATGGAAGGTTGTGCACCTTGTAATGAAGTTATTTGATTGGACAATGTGGATAGTTGTGTTGAAATTGCAGTCATTGGATCAAGCTCAAACACTCCAGCAACCTTTTTCACCAATAATCTCTCAGTAGGAGCTTCATACATGTTTGAAGCCATCTCTTCCAATAAGTTGAGAGCCCCCTCAGCCATCTTACTCATTATAGTGCCACCAGCTGTGGCATCTACCAAAGTACATGTGGAAACTATCATCCCATTATAAAATATCTGAAGTTGCATTCACACTTGAAAGCCGTGTTGTGGACACTTCCTCAACAACTCCTTAAACTGTTCCCACGCCTCATAGAGTAACTCAGTGTCCAATTGCTTAAACTAACCAATCTCTACCCGTAGTTCAGATGTCTTTGCCGATGGGAAGAACTTTTGAAGGAATTTTTGTATTAAATTTTCCCATATGGCAACACTTCCAAGTTGCAAGCCTTGCAACCATGCCTTGGCCTTGTCCCTCGATGAAAATGGGAACAATCTCAATTGAATCACCTCTTCAGCCACACCATGTATCTTGACTGTATCACACTTCTCCAAGAAAGATTGTATATGAATCATCGGATCTTCTATTGGAGAGCCCTCATATGGATGTTGTTGAACCATTATGATTAACGCTGGCTTGAACTCAAAATTATTTGCAATTATGGGTGCTCTCACTATCCCGGAGTAGTTGTCATGAATAACAAGCTTGAAGTAGTCCCGAAGAGGAAATTGATTATTTTCAGGCTCCATTGCCTCTTATTCCACTTTTTTTTTCTCTTTGTCTTTGTTCCAAAGTGCGCTCAATCTCAGGGTCCAACGGTACTAACTCAGTACTTTGAGAACACCGCATAAGCTTTGATCAATCCTCCAAAACAAAAATAAAGAAAAAAAAATTCAAAACAAATACTAGATTAAAATCAAAATCAATTACTAACGATATTGATGAAGATAAAGTGAAACAATCCCTGACAATGGAACCAAAAATTTGTTACGTGCAAACCGCAAGCATACTGTGTCAAGTAGTAGTAATAACCGAAGAAAATCGGGTTGTCGTCCTCTAGGATTATTCACCTCACCAGTTATCGTTTTCACTAATCTTTAACTTTATCTAGCGAATCAAATTGTGGAATTTCAAGGATTTAAATAGTAAATTAATTTGACTAAACGAATAAACTATGGAGAATATCAATATATGAGAAAAATCTAGATAATCAACTTCTCCCAATTATCAATTATGAGATTTAGACATGCTTATTATCAATTTTATTTTCTAGTTCATAAGTCAAAATCCTTAAGTTTCTAATTCTCTCTCTTGAGTGTCGAATTAGAACGTATCATTTAGAATAAGATTCGATCTCTCGATAAAACCCTTATTCTCAATCACCCATTAAGCTTTGTGATTTTCCTACAACTTCAAGAGGTATCGTAAATCTCTCGATTCTATAATAATCTCAGGTCATGAATCCCTTATTCCAACCTAGAAAACCCTCTCTGGAGTGCCGCCTCCCAATTCCATAATCAACTAACCCGTGGCCAAAGGATTAAAAGCATTACGCATGGAGAATCATAAATAAACTTAAGAAAATATTATTAATAATAAACAAAACCTAAAATCAAACCATAATCTCCAGTACAAGATCCATCTATCCTCTAGAAAACTAAATTAGTTCATAACTTGGAAGATAAAACCATAAAACATTGTTACAAACTTGAATAATAATAAAAAGATAGCAAACTAGAAACTCTTCGGTTGATGAAGATCTCTCCCTTGTCTACAACTTCGATCTCTTCTCCTCCAATTCGTTCTAGCCGTCTTGCCTTCTTCTCCACTCTAAGATGCCCTTAAAACCCTTAACAATGATGTATTTAAGTGTCCAAGCCAATAGGAAACCTTGTTGCAAAATCCCAAGTCGAATAGGTCAAACTCGAAAAAAATATACACTTGCTAAATTTCACGCAACACCCGGTCTCGGTTTCTATAACACCCTGTAGTTTTAATTAAATACATACGTTGACTTACACGTATATCGAGATATATAATATGCATATTTTATACGTAAGAGGCAAATATACGCGTGTATACAAATACATGTTATATTTAAGGGGTATTAGTAAATATATGGAATGATTAAATTAAGTGATGTTTCTAATAAATAATTAAATGATTTAATAATGTGGAGTTGTTAATTAAATGAATGATGTGAAATAAATTAAAGGATGAAGAATTGGTTATTACACGATATGAATTAAATATTAAATTTGGGGGAGGTTGGTTAATTAGGTGGCTTTGAAAGCATGGGATCAAATTAATGAGATTCTTATCTCATTCTCTCACATTTCTATCACTTTGACAACCAAACCAGCGTCAAAGAAGGAAAAAAAAAAGATGAGCAACGTACAGAGGAGAAGAACGGAAAGGCAGAACGCGGTTTCACTGCCAAATTAGACGTGCCGGTAAGTTATGTTCATCGTATTTTCTAGCAAAATTGTAATTTAAGCTACGTGTAACGTTTCTATTGGTATAAATTTTGCTATAGGAGGTGTTTTACTGAGTTTCAAAAAATGGGGTTTGGACCCACTTTGAGTGGAAACAAGTAGAAATGATATAGTATGACTCCTATAGATGTGTAGATACTACATATGTGATTTGTTTGTGTCCATGTATATTATTGGTGCCGATACAGCTGCCATAAGCCAAATTTGACACTGGGGCTTTTGGAACCATGTCAAACTCCGGTGAAATTCTAATTTGAAACTATAAAATTATAGAGAACTGAATTTCGAACATTTCGATACCAAAATTCTAATTTTTGGGTATCAATTAATATTTTTAATATATGCCTGAATGAATTCGGTAAATACGATAAACTTGGATATTAGTGAAACTGTGGTTGAAAGGCTTGTTTATGTTGTCCATTGGCTTAAAAATAATCATGAGGGTCGTGTTAAATATTTGGGACGCCTCACGTGAATTTTAGACTGAAATGAAATTATGAGAATTAATTAGAAAGTTAGATTTTAATGAATAATTGAAAAACAAATAGATATAATGATTTGATAATTGATTATGGATTATCTGGAAATGAATATATGGCAAGATTATATTGTTGATTGGACACGAATAGTAGAGTCGTCATTGAGAGTAGGTCTACATGGTAGCATTGTGAGTATCTCTTGACTTTGGTTCCTTGTACATGGCATTGTATAATATAAATTGTGTGCTTCAAATCATAAATATATGTATTTATTGCATTGATTTAAATTCATGAAAATATTTGATCTTGGAGCATGTTTTGGATTTGCTAGAACAAGCTAAAACATGGGATCATTTTTAAAAGACAGTCTCGCATGAGGATTGAATAATCTCATTGCCCGAATGATAGTTTCTGAATGGAATTGGGATTAAGCCCTAATTTGAAATGATTCATAGTAGAAAATTGGGTAATGAGAGGTTCGAGCGTAGACTCCTTATAAATGCATAATAAGGAGTGCATACCCGCTCGATTAAGCAGGAGGGAGATTTTTTGATTTTATTGTAACCTTGCATGTTTTGGAATTACTTATAGGCATGTATGTATTACGAAATGTTTCATGCATGTTTGAATGATATTTGAATGTCTTGATTCATGTGATTTTTATTAAATGCATATATGATTCCATAGTTAGGAATATTCACTGAATTGTGGTTGCTCACCCAATTCTCAAACATTTCAGGCTCGAACTCCAAGGGCAAGGGGAACGTGCGCGAAAAATAGAGATTCCTTCTACGGTTTGTATGTATATCAATGTTTGAGAATACTAGTATGTTTAAATACTATTTTGAATAATAGTTTTGTAAATAACACTATCTGTGTATGTATATCACATAGATGAAATATGAGAAGAGAGTTTTAGATCCTTGTATGTGAATAGTCTTACATAGTTGTATATATGTGAAAATGTGAAGTGTAGATGATGTGTAGTAATGTGAATGATCATATTTATACTGTGATTGAGGCTAACAAGGTATTATATATGTCATCACATGACGTATATTATATCCTGTGTCAGTCATGACGTCACTCATACGGGATGGGTTGCGACAATGTTGGTATCAGAGCGTAAGGTTAAGATTAAAAGCCTTGAAAGATAAAAGCCCTATTACATTATATTTGTATGTATGGGTATATGTTATGGGTAGCTAGTTTAAAATTAAATATCATGATCATTTGATTAATTGTCTATTGTCTCTGTAATTCCCAAATTTGAAAAGAGAAAATCAGAGTTGATCATGGATTCTACTGATCGAGAAAGGATCAGAAAACTAGAAGAAGCATTAGCTCCCCAACAACAACAGAATGCTCAGATCATTCAGATGATGACAAAGATGCTGGAAAATAGATAGAGGCCTGCAACATCAATGATGTTGGCCCAGATATGTCCAAGAAGGGGGGGAGAATTGGACACTTAGCAGATTTTAACCTTTCTATAAATTATGCGGAATAATGAAAGTAGATTAAACAAAGTATAGCAATGATATACAGTAAATGTAAATGGGATAATGCAAGCAAGATTTATAGTAGTTTGGTCGCGCCTACATCCACTACCTAACCTCCTCAGTTAGGATTTGTTCAAACTCCACTATGGACCTTCTTACGGGTGAAGATCAAACCAGAACACTTTCTCAACTTACGGGTGTGAGAACTATTGTTTCTCAGCTTACGGGTGTGAGAGAACCGTTTACAACTTTAAGCAACACTTGCTCTAACTCAGTGACTTACCCGTCACTACAATTTTATTACAGAATGAGATATGATTCCCTTTACTCAGAATCAAAGTGATACTTACAACGTTTTGGATTGAACCTTTTGTTGCCACAGATTCAGCCAAATATGTATGATGAAGTTTATGCTGAAAACAGGTTCAAATAGCTTTTGTCTTCATTAATGGGTTTTTGAAATAATGAAGAAGAAGATCGATCAACCCATAAGACTTGAAGTTTTTTTTCTTTCAAAAGATCGTCAGATCAAGCACAAGTGAAAGAAGACTAACTTTCAAAAAGTGTTTTGGCGCAAACGAAAACTGTCAATACGTTTTGAATGAATATCAGTTTTGTATTTTCTTAGTTAGTTTTTCTTCTCTGAGGCAGCACGTATATATAGGAATAACAAAGGCGCAATGGACTTGGTGATTTTGGCGCTCTAAGTTATTTCAAATATAACGTTAACATTCTTTCTAGAAATGGATCGATTCAGCTTAATGCATATTACGACGATAGCACCTGAATCATCTGATCCTTTCATGAAAGAGGAATGTTCTAACAAAGTTTTAGAACGTTTTAAAAAATTCTGAAAAGTTGTACGATTCTGAAAAGTTCTAATAAGTATTCGTACGTTTCTGAAAAAAGGTTAACAGAAATGACAGTAATGTCAGAACAGTAAAAATATCTTTTCTGTCGTTTTGTTCTTTTGAGGGCGCTCATAGAGCATCAGCGTCTTACTGACCAATGAAGTGAGGACGCTACTAAGTAGTAAGCGTCCTGCTTTGTTTTGAAACGCAAAATATATGAGGGCACTACTCAAAAGTAAGCGTCCTGAACTATTAAAAGCAGTTTTAAAATAATGCTTAAGCGCACTGACGAACTGTGAGCGTCCTGAAAGTTACTTAATATGATTCTAAAGATGAGGGCGCTCCTACACAAGTAGCATCCTGATAATTCATTCAACTATAACTTATCAGCGTCCTTAAAGATAAAAATAACTTAAAGATAATAAGATCTTTCAGCGAGCTGAAACTAAGTCAGTGTCCTGACATTCTCAGATGTTGATAAAAGAAATGTCACTACTAACAAGTAAGCGTCATTATTAATCAGTTCAATTCAACCATGAACGTCCTAACATTTTATCAACGTCCTGACTCCTCAAGTCCAGGAGAGTGCAGCTAAAACATTAGTGTCCTGAAAGACTTTATAAAAGTGATTTTTGATTTCTCGATTAAAACACGATAAAACATTAAGTAACCGGATTAAATCAAACATGCAACCAATCGATTAAAACATGCAGGCATGCATATTGCTAAATCACATGGCATAGAAGGTCCTACAACCTATCATAATCTAATCATACAAATAAACATCTTCAAAAGATCATGGTTTTCAAGAAGATCTTTTAATACGTTCGTCATATATCATTGAATCTTTGATACCTTCAAGTAAGATTAGATATGCTATATGTGTAGTAATATCATGAACAGAATGTAGTTTTGTAATCATCAAAATCTTTCATAATAGGGACATATTCTCGTAAGGAACATGAGGATAATTGGTTCAACAATCTCCCCATTTTTGATGATTTCAAACACATTATTGTAGGCTTTGAAGCAAACTAATAAAGTACTGTATGTATGCATGAGATGCAGTACTAATGTTCCTTGTTTCATATGATATGAGTGTATTAGCAAGGAATGTACATAAACTGTCACTAAGACTCCCCCTTGGTGTTATACTCCCCCTAAGTTTATGATGCTTCAATGATAGTACTTTTTCTCCCTTTTGAAATATCAAAAAAACTAAAGTAACATGAAATATATCTCCCCCATATGGAGGTAAGCATCAAAGTGCTACAAATCGGTTTCAGAGAACATTCCAAGTTCTCTGCGAATATGAACAAACTAGTCTTTTGGTAGGGCTTTAGTGAATATGTTAGCCAGTTGTTCTTTGGTTCCAATATGAGATAATACAACTTCTCCATTTTGCACATGATCCCGTAAAAAGTGATGTGTTATTTGAATATGCTTAGTTCGAGAGTGCAATACAAGATTTTTAGATATGTTAATAGCACTAGTATTATCACGTAAAATTTCAGCACATTGACTAAATATTTGATAATCCTGAAGTTGTTGTTTCATGTAAAGAACCTGATAACAGCAACTTCCAGCTGTAACGTATTCTGCTTCAACTGTGGATAGTGCCACGGAATGTTGTTTCTTGTAAAACCAAGAAATCAGAGAATTTTCAAGAAAGTGAAAAAAATTGGGGGTACTTTTCCTATCAGCTAGACTGTCGGCATAGTCGGAGTCTACATAACTTTTGAGATCAAAAGTAGTACCTTTGGAATACCAAATTCCTAAATTTGTTGTGCCATTTATGTATCTGAATATTCGTTTGACACATTTTAAATGAGATTCTTTCAGTTCAGATTGAAATCTTGCACATAAACAGACACTGAACATATGTCAAGTCGACTTGCTATTAGCTATAGAAGACTTCCAATCGTGCTTCTATAAAGTTTTGAATCAATTGATTTACCTTTTTCATCCTTATCTAATTTGATTGCAAAAGTACAAGGAGTGTCAATCGATATCAAATTGTGCATTTCAAACTTTTTAACCATTTCCTTAGCATACTTTGATTGGCTTAAGAATGTGCCTTTCGACATTTGTTTAATTTGTAAGCTGAAAAAGTATGTAAGTTCTCCCATCACACTCATTTCAAGTTCCTTCTGCATTAATTTTGAAAACTCATCACATGTTCTTTGTTTAATGCACCAAAAATGATATCGTCCACATATATTTGAACAATGAGCATATTATCATTGTGGTGTTTGACAAACAAAGTTGGATCAAGTTTTCCTTTTTGAAACTTATGATCTAAAAGAAATGAACTCAGTCGATCATACCAAGCTCTTGGAGTTTGTCTCAATTCATATAAGGCTTTGTGGAGTTTGAACACATATTCCGGGTCTTGAGCATCCTCAAACCCTGGTTGTTGTTCCACATATACCTCTTCATTGATGTAACCATTTAGAAAAGCACTCTTTACATCCATTTGGTATAAGGGAAAATCCTTGTAACAACCATAGGCAAGTAGCATTCTTATTGTCTCTAATATTTCTATTGGGGCAAAGGCTTCTTCGAAATCTATGCCTTCTTCTTGGTTGTACCCTTGTGCAACCAATCTAGCCTTATTTCGGACAATGATACCTTGTTCATTCCTTTTGTTTCTAAATATTCATTTGGTTCCTATAACAGATTGATTAAAAGGTCTAGGAACTAATTCTCATACTTTGTTTCGCACAAAGTGTCCTAGTTCTTCTTGCATAGCAAGAATCCAATTTTCATCTTTCAGTGCATCTTCCACTTTAATTGGTTCAAATTGTGAGACAAAAGCAACAAGCTCTTGATCTTTTTGAATTGAGGCTCTAGTGGATACACCTTTTCTTGGATCTCCTAAAATTTGATCTTGGGAAAGACTTTGAAGTAGTCTAGAGTTTTTAGAAGATTATAGAGATGGTTCAAGTTCAAGATCTATAACCTTGGATGTCTTAGGTTCATCCTCATCAAAATTTAATTGCTTAAATTCATCCTCAAGACTTTTTTTATTAACACTTTCATCAAAGTTTACATGAATTAATTCTTCTGCAGTTTGATTTGATTTGTTGAAGACTCTGTAGGCTCTACTGTGAGAAGAATATTCCTATGTCAGATTTAGGTTCAAACTTGTCTAGATTGACTTTATCATTTAGAATAAAACATTTACATTCGAATATTCGGAAGTAACTGATGTTGGGTGCTCTACGCTTCCATAGTTCATATGGAGTTTTATTCAAATTTTTTCTAATCAGAACTTGGTTCATCACATAGCAGGCAGTGTTTATAGCTTCACCCCAAAAGTGATTTGTAGTGTTATACTCATTAAGCATTGTTCTACACATTTTCTGCAGAATTCTGTTCTTTCTTTCAACTATACCATTTTGTTGTGGTGTCCTAGGGGCTGATAGATGGGTGAGTGTAACCTTGATTGTTACAAAATTCTTTGAGATTTTTATTGACAAATTCATCACCTCTATCACTCCTAATTATGTTGATTTTGTACCATTTTTCATTTTTGACTCTTTTACAGAATTTTATAAATGTTTCACAAGCATCAGATTTATGAGCTAATAGAAATACCCATGTAAATCGAGTAAAGTCATCAACAATCACAAACACGTATGATTTACCACCTAAGCTGTGGATTCTGGTTGGTTCGAAAAGATCAATGTGAATCAGTTCGAGAGCTCTAGAGGTTGATTGATGTCTCTTGCTCTTAAATGATGATCTAGTGTGCTTGCCAAGTTGACATGGTTCACAAACCTTGTCATTTGGATAAGTTCCTTTCGAAATTCCCGATGCCAGATCATGTTTAACAATTCTAGATATGTTGTCCATACTAATATGAGCTAATCTCCTATGCCATAACCATGCATCATTAACACTTAAACATGTTACGTTTTGTTTCTTCATGTCATTGAAGTTTGTGCAATACACATTCTTAATTCTAGATGCCATGAATGCAACAGTTTTATCAACATGGTTGACAATACACCTATTTGCCTCAAATGAAATGTCATAACCCTTGTCACATAATTGACTTATGCTCAAGAGATTTTGTTTTAGCCCTTTAACATAAAGTACATCAAATATGGATAGAGAATCGTTACCAATAGTTCCAATGCCTTCAATATCACCTTTGCTATCGTTTTCGAAGGTGACCTTTCCTCCTTTTCTTCTTTTCAAGGCTCAGGAAGTTAGATCTATCTCCAGACATGTGCCTGGAACAACCGTTGTCTAGATACCATACATCTTCATTTTTGCATATCTACACAACATAAAATATTTTTGACTTTGGTACCCATGCTTGTTTGGGTCAATGCATGTTAGCATCAGTAAGAACAAATTTTTCAATCCATGCATATTTTCTTTTCTTTCTAAGTAAGACATTGCATCTGAGTAGTATATGACCTTCCCTATGACATTTGTTGCATTTTGGTCTCTTGGTTAGTACGTTGTCGTACTCTTTTTGTTAAGACCCATGAGTATAGCCTAGTCCAGTGTTCCTCATGATTAGTCAACGACTCTAAACGTTTGTTGGGAGTGATATAACCATTTACAATCATTCCCCATAAATCTGTATTGTGTGGCCTAAGGAAAACTTTCATAAGTTTCATCCACTCACTGAAATAGTCTTTTCTAAACAATAGAGGTCTGTGCAAAGTTTGCCCAACTTCCATGGTAAACTTTTCTCCAAATATTTTTGCTATTACTCTCAAAGAAATTGTTAGATTCCTTTGATAAATAACATTTCTTTGATACCACTTGTTGGCCCAAAAGTGTGTCCAAGAGGGTGGGTGAATTGGACAACTATGATCAATTAAAATAAACTATTAATTTGCAGTGCAATGGAAATAATAATAACAATAACTAATGAATGAAAAATTATTTGCACAGTCAATTTATAGTGGTTCAGTTATATGCCTATCTCCACTCCCTAACCTCCCCAATTAGGATTTCAAAGCTTCACTAAACAATTCTTGTAACGGATGAGGATAAAATCATTACAACCTTCTCAACTTCACGGTTGTGAGAACAACCTTTACAATACTCAACTTATAGGTGTGAGAACAACCTATACTTTACTCAACTTACAGGTGTGAGAACAACCTATACCCTACTCAACTTACGAGTGTGAGAACAACCTATACTTTACTCAACTTACAGGTGTGAGACCAACCTATACCCTACTCAACTTATAGGTGTGAGAACAACCTATAAATATCCTAACTCAGGGAATAAAGATCTGCAGCTTATATGGTTGCAACAACTTACAACTCGATACAAATATGAATTGATATTCAATTTGATTACAACTGTATCTTATGAACTTTTACTCAATCAACAATTCATCAAAGATATGTATAGTTTGAAATAGATGAAAGATGAGTAAAATCAATATCTTTTTCTTTCACTGGTTTTCTAAAGATAGAAGATAAGCTTGAGAAAACCAAACTTTGAAAGAAATTTTTTTCTCATATATCAGAGTATTTTTGCAGTTAAAAAGAACTTTGAAAATCAACTAACTTTCAAATAGTTTAAGCGCATAGATTTTTCAAAAAAAATATTTCATTCTTGTTGAGATTGACTCTTTATAAACAGACATTGCGCCAAAACAATAACTTTTGAATTCTTGAGACCGTTGAAAAAGTAAATCAAATTGTTGAGTCAAACGGTTCAAATCTGGTAAGTTCAATTTTGCAACACTTTTCTAATTCAATTCAGTTTACACAAAAACAGAAATTGATTCAAAAATCACCTTTTTCAGGCGGTTACAAATGACAGTGTCGGGTTTGTTAACCTATATGGTTCATCCTTAGCACATCCCTAAAGTATACTTGATGAAGTATATTTTGATGATCACAAATAAAGTATTTTTCGGTGCTAACGAACATTTATCAAGAACTTATCTCTGCACCATAAGAAAAGCAAAATCCAAGGAACGACTCAATCAAGGAACTCAAAGCTCATATCCAACGATCAAGCTCGTTTCAACTAACGGACTTCAACGATCATATCCTGATGTCAAGATCTTCTCACGTGAATGATTCGATGAAAGGAAAACAAAGACATATAAGTCATGAAAGGACTCCAATGATCGCATCATAAATTAAAGAACGGTTTGATCAAGCTTCGGGACAACATCTTTCGATCAACGTTCAAAGTCATCTCCAGCTCAAAGATCAGCAAAGAAGTCATAATGAAGAGTTGGAAGTACCGATCAAGAGAAATGAGAAATACACAAGGAAATTAAGGTATATTTTTCTCTGATCGTTATTGCTCAAAATGTTTTTCAAAACCATGCATATATCATTATCATATGTTTTCTAAATCTGCATGTTTTGATTTCATGTTTTTAACTATATTTCAAATGATTTAATACTATATATTTAATTTGAAATATACTGAGCTTTTATTCGCATTTATCGAATATTTTATCATGAGTAAAAATTGTTTTCAAAGAGTCTTATAGGACGCTCTCCTGAACTTGTTAAGTCAGAACGCTAATAGGTCATTAGGACACTAATAACGCTCAAGGTTGAAATGAACTGATTAATCAGGACGCTTACTTGTATAGTAGCGGTCCTCTATATTAGTCAACCTTTGAAGTTGTCAAGAAGCTGACTCAGCATCAGCTCACTGAAAGATCTTTTAAAAGTTCTTCAAAGAATTTTTCTTTGAGGACGCTGATAGTTATAAGTTGATTAAACTATCATGACGCTTTCTAGATAGGAGCGCCCTCACTTTTGGAAATCAACTTAATAACTTTCAGGACGTTGATTTTCCTTCAGCGTGTTTTTAAATGTCATATGTTTTAAAAGATAGGACGCTTACTAAGTAAGTAGTGCCGTCATCTTACGATTTTATATTTTAAAAAGAAGGACGCTTACTCAGTGAGTAGCGCCTTCATAAGTAAAGTCTTAAATAAATTCAGGACGCTAACTGTGTCATAGCGCCCTCAGAACAATAAAATGAGTCAGGATGCTCACAACTCGATAGCGACCTTACTTACTGTTCAACGGGACGCTTATAAGGAATAAGCGCCCTCAAAGAACAAAGCAACAAAGTTGACATTATATGTCAGGACACTGATTGCAGAATTAGGATGCTAATTCAACTATGGTCACTGTTCTGACACGTACACCATTCAGAACAAATCTCTGCACAAGAACTTTTCAGATAAATCAGAGATCTTCTCTGATGCATGAATCGGGGTATCCTGAAATTCTCCTTATTCATGTTATCTGGAAAGAACCAAAATGTGTATGAAAATTGCATATGTCATTTTCATATACCACTCTAGCTGTTGAGTATCAACGTTCATCTTGAATTTGAAATTCAAGTGTATAACGGCTATGATCCTCTAAGTCTATAAATACCAACACTTAGGACCAAACAACTTTCCAATCACTTTGTGTTGTGCCAATACTTTTTGAAAGTTAGTCTGTGTTAAAAATGAATTTCATTTTTCTAATCTTTCAAAGTATTTTTCACTGATACCTTTGCGATTACAATAGATTTTCATATTGAGCTTCAATTATACTTTATCTTTGAAAATCTATCTTTACTGGTATCAACTCAAATTCTCAGCATTGATTCATATCTGGTATCATTCATGCTGATGATAGAATTTAAGAAATAGTTCAAGATATACAGTCGTACTTGATTTCATATCTTAAGTACTATATTGAACTATATCAGTAGTTGCGTTAAACTACTGATCATTGAACCAGAAGTTTTCATACATATATTTTATATCTATTTTGAAAATTGTTTGTCTTTGATTTATACCAGTCCTCTGCTTTTAACGTCAATATTTGTTTGGTATAGTTTATCTTTCGATAAAGCACTAGTTTTCATATAATATCATTCATGTTTTGCGAAACTGCACTTGAGCAATACCGAACATTGAAAGGTAAAGGACTAAAGGTGTATTTCAAGTTAGCATTACCTATTTCACATTTCATATCTTTGTAACGCTATGTAATGTGCTTAATTGTAAAGTGTTCTACTGCGTTAGAACCACCCAACATCTCAGTGTTGTAATGCAGGTGTGTTTCTCGATTGAAACAACCAGGACAAGTGAAAGTGGTTCACTTGATGATTTTAGGATTGAAATCATATAGGTTTCCTCTGAGCTTTTAAAAGAGAAACCGGTTCATTCTCATCCCGTAAAAAGATAGGTGTGTCCTTAACCTTAAAAAAGATAGGTTATCTCTCAGCTTTAAAAGAGAAACCAGTTGTTCCTTATCCAGCTAAAGGATTACGGTTCTTCCTTAGCCAATAAAAGGAACATGGGTTTCTCCTCATCCCGAAAAAAGGATATTGGTTCTTCCTTAGCCATTAAAAGGAACATGAATTTTGCCTAATCCCAGAAAAAGGAAAATGGTTCATCCTTATCCCATAAAATGATAGGTTTACCTTTAACCTATAAAAGGGCAGTTGTAACGGTTTGGCTTTCACTCATAAGAGAATCAGTTAGTGGATTGAGTAAATCCTAATCTGGAGATTAGGTAGTGGACGTAGGCTTGGCCGAACCACTATAAATCTGTGTGTCAACTGTTTGCATTTTAGTCTGTGTTCTAATTTGCATCATGTTCCAATTAACTTATGTAAATCACTTAAGTTATTGGAAGAACATTTTTAAAATTGACCATTGCACCCAATTCACCCCCCTCTTGAGTGGGACCAACAGGGTTTTCTTACATGCCTTGCATTAGCGTCCTGAAACAGTGTGAGGGAGCTACTGCGTGTATAAGTAAACTCTCGTAAAAACTAGTAACATCCTGATAGAGAGGTAGCGTCCTACAGTGTTGGCTTGATATTAAGTGACTAGCCACTGCATTAACGTCTTAACACTCCATCAGCGTCCTCATAGACACTAATCCAAATTTTTCTGATTTTTCACTTTTGAAATCCAATCAAGTCAAATCAAACTTTGTACTTTTCGGATCAAATCAAATATTCAGAAAAACATTCAAAGAGTTTGAAATTCATTTGAAAATGTTTCAATGAATTGATCAAACTCATTTTCTCTAACAATCAAAAACTTCCAAAATCATGTGAATGTCTTATAAGTTAACTGATTTTGTTGAATTGATGTTAAGTAAAGTTCCACAAATCTGGACTTAGACTAGTACTATAAACCTTTTATAGTTCTTGATCTTGATTTTGTTGACTTTATTTGCCATAACTTGATATAAGCTCATTTGAGTGAATTCTTCTTGAGATATGATCATCTTCATATTGCTTTACTAAAACACTCATTAAACTCATTAGATCATAAGATGAAATAGTTTGTAATCATCAAAATATCTTTCATCGGATTCCTTGAAACAGCAGCTAATGTATTGCATTATGTTTTGAATTCATGAAAATGATCGTGAAATCACATGTCTACACTTGCTGGAGCAAGATATAACATGAGGTCATTCTTTGGAAAGTCTCTAGGAATGTAGACTCGCATGAATAATAGTAAAAGTACTCATGGTCATTGATATTGTCCTAGTAGAGTAAGAACCCAAGAATGAATTAATTAATTGAGTAATAGAGGTTTGGTGTTACCCATGTTAGAGTGCAAACAAAGGGTGTAGATTCACTCTATTGTTTTGAAGAAGGGAAATGGAATGATTTTCACTATTGATTGCATGATTTACACTGGTTATTACGTTGGGTTCTATATTGATCATGTATGGTACTTGTTAATTGGATGCATATATCTAATTGTGTTCACTGATGCATGTTTTATATGAATGCATATATGATGTTATAGTTAGAAATATTCACTGAGTTGTGATTGCTCACTCCTTCTTCTCAACATTTCAGGAATAGATCCCAAGGGAAAGGAAAAGGCACGCGAAGAGTAGAAGACTCTTCAATTTACTTTTAATTTATGTGTTTGATAGTTACATATTTAGATAGGATTTATAGCATGTTTTAGGTGTGTTTTAGGATGATTTATACATTAGTTTAGTGTGTTTATGTTAGTTTTGATTCATTTGTTAGTTTAGGAATAAATTGGTTTTTATGCATTATTTCAGTTTGTTAATTTATATGTTTGATCAATTTATGTTTCGAGTGTTTTAATTACTTTCTTTGCATTGTTATGTAGGTATTTAGATGTGTGGAAGAGAGCATGAATGGTGAACATAACATATGAGAAGCCTAGATGATGTTTCATGAAGAACCCAAGTCAAAAAGTGAAAGAAAATTGGTTAAGTCCACAAGAAGGAAGTCAAGCGGAGCAGAAAAATGGCTAAGTCCATAGGCTGAGCACGACCCAGTCTCTGAGCGCCGCAGAAGGTGTTTTTAGTTGCGTTTAGCAACTTGGAATTTGGGAAATTTTCAAGACTTTCTAATTTTTACACACGACGAAATGGGGCTTATTATATATCAAAAGAAAGGGTTTTTTGAGAGGGACATATTGGAATATAGAGATGAGAACGAAGGTTTGATGACTGGAAGAAAAGTGGAGAAGAAGATTCTTATTAAAGATTATTGAAAATCTCTACATCAATTCTAGTTTGCTTTTCTTTGTTCTGATTCATGTTTGAACCACTGTTTACCGTTTTTATTTCTTTAGTTATGAACTAAACCTCTTTCTAGAGGTGTAGATTGATCCAAACTCGAGACAATGTCTTAGCTTTTATGATTTAAATTATTGTGAATAAAGTTATGTAGTTTATTTATATTTCTCTGGGTGTTATGCTTTTAATCCTTTAATCACGGATTAGATGATCATAGATTTGAGGTAGATCTTCCAAAATAGGGTACCTTGGGTTCGAATCTGGGAAATATAACCTAGGCTATCGTGAGACTCAAAAGGTGATCAAGAACCTTTGAAGTCATTAAGTGGAAATCATAGATCTTAATGAATTATTGTTGTGTTAGGTTTTCATCGAAAGAGTTAAATCAATACAACAATAATATGCTCTAGTTCTGCTTCAAAAGAGAGAATTAGAAACATTAGGAATTTCGACTTATAAGCTAAGGAACTGATTTAATAATATATATATATATATATATATATATATATACATATATAAAGACATAGTTGAGAGTGAGGTGATATCGAACCTCTAGTATATTCTTCGATTGATTTTTCTATTCGATTTTATTTGCATTGTTGATTTCATACTTAGTTGTTTTAGTTATTAATTTTAATTACTCAATCATTCAAAATTGGTTTTCTAGATAAAATTAGGGTTAAAACGTGATAGATAGTGTAGTAAATATCCTTGAGGACGAAACCCGATTTCTTATTGGAATATATTATAACTTGGCAACCGTTCACTTGCGATTTACGTGCAACAAGTTTTTGGCGCCATTGCCGGGGATATTTATTAGTTTGCACTAATATCTTGCTATTTAGCTTTGATTTTAATTTAGATTCTTATATTTTATTGTTATTCTCTAATTTTCTTGTCAGTTTTTGTTTTATAGGATTTCAAGAGTTTATGCAAAGGGCAAGAAGTTTTGAAGTATTACCGTTTGATCTCGAGATTGAACGTACTCTTGGAAGACTGAAGCAAGAGAAAAGAAGAGGCGCTGAAACCATGGCGAATAATCCAAATCAGTTGACGTTGAGGGATTATTTCAAACCGGTTATCAACGACAACTACTCGAGCATTGTTCACACTCAAATAAATGCGAACAACTTTGAGTTGAAGCTGGCTTTGATCTCGATGGTCCAACGTCACCAATTTGGAGGTTCCCCTATGGAAGATCCAACTATCCACATCACCGCTTTCTTGGAGATGTGTGACACTGTGAAGATGAATGGTGTTCCTGAAGTGTCACACCCTGGGTTGCACAGCGTGCCCCCTACCCAGGTGTGGGCGCACCCCCTCGGGGTGAACGCCTAGCCATTATGGATCCCTAATATTGACAATATTATGGATCCATAATGGCTTGGCGTTCGCCCCGAGGGGGTGCGCCCACACCTGGGTAGGGGCACGCTGTGCAACCCAGGGTGTGACATGAAGACACCATTAGACTAAGGTTGTTCCCGTTCTCACTTAGGGACAAGGAAAGAGCATGGTTGCAATCCTTGCAACCAAATAGTATAGTAACATGGAAGGACATGGTATATAAGTTTCTACATAAGTTCTTTCCTCCCGCCAAGCCCTCCCAACTACGAGTTGGGATTGGGCAATTCAAGCAACAAGAGTCAGAGTCTCTATATGACTCTTGGGAGAAATTCAAGGAGTTGTTGAGGAAATGTCCTCAACATGGGTTTCAAGATTGGTTACAACTTCAACTTTTCTACAATGGGATGACGTTTCTACAAGGACTCTAGTAGACGCGGCGGCCGACGGTTCATTGTCGTCTAAGACTACTTTTGAGGCATTTGGCTTGTTAGAGGAAATGGCTACCAATACCTATGAAGTTCCAGGGGCAAGATCCATGGTGAAGAAGGTAGCCGGGTTACATGAAGTAGATTCCATCACATCCCTTTCGGCACAAATTTAAAGTCTCTATCATCAACTTACTGCACTTACCACTCAAAGTGCACAACCATCTATTGAGAAAGTGGCGGCGTTGAATTTGGGTTATTCGGGCAATGAAGCAATGGAGGAGCAAATACAATACATCAACAACTGGGGCTTCAATTATAGAAATAATCAAGGTGTGCCAAATCAATACCACCCGAGTGTTCGTAATCATGAGAATTTCTCCTATGCTAATACAAGGAATACTTTACAACCTCCACCGGGTATCTATACTCAAGCACAAGATAAGAAGCCTACTAGTGATGAGTTGATGAATACTTTCATAACGGAAACAAGGGCTTCTATCAAGAATTTAAAGGTGCAAGTGGGGCAGTTAGCAGCACAGATGAGTACCCAACAAAGGGGGTCACTACCTAGCAACATTGAGGTAAACCCGAAAGAGCAATGCCAAGCCATTTCTTTGAGAAGTAGAAAGGAAGTAAATGGGGCTGATTTGAGCCTAAGTACACCACCACCACCACCCATTGAAGAACATGAGGAGCCAAGCACTAAGTCTGAGCTGAGTAAAGAGATGGACAAAGAATCGTTAGAGGAGGAGAAGCCAAATGAGAGGCCATACCAGCCTGGTTCTATCACATTCACGGATAACCCTCCTAAACCCAAAACTCCTATTCCTTTCTCTCAGTGATTTCAAAAGAAAAAGCTTGACGAACAATTCGCCAAGTTCTTGGAAATTTTCAAAAAAAAACACATTAACATTCCTTTTGCAGATGCATTGGAGCAAATGTCGAACTACGTCAAGTTCATGAAGGATGTAATGACAAAGAAAAAGAAGCTAGAGGACTATGAGATGATGAAACTTACTGAAGAATGTAGTGCTATAATACAAAAGAAGCTACCTCAAAACCTAAAAGATCCAGGGAGTTTCACTATACCTTGCACCATTGGTTCCTTGAATTTTAATAAAGCTTTATGTGATTTGGGTGCTAGTATTAACTTAATGCCTTTGTCAATTTTCAGGAAATTGGGGCTGGGAAAGGTGAAGCCGCGGATCAATCACTTACATACCCTCGGGGTATCATTGAGGACGTGCTAGTGAAGGTGGACAAGTTCATCTTCTCAGTGAACTTCGTTGTTTTGGATATGGAGGAAGATGGTGATATTCCTCTTATACTTGGGTGGCCATTTTTAGCAACTGGGCAAGCTTTGATCGATCTACAATGTGGTGAGCTTACCTTGAGAGTAAATGATGAATAAGTGTTGTTCAACATATACAAGACCTTTAAATTCCTATCGAAGGGGAATACATGTCACCAGATAGATGTACCGAATGTGGTGGATGCATGTGTGACTGAGGTACATGAGGAGGCTACATCGGGAGATCCTTTAGTGAAGTGTCTAGTGAGTTCGGTATCTAGAGATGAGGCCTCTCATGATGATGTCCAGCAGTATGCCTTAGCTCTTGAGGCCCACAATTCTTCAAATACCATCGCCGAAGTAGAAGACATTGAAGTTTCTTCGCCACCTGAGCTATTAGAATCTTCGTCAGAGTTGAAGCCTTTACCGAAGCACCTTCGATATGCATTTTTGGGTGAGAAGTTTACTATGTCGGTCATCATATCATTGGCTTTGTCTAGTGTGGAAGTGAAGAAGCTATTACGCATTTTGAGAGAGTACAAGTCCGCTTTGGGGTGGTCCATAGCCGACATCAAGGGATAATTCCTTCCATTTGTATGCATAAGATCTTGATGGAGGAATCGTACAAGTCCTCAATTGAGCATCAACGAAGGCTAAATCCACCCATGAAGGAGGTTGTAAAAGTTGAAATGGTAAAGTGGCTCAAGGCGGGAATCGTATACGCCATTTCAGATAGTTCGGGGTAAATCTGGTTCACGTTGTACCCAAGAAAGGTGGTATGATTGTGGTGATGAATGATAAGAATGAGCTGATTTCGACGAGAATAGTGACGAGCTGGAGAGTATGCATAGACTACCGGAAGCTCAACAAGGCCACAAGGAAGGATCACTTTCCCCTTCCTTTTATTGATCAGATGTTAGATCGGTTGGCGGGCTTCCATTACTATTGTTTCTTAGACGGGTATTCGGGGTATAATCAGATAGCCATCGCCTCGGAGGATCAAAAGAAGACTACATTCACTTGCCCGTATGGTACTTATGTTTTTCGGCGCATGCCGTTTAGTTTATGTAATGCACAGACGACTTTTCAACGGTGCATGATGGCTATATTTGCGGATTTAGTGGAGGACATCATGGAGATCTTCATGGATGATTTTTCAGTTTTTGGGTCCTCATTGATCATTGCTTACATAACCTCTCCCTTGTGTTGAAGAGGTGCGAAGAAACGAAGCTCGTGCTTAATTGGGAAAAGTGTCACTTCATGGTGCATGAGGGGATTGTTCTTGGACACCGGATTTCGTTTAAGGGTCTTGAGGTAGACAAGGCAAAGATTGGTACTATTGAGAAGCTTCCGCATCCGAAGAATGTTAAGGACATAAGGAGTTTCTTGGGGCATGCAGGGTTTTATAGAAGATTTATGAAGGACTTTTCAAATATAGCAAAGCCCCTTTGCAACCTACTTGAGAAAGAGACTCCATTTGTGTTCGACGAGCATTGTGATAAAGCTTTTGAGTTGATCAAGATAGCTGTGATATCAGCACCTATCATGGTGATATCGGATTGGAGTGAACAGTTCGAGATCATGTGTGATGCGAGCGACTATGAGGTAGGAGCGGTTCTTGGACAAAGAAAGGAGAAGATGTTTCAGGTCATCTACTATGAGAGCAGGACACTTGATGGGGCTCAACAAAATTACACCATAACTGAGAAGGAATTGCTAGCGGTGGTCTTTGCTTGTGATAAGTTTAGATCCTACATCATTGGGTCTAAAGTGATCGTATATACTGATCATGCCACCATCCGCTACCTGTTCGAGAAGAAGGATGCAAAGCCTTGTTTGATTCGATGGGTCCTCTTACTTCAAGAGTTTGATATGGGAATTAGAAACAAGAAGGGGAGTGAGAATGTAGTTGTTGATCACTTATCTCGGCTACAACTAGATGAGCAAGATGATGGTGTGCCTATAGTGGAAACATTTCCATATGAGCAACTTTATGGGTTGTTTGTGAACCTTCCATGGTATGCCGACTATGTGAATTATTTGGCTAGTGGCGTTTTACCTCCAGATTTATCATATGCACAGAAGAAGAAGTTTATACATTATGTGCGTTTCTACCTTTGGGATGAGCCCTTGTTATTTAAGAGGTGCAACAATCATATTATTTGGAGGTGTGTACCAGAGGAGGAAGTGCAGTCCATTCTCCATGATTGTCATTCCTCGCCATATGGTGGTCATTTTGGGGTGACAGGGACAGCGGCAAAGGTTCTTCAAAGTGGGTTCTATTGGCCTACATTATTTTGGGACAGTTATGCTTTTGTGAAGACTTGTGACCGATGCCAACGTCTTGGTACTATTTCGAGAAGACATGAGCAACTTTTGACCAATATCTTGGAAGTAGAGCTATTTGATGTTTGGGGTATAGATTTCATGGGACCATTTCCATCTTCATGTAGGAAGATGTATATTCTCTTGGCAGTCGACTACGTTTCAAAGTGGGTGGAAGTCATTTCCACGACTACAAATGATGCAAGGGTAGTGTTGAAGTTCCTTCAAAAGAACACTTTTACATGTTTTGACACTCCTCAGGTAATCATTAGTAATAAAGGATCGCATTTTTGTAACAAGCTCTTTAATGCATTACTTGTCAAGTATAGGGTGCGACACAAGGTTGCCATGGCCTACCATCCTCAAAGCAATGGCCAAGATGATATTAGCAACCGAGAAGTGAAGCAAATCCTAGAGAAGACCGTGAATACCAAGAGGAAGGATTGGGCTTTGAAGCTCAATGACTCTTTATGGGCATACTAGACAGCTTTTAAGACACCTATTGGGATGTCTCCATATCGTTTGGTGTTCGAAAAAGCGTGCCACTTACTGGTTGAGTTGGAGCACCGTGCTTTTTGGGCTGTTAAGAAGTTGAATTATGATTTGAAGGCATCCGGTGATCAAAGACTTCTCCAACTAAATGAGATGGATGAATTCTGCCAAGATGCATATGAGAATGCCAAGGTATACAAAGAGAGAACAAAGAAATGGCATGACAAGATGATAGTGAAGCGAGAGTTCAAGTCAGGGCAAGAAGTTCTTTTATACAATTCAAGGTTGACCTTGTTTCCGGGTAAATTGAAGTCTAGGTGGTCGGGTCCTTTTATTATTGAGAGAGTATTTCCATATGGCACACTAGAGTTGCGTAGCAAAGACGGCTCACTATTTCGAGTCAATGGACATTGGGTGAAACACTACTATGGACACGAGCATGCACACGAGGATGATGTATCCTTGGAGGACCCTAGTTAAGGAGATTGCAAGAAGTCAGGCTGAGGACTTTAAACTAAGCACTTGTTGGGAGCAACCCATCGGTTTTGAAATTTCTATTTTATGCTTTGTGTTTTATGTTTTTAGTCATTGTAGTATAGTTTTGAGTTTCTTACCATTGACAAGTTTTGGTTCTTTTCCTTTTCAGGTTCTAAAGCAAGTTTGGGGGTCCCTATACGAGCTACATGGAGCGGATGATGAGCTTATGTGGAGACTTCAACCCTTTGGGGTTACAAGGGGATTTTTAAACTTCTTCTTATTTTCTTTCCATTCATGCTCTGTTGTTATTCTTTTTGTGAAGCATTAGTGACAATGCTTGTTTAAGTTTGTGGGGGAGAGTTTTAATTTTTGACTTGTTATGATGAAGATATAGTAGTTTTAGGTTAGGATATCCTATGATCTTACGAATTCTGATTTTATTCAATTAATTTTATTTTTCTGAATGGCCAATGATAAGAGAACATGTACATGAAAATGACTCTAGGAGAATGTAGAGAGTAAACTACTTAGTCTGTGTGCTTGATTCAAATTCGAACTTGGCTTTGTTGAAAATTATCTACATATCTAGTGTGAATGATTTTGTGGGATCATAACTTGTTTGGATTGGATATGTGCAAGTAAAGTTATATATATTAGATCTCTAGAAATCCTAGAACAAGTTTGATTATCACTTAAGGCGGAATCCTAAAGAACATGCTATGAAGGAAATGATTTAGGCCATGTTTGAATAAGTTTGAGCCAAATAGATTACCTTACACTTTATTATACCCATAGTTCCCACTTTGAGCTGAATATCCTTTTCCTTGTTACCTATACATCAAGAAGTTTGAGCTTATCATGTTTAATTTCTCTATTTTTTTCAACCTATGTACCTTATACACTTTTATCATGTTGGAGTGTTATTACTTGGATGAAAGAACAATAGGAAAGAAAAGTGAAGAAAAAGGGGGACAAAGAAGAGAAAAATGTTGAGTTTGCATCTGAGTTTTATTGAAAAAGAAAAGAAAATGGAAAAGAGAAAAAAATGATGTTATGCCCATGATTATGAAAAGAAATAAGTTTAAGGGCGTAGTTATTCTTTGAAAATAAGAAAACAAGCAAACAGAAGAATGGGGACTGGAATGAAAAGATTGACCAATTAAAGAAAGAGTATATGTGCTGAACTCGGGTTGTTTTGGTTCTATATGTGATGTCGTGTATGTTGTAAAAGATCAAAGTGCTTAGGGTGTTTTGAACCTAAATTTTTTCAATTTTCTCTACCTTTGAACCTTGGCCATACATTACAACCTAAGAAAGACCTATTGAATCTTAATGGCATGTGATCTACATTAGTGGAGAGTGATAGGAAAGATTTGCTTATGAGATTCATTATATATAGCTATTCGAGATCACTTACACTTTATACTTGCTTGCACATGTTTATGAATTACATTAATGATTTTATGAGATTAACTATATGATGGTGTGTTTGAGAATGGAAGATGAGGTTAGGTGAGGAGTTGGATTGAAAATCTAGACATATCTAACACTCTTAAAACTTTTCGATGTTTATTGTCTATTAATGTGATCTTAGAGGCCATAATGATGATATGCACGTTTTATCTTGAATCAAAGTTTATTTTGTTTGAAAATGGGATGGTAGATTGATAATCGAGTTTTTGTTATGTTTTTTTCTTTGCTCGGGACGATCAAAGTTCTAAGTTTGGGAGTATTTGATAGTTACATATTTAGATAGGATTTATAGCATGTTTTAGGTGTGTTTTAGGATGATTTATACATTAGTTTAGTGTGTTTATGTTAGTTTTGATTCATTTGTTAGTTTAGGAATAAATTGGTTTTTATGCATTCTTTCGGTTTGTTAATTTATATGTTCGATCAAATTATGTTTCGAATGTTTTAATTACTTGCTTTGCATTGTTATGTAGGTATTTAGATGTGTGGAAGAGAACATGAATGGTGAACATAACATATGAGAAGCCTAGATGATGTTTCATGAAGAACTCAAGTCAAAAAGTGGAAGAAAATTGGTTAAGTCCACAAAAAGGAAGTCAAGCGGAGCAGAAAAATGGCTAAGTCCACAGTCTGAGCACGACCCAGTCTCTGGGCGCCGCGCCTCTCATCGAGGAGCCGGGTTGAGGATCAAGAGAAGGCTCTAGGCGTCGCGGTCCCCAGAGGTATTTAACGCAGCTCCGCGGGCAGCAGCACTGCCCGCCGCGCTAGAAATTTTATCGGAGCACCGCGAAGGTGTTTTAGTTGCGTTTAGCAACTTGGAATTTGGGGAATTTTCGGGACTTTCTAATTTTTACACACGATGAAATGGGGTTATTATATATCAAAAGAAAGGGTTTTTCGAGAGGGACACATTGAAATATAGAGAGGAGAACGAAGGTTTGACGGCTGGAAGAAAAGTGGAGAAGAAGATTCGTATTGAAGATTATTGAAAATCTCTACACCAATTCTAGTTTGCTTTTCTTTGTTTTGATTCATGTTTGAACCATTGTTTACCATTTTTATTTCTTTAGTTATGAACTAAACCTCTTTCTAGATGTCTAGATTGATCCAAACTCGAGACTATGTCTTAGCTTTTATGATTTAAATTATTGTTAATAAAGTTTTGTAGTTTATTTATATTTCTCTGGGTGTAATGTTTGTAATCCCCTGATCACGGATTAGATGATCATAGATTCGAGGTAGATGCTCCGAAAGAGGGTACCTTGGGTTCGAATCTGGAAAATATAACCTAGGCTATCGTGAGACTCAAAAGGAGATCGAGAACCTTTGAAGTCATTAAGTGAAAATCATAGATCTTAATGAATTACTATTGTGTTAGGTTTTCATCGAAAGAGTTAAATCAATACAACGATAATATGCTCTAGTTCTGCTTCAAAAGAGAGAATTAGAAAAGGTAGGAATTCTAACTTATAAGCTAAGGGACTGATTTAATAATAATATATATATAAAGAAATAGTTGAGAGTGAGGTGACATCCAACCTTTAGTATATTCTCCGATTGATTTTTCTATTCGATTTTATTTGCATTGTTGATTTCATACTTAGTTGTTTTAGTTATTGCTTTTAATTACTCAATCATTCGAAATTGGTTTTCTAGATAAAATTAGGGTTAAAACGCGACAAATAGTGTAGTAAATATCTGTGAGGACGAAACCCGATTTCTTATCGGAATATATTATAACTTGGCAACTGTTCACTTGCGGTTTGAGTGCAACAGTGTTGAGAAGCTGCGTTTGTTATTTTGGGATTGTATATATGTATATATCACTTCATATTGTACCTATGTTATAACTAGATGAGTTATGGATTTTGATATAAAAATGATACATGTGTTTATGATCTTGAAATTTGATTTGGTGGAAATGAGTATGGTTAATCGGGTGTATGCGAGACCTTGTATTTATGAAGAGATTTTGTCGAAGATTTTAGTAAATGTGGAGTATTGGAAGTCTGATAGAGTATCATATATGTCTGTCTATGGCGTATGCGATATTCTGTGTCGGTCGTGACATCGCCTATAGAGAGGGTCGCGACATGGTGTGACAACAAAAGTGTTGCAACTCTTGCAGCTAATCCAGTGCTTCATGCAATATCTAATCCAGTGCTTCATGCAAGATCTAAGCATACAGAGATTGACATAAATTTCATAAGGGATACTGTTATGAGAAATAAACTTCATATTCGTTATGTTCCCTCTGTAGAACAGCTTGCTGACATTCTTACTAAGGTTTTCTCCTCCTCACGGTTTCCTTTCTTAAAAGCCAAGTTCACGGTGCTTCCTTTCCCGTTTCGCTCGGGGAGGGCTGATTGATATTATTGTACTAATCAAGAAGACAATGCAACTGGTTAAGTTAGTTTAAGCTACTGTTAAAATCGTTTAAGTTATCGGAGCACAGTCCAATGGTTGTCTAACAAGTGTCTATTTACAGTTAAATTGTTGTAACAAGAATTGTAAGTCTATCTTTTATATATAAATATAGCTCAGCATCAACAATTAGAATGATATGAGAATTTAGGACTAAAGAATTCTTCCCTCTATTTTTCTCTGTTCTTCTTTTATTTCCCTGTTTACTTTAGTCTCTCTTCTTTCTTGAAACTCTGTTAAGAGGATGTATGCAACTAAGATATACATTAAAATTATTCACGGACGTATCTATATAATTAATAAAGCCAAAACTTTTTAACATGTACACGCGATACCGAAATTACTCACGGTTTTACAACTTAAAACTAAAAATTAAATTCTAAGGGTAATATTCTAATAGTTTACACCTTTTCATATATACTAATTATTTCTTTTAATTCGATCGGCAACCAATCGGACAAGTATATACACCTAAAATCTAAACTCTGGTTAAACGCAAATTTTGAAACAGGCTAGTTTCCCGTATCTCTTCTTCTTATGCAAAGAGTATGTTGGTCGAATTGTTCCCATTGAATTTAAATATTCTATTCGTTTAATTGTAATCATTGCGATGGAATTTCTTATGTATAGGTATTTTTTCATTAATTTGTGTTACTTCATAATATATTTTGAAAAAAATATGAGATAATTAACATTCATTCTTTTATTTTAATGCTTTGTATTTACTATTTTATTGCTACATGTGAAATGTTTTTTCAATTTTAATTTTCCAATTTTAAATATTATTAGTCTTTTTAATTGATTTATTTTTATTTAATTAATTCTATTATATTTCGGTATTTCTCTCAAATTTAAAATGAACTATAGTCTTTATGATTGCTTCTCAATTTTTATGGTTAAATTTTATTGAAATGAGATTTGTGGAGAAAATTTTACAAAATTTAAACAATTAAGTTACAATTTTTTTCATTAGTAGTGGTAGTAGTAGTATAGTAGGTAATGTGCGTGTGCCCACACATATATAACCTTCGTTATTCACTAATTGAATAAAAGAAAATTGAAAAATAAGTCTTTTTCAAGGAAAAATTTACAAATATTTTTCAATAAAAGTGAAAACGTAAAGATGACCTTAAAAATAGTGTGGCACCATAGACGATTACATAAGTGTATTTAATTACCAAATGTGTCTCCAAAGGAAAATATTAAAATGACATCTACAGTACCTATTAAGATTATTTAGAATTATATATTAACATATGATTGAAGCAATTCAATAATATATAAAGGTAATATATACATTAAGTATCAACGTAACATTACTTGTGTCTTAAACTAGTACTCCAATAACTTTATTTTTCTATTAATTTGAGGCTTACATGCATTGTAAAACTCTATGTAGTAGACTTACATGACAATATATCACACCACATCAAAAAATGGCCATGATAAAAGGAACCACACAAGCGCCAAGAGGATTGTCCCGAAGGGAGTGTCCCCAAAGAAATGTCGTTGTGAGGATGTCCCATCAAGGACCACGATAGGGACATACGTCCCTAGGCACGATGTTTTGCAATAAATAGAGGGGACCACCCCCTTACTTGCCATTGATCAAAAAACCAGTGTAGTTGTAGAAGAATGACATTTTTTCCAGACATAAAAAAAAATTTGTACCCTTAAGGTGAAGATGAAGGCATAAGTAGCGTGTTTTATGTAATTTTATAAAGTTATCATGCATGCACTTATTCATTATGTCTTACATTCTCATGTCCAAATGCATACTTGGTTCAACACTTGAAGGGCTCACCTTAACTTTCATTTCATTTATGTACCTTAATGTTCGAAATTAGTCTCTAATGCGCCAATCACGTGCATCGGAGATGACACTTGACTTCAAAGTCTTGTTGCTATACCTATCTCTAGCAATACTGGGCAAAGTGAACCCAGATTCTATACCTCAATACTTATATTTGGCTATTGAGCCTGTAAGTTGCACTATGACTGTAATTTGTGAGCGGTTGTTGAGCATGGTAGTTGCATTACTGTTGGAATTTGTGCTCAATTGTTGAGCCTAGTAGCTGCAATACTGTTGCAATCTGCACTTAGTTGTTGGGCCTAGCAATTGCATTATTGTTGGGATTTATGTTTGGCTATTGAGCTTGGTATCTACAGTATAATTTAAAAATTTGCGCTCAGCCTTGGGGCTTGGTAGTTGCACTACAATTGAGAAAGTTAGCTTGGCTATTGAGCGTAGAGCCCTATATGATGTTATTGTTGAATGCATATATCAGTCTTATTGTTATCATATGTGATTCATTGTTGTGTTTACTTAACTTAATGATTGTGATGTTATCTTTATCAATTGACATAAGTCACAGAATATCTATTCAATCTACTAAGTGATAGCTCACCCTATTGCTAACATTATTCAAGACCTTGAGGTAAATTCGAGTGTAGGTGTTTTATGGGCCGCCGCCTTATCCAACTCATGTCGTGTAACATCTCATATATTTGATCAAAGTTTTACGTTGATTTATACATGTACCAAAATATATAATACATGTATAAGTATGTAAAAATTATAAGTATGCATGTGTATGTGTTGGTGTGTTTATAATGTACAATTACATTATTAAAACCATATCCCAAATAATAAGTGTTAAGTTGGATATGTGTATATATATATATATATATATATATAAATTAAATTTTAAAGTGGGGAGTTGGTTAACTAAATAGCATGGGGAGCATGGGATCTTTAAAAACACAAATATCTCACTTTAATCTATCTCCCCGACGTGCTGGTGAAAAAATTAAAAAAAAAAAAAGAGAAAGAAAGAGAGGAAGGAAGAAGAACTAAGAAAGGAAAAAGATGTGGAAATGTCGGATTTACGTCAAAGCAGGACCCACGGTATGTGATTTTCACTTTATTTCTTTGTAAAATTGATATTTAAGGTAGATGCAATGATTTCCTCAGAGTAATTTTTGCTATGAGAGCCATTTTACGGTATTTTTAAAATTGGGGTTTTGACTCAACTTGAATGAAAAATTACTGAGAATGTTGAAAAATACTTCTTAGAGTGTAAAAACCCCGAATATGTGGTTAGATTGTAATTATTGGTTCATTTGAAAGAAATGTTAAAAGTTAGATTTGATATTGAAGACCATTGAAACTCTATTAAAACCCGATGAAACTCCAGTTTGAGTTTGTAGAAAGATAGATCTACCAATTCCGGACATGTCGATGTTAAGATCGTGATTTTTTTTATATGATTTGATATTTTTAGTAACTAAATATAAGCTTTTGATGAGTAAAATTGGCTTTGGATACTTGTAATACCTCAGTGAAATACCTGTTAAGGGTGATATAATAATAGTATGACTGATTTTACACATGTCGATGTGGACAAAATAATTTTAGGAATGTCTTATATTTTTAATAAAATTAATATATGTTTTAGTAGAAAAATAAAATGGAGAACTAGTAAAAATATGATTTGGAAATCTATTTTCACTGTTCCTTCTTGTGAAAATATATAGATTGACTGCAGAAAAGGTATAGTAGTGTCTTCAACTGCTTATGAGTCCTAAATTGAGTTAGAATTTAAATTCATGGAATGTGTATAATATTTTTTCTGGTTGCTAAAGTAAGAATTAGTGGTAAATAAACAAGATTTGGAACAAGTGGAGTGCACTGAATAAATAATACTAGTGAGTATGATTAAGTATGATGTAGATTAGATCTTTAAATGAATTAAAAAATATTTATTGTTGAATTTGGAAGCTAGAATTAATTATAAAATGAATATAATGATTTGATAATTGATTATGGTGATATGAATTAAAAAGTTAATATTAATTTGTAAAATGAATAAGAATATATGAAATTGATATATATTATATGAAATGGATGTGATAGGTTGAAACAGTAACATTTGGATTGATTAAAGTGGATCTGAAATGTAGCGATGGTAATAGGACTTAGGTTTAAAAAGTCTTGTGCAGTGAGTATTTCTTTACTTTGGTCCTTCTTATATGACATTGTATTATACAAAATTGATTTGGAATGATATGCATGCTACAATATAAGCATTTGATTTAAAATCATGAAATGGTTTTGATGGATAAGAGTATGTCAATGGACTTACCTAAGTAGGTCAGTGACATGGGAAATATTTCTATGGGTCTAAATCTCAAAGAACAAACTCACAGGATTGAAGATTTTAGTAATCGTGGTCGGTGCATTCCTGGCATGAGATAAGAGACATAGAAATGACATAATTGATAAATGAGTAATTTGATGTCAGTGTACATGAGGAGCATACTCATTCAATTACTTAGAAGGAGGGAGATGGATATGATTTTCAAATGATATTGCATTTTTTTGAAAAGAAATTGCATTGGATCATTATATGTTGAGCATGTATTATATTATTTGATCACTGCATATATTTGTTTTAATTGTTGAAATAAACAGTTCTTTATAAATTCATATATGATGCTATAGTAAGAAATATTCATTAAGCTTGTAGTTGCTCACTTTATCTTCTCTAATATTTCACGTAAAGATTCTAAAGGAAAGAGTAAGGCTCGTGAGGAGTTGCAGACTCCTATACATTATTGGTTGTATGTTTTCTTGGAGAAGTTTGAGATTTTATATTTTGATAAATATATTTATATTATTAACATCTTATTTATATTTTATCATCTAGCTGAGTAATTTGGTTGAATATGTAATTATGGGGCTATAATTATGTGAGTGATTTGAAATAAAGAACCTTGATACGGATATGTGATGGGATGTGGGATGATCGTGGTGTTGATCTAAGTAGTTTTGTACTTAGTTTTTCTCTTAAGTGTTTTGATGCTTACAAACAATATAACAAATGGTGTTAATGTTTCTATCTAGTATATTTCAGCACCTAAAGATGGAAAAGAGCCAATACAAAATCTAAGTCTTCAAGTTCAAGGAGTCTCTCAAGCAAAGGATTAACCATACTTAAAGCTTGGACAACTTGAAGGAATGAAGACAAAAAGGTTGAGAGTCTTTATGTGTCTAGAATTATGATATAATCTTCTTGCATTTCCTATTGCTCAATCTTTCTAAACTTAATGCATTAATACTTCACATATGCATAATTTTGATAAAACTCATTCATGCATTAAATATTCTATAAAAATTATTTTCAAGTATTCAAAATGTTTGATTTATGTTTTTAAACTATTTTGAATCATATTTGCATTAGTTTTTATTAAAATGATATTTCTACAAAGTTTTTCAAAATAATCAAAATTATTTTAATTTTTATCAAAATCTTGTTTGATTGTTTAATTGTTGATTTCAAAGTGTTTTAATCATCAAAGTAAATATATTTCAATCATATTTTGATGCCCAAATAAGCCCATGTGTTTAGAATTTCGAAAAATCATGTTAACCCAAATTTTCACATTCAAAGTATGCACAAATAAACTTTAACCCTTTAAAAGTATTTGATATCTTTCTCAAATGGTTTTGAAAATGTTTTCAATGGTTCCGGAATATTCTTTACATAAATTTTAAGCTATTATATGTCTATATTTGGTTTTCATTTCATATATTTTCGAAAAAGAGAAAAATTTTAAAACTGTGTGATGAGTCAAGAAGCTAATTGAGTGTGAGCAAGCTAATGCGAACTGTTTGCATGAGCAAGCTAATGCACTTAGGAAGCTAATGTGTATTAAGTGAGCTAATGCTCTTGAGGGAGCTAATGCACAATAAGTGAGCTAATGCACAATGAGGGAGCTAATGTGAAAATCTAAAAATCTGAAAATTTTTACAATTTTTCTGCAACTTTTCTGGGCAAGTTTTCACCGGTCCAAAATCATATTTTTCACCCCCAACAGGTATATTCTTGTATCTAACGGCTATAACTTGTTTCTAATCTTTAAATACAAGTAGTTAGGCTATTTTAAACACGAGAGAGACAACCATGTGAATCTAGGGAGTGTTTTTTAAGATCAAATCATTTTTTCACTTCAAAAACCCTAAAACTTAGAGATGTTGATTTGAAAATTGAATTCCAAGCTTTTTCATTGTGCATCATTTAAAGCATATTCAAAATCATTCTCTTGAGCATATATGGTTGCAAGAAAGGTATAAATCATTGTAAGTTCTCTCTTCACCATGAGCTTAAATTTTCATATCTTGTATTTGGTATTTGAATTTATAAAGTTCATTGTAATTGTTCTAATCACTTAGAACAAACATTAGATTCACTGTTTTCAGTCTTTTGGATTGTTTCATGCTTTGAAACAAACCAAGTAAAGTGATTTAATATCACTTGTCATTCCAATATTAGAATCAAGACTAGTTTTATCCTTTCTCTTGAAAAGGATGTATGGGCTCTTCCTTAGCCCGCAAAAAGAACATGGGTTCTTTCTTAGCCCAGAAAAAGGACACAATTTTTTTTTAGTCCGCAAAAGGAACATAGGTTCTTCCTTAGCCCGAAAAAAAGGATAAACGGTCCTCTCACACCCGTAAGTTAAGAAAGTGTACTGGTTTGATCTTCACCCGTAAGAAGATCAGTTAGTGAAGTTTGAAAATCTTAATTAAAAGATTAGGTAATGGATGTAGGTGCAACCAAAACCACTATAAATGCTTGTGTATTTTACTTTTCGCATTTTACTTTATGCTCATTAAATTTATTTATGCATTGAACCCAATTGAGTCAAGGAATCTCATAAGAAATTAGAAATGATTAATACCGACCATGACACCCAATTCACCCCACCTCTTGGGTGTACCAACACGTGGATGTTATATGAGATTTGAGGATCATTATAAATTATGTGGATGTGTTATATCTTATGAAAATGGAATGATAATTTATAAAAAAAAAAATGTTTAATCAAGTGGCGTTTGGACTTGTGACTTTGTCCTTTTTATGGGAGATATGTTGTCGATTTTTTTTTAATTTGGTGTATTAAAAGGCTAATAGAGTATCATGTATGTCTGTATATAATGTATGTGATATTTTATAGTGATCATGACGTCACCCAAAAAGTAGTCGCGAGTCATACCTTTTTGTTTATTCTGCCCTTACTATGTAAACCTAGTCTAGGTTATTAGAGAAAGCATGTTCTCCCTTTTTTGGATAACCGTCTCTCGCCCCTTTAATTTTAGAACTATAGGTTTTTTTTGTTAATTTGAATGAATTACTCTTTAAATTCTAGTGTGATCCTTGCTTCTGCTACGCAATTATTGTCACAACTCACCTGATGATTTTCCCGCCGTGTTTACTTGAGGACGTGCTCAGATGGGATGTGACATGCATAAGGCTACTATCGTTGAGTCTCTTCTCATCCTTATCTCTAAAAACTGTTTCTTCACAAATTATTGTTTAAAAATTAAATAGATTAATGGCTTACTTGTTATCGTTATTTAGCTTTTATTTGTACTTTAAAATGAACATCTAATTAATTGCAATAAAGGTTTAGGCTCTAATAGAATAAGCTAAAATTTGTGTTTCTTCTTGTAAAGCTTACACTACTTTAATTAGAGGTGCAAAAACATTTATCAAAAAATTAATTTTTTTTATTACCTTAGAATTAAGAGACACTATATAAGACTATTGTATTTAAATTATTGGTAATTCCTAACTTGTTGGAGCAAACTCAAAATTTATACATTGAGCACGCCTCTAGTTGCGCTGACAATTAAGCTAGACTTTGTACAGTACTTAGTACTTCTTATTCTTAATTTCACATACTCAATTTAGAGAGACAGAAAGAGAGAGAGATTTATTTGGATATTTGTTGTTGCATCATCAATTGTCAAGCTCAGCTTCTTCTGGAAGCCCTCCCGGTGGTTTGCAGCATTTTAAACAACCGCGCCTAAATACACAGCAACCATAAGTGCAGGGGCCGACGGAATCAGCTAATTCAGCTCCCAAGTCATATTCTTCAGTTCCCATAGCTGTAAACTTCTCTTTCGCACCTGTATCACGCACTTCTACTTCTATACGAATCGATAAATACATATACTTGTATTTAGGCATGTACTACTTCAAAAGATCAAGAAAGACAGGTTGAACATTGAATTTGCTCCGCATTTTTCATATATACTTTGAGCGCAAACGTTTTTTTTTCGTCGCTTAAATTTAGATTTTAGAGATGTGTGTAGTACAATATCTCTAAATACACATATATTTTTAAAATATTTAAAAAAAAAATAAAGTTTCAAGGTTCAAACATGACGTTAGCCAAATAACGTTACTCTTTTCATATACACGTGAATTAGTGTTGACATTTGGAAATAATTTAATTCGGTTCTCAGAATTAAGTAATTTTTTTAGCATATGGGAGAACATCCCTAATACTGAAACGTACAAACAAGCCTAAGAAAAAAAACTATATAATATTTAAGAAATAAACCAATATATCTCACCTGGTTTTTCAAATCCATTGGAGGTCTCAGTTGTCATGGCTCTTGCTGCAACTTCAGATGACATTACGAGAAAAGCAACAGCCAAGAAAAGGGTCGTCGCAGTGACAACCTTTGAAACCATTTTGCTCAAAATGAATGGATGAGCAACACTGAAATCACAAACTAATATCTCAAATATAGTAGTAGTAGTGAATTGTAATATTAATTATTAGTGGAAGCAACTTATCCTATTTATAGCCATAATGAAAGAGAGGACCGGGTGTGCGAAACAGATGTGCATTGTCTATTAAAATAAAGCCCGAGTGTCCCCGGTGGGCGCGCCGCCCCACTCTTCCACGTGGGCGGTCTAAGAGTGCGACACCCTCGAAACAGATGGGCATTGTCTATTAAAATAAAGCCCAAGTGTCCCAAGTGGGCGCCGCCCTACTCTTCCAAACGTTGGCAGCGGCGTCGGTGATGTATATATATATAAAAATGTTATCTACCTACAACATAATATTTTATAACTATAATATTTTATAATTAAATTAATATTATATATATATATATATATATCAAAAAAAATTACAAACATTATTAAATTATTTTAAATTATGTGTTAATACATATTAAATTTCACTTTAATATTTTTTTATTAAATTTCTCATATTTCATTTTATTTTTTAAATATTAATTTAATTATAAAAATATAATTATATATGCAACTTCATTTTTACATATGTTGAATATATGTATCTTATCTAAAAATGTTGTACTTGCAATATTCTTATTCAAAAGTTACTTGGCGAATGGCAATGTGATAGTAGCCACATCAGCACCTATTTTCATGTTCTCTATGTAATTAAAGGAAGATGAGAAGGTTTCTTATTCAAAAAAAAAAAAAAAAAAAGATTTTCAAGTATCTATAGTATAATAATCTGAATATTTTTCAGTCTATTCTTAAGAATAATCCTTTTTAAAAAATGAAGATCCGGGGGAATGCAGCAAAACCAAACTCCTTCCACCCAACTTTCTCAATTAAAAAGGGCTAAAGTTTCACTATGTTTAGCCAATATTGGCGCCGGAAAGAGATTTAAGTGGATTATGTTTGTTTTTAGTTTCCGTGTGCACTCGAGAAACCCAGGTGCTATATATATATATATATCTCATCAGCCCAGTGCCTACCTTTAAAGAATGGTCTTTATCTTTAGACAAGTTGTTCTTTTACAAAGTTTGTTCATGAAATAAAATTTTATCTTTGACAAAATATATATATATATATATCATCAGCTCCCGATGATATTGTAATTGGGCTAATGTGGTTTCTTGACATATGGGTCGAGTGCAGCATTTTTTCTTTCCCTTTTTGAACTAGTATCTTGAAATTAATTTTTGAAAACTTGGTAACCTATCTTTTATTAGGAAACTTTTTTTTTCCCTATAACAGTGTGATTTTTATCCATGACATTAAAGGGATTTTCCATATACACCCACGTTTGGAAAGTTTTTTTTTTTTTTTTCCCTAAACACACTGATTTTTATCCATGATATTGGAGGAATTTTCCATATGCCCACGTGTCTTATATATATATATATATTATTTTGTGTGGATTAAGATGGTTTGATATTTTGCTTTTAGTGAAAACCTATTTTTAGTTTAAGTTATTTATTTATTTTTCCCAACACCTTTTATAGGTAATCATCATTAAGATTCTTTTGTTTAGAAGGTGAATGGTTTTATTAAATGGTTTCCAACTACTAGTTCGTTGTGAGAGTAAACAAGCAATTGTATTAATCACAAATGAGCCACAAAAACAGAACAAAAACAAGAGAATACCAGAGGTGCTCTACGACAAAAGTCAAAAAAAAACAACTAACCAAAAGACACCTCCTAAGTTAAACATTTTTTCCAACTTCTAACCCAATTATTAATGGAGATATCCCCATTCAAATTAAAGGCCATTATCCAAGAACTAGCCAAAATAATGGTATCGGTCCAAAGGGAATCAACATTCCTAGTTATGCCATTGAAAATGCAATTATTGCGCTCCAACCATAACATCCTCAATGTCGCCCATGAAGTCGTTCACATCACCTCCAAGCCAGCATTGCTCAACCCAAGCACATTAGACAACCTTAAGCACTCCCTCACTAGAAACTGGAACTGAGAACTTATCACCAAGCCTGAAATGTCATTCCTCCCAAATTTTAGAAGAAAAGGGACAACTATAAAAAACATGATAAAAAAGTTCAGCAATCTTTAAGCATATGGGGAAGCAATAGGGGAGTAATGTGGAAATCTTTCTTGCAAAACATCACCAATATTTAGCTTATAATGGGCCAAGAGCCACCCAAACACTTTTACCTTGGACGGTATGTGAGCTTTCCAAATAATAAGAGCAAGAGGGAAAGAAGGGGAAGAGTCATAGTCATTCAAATACAGGAAAAGGGATTTGCAAGAGAAAGAGTCAAAGGGATGAAGAGACCAAGTAAACATATCTTCACCAAGAGAAAAATGGACCGATCTTAAGAGGGATATCAAAGATGCTAACTTAGCTTGTTGACCAACAGTGAGGATGGTAGGAAGAAAAAAATTCTATTAGATGGGCTTTGATCCACCTAAAAAAGAGATAAAATGGGCAATGGGATAGTTTGGGAAAGGCGAAAGGTGATACAGTCTAGGGAAAATATCAGAAAGAGAAGAATCGTCTATCCAACGATCCTCCCAAAATCGAAATGTTCAGCCATCACCAACTCGTGCGCACAAGAAAGGAAATAATACAGGAAGATTTGAGATCACAAATTTCTAGGGGCTTTTAGATATAGGTAGAACGAATGATCGAGACAATTCTTCTACCAAAATCAATTGACCTATATTTGCTAATGATAATCCTAGCCCAAAAAGATTGTTGCTCCTTACTAAATCTCCATAACCACTTAGCACAAAAAGCCTTGTTTATGAGTAAAATATTCTCAATACTAAGACCACCCTTATTGATTGGTCGTTGAACCACTTTCCAACTTATGAGATGCGAGCCAGTTAGCTTGTCCCCCCCCCCCCCCCATGCTTTTTCACAAGAACACCTTGGATTTCCTTTAAATACATTTAGCAACGCTACTCGAAATGCGAAAAGGAGACAAATTGTAACACCTCATAGTTTTAATGAAATACATACGGCAAATTACACATATATCGAGATATATAATATATATATTTTATACGTATAAGTCAAATATACGTGTGTATGATTAGTAAATAAATAAAATTACAAAATGAAGATGATACATATGAGATCATCTAATATAGGTACTTACAATTAAAAAAATTGAGTTGAATTAAATTGAGTAATTTATGGTGTTGGTTATTTAAATATGTGGATTGGAGTATGATTATTAAATGAATTATAGAAATGAGATGAGTTGAATTTAATGAAATTTGATGGGGTGAGTTGGTTAACTATTGAGCATGAGGTGCATGGGATCATGTTTATATAAAATTATCATCTCATTTCTAATATATCTCTCTCCAACGTTAAAAAAACAAAAAAAAAAAAAACAAAATAGAAATTAAACTAAAAGAAAAGAAGGGAAAAGAAGTTGCAGAAAGGGGAAGAAAGAAGAACGGACGGGAGGGAACGAAGAAAGAAGAGGCAACGAAGGGAGAATGCGAAATTCGTGCGAAATCGGGACCCGCGGTAAGTGATTTTCACTCTATTTCTTCGTTAACCTGATATCTAAGCTAGATGTAACATTTCTTTCGAAGTAATTTTTGCTATGGAAGCCGTTTTACGACGTTTTCAAAAATTGGAGTTTTTACCCAACGTGAATGAAAATCCTCTAAGAAGGTTGGAAAACACTTCCTAGGCTGTAGGAACCTTAAATATATGGTTAGATTGAATTTATGTGCTCATTTGAAATTTTTATAGCCGTTGGAAGTTTGTTGGAATTTAAAGATTCGATTGGAGACCATTTGAATCATTTAAAACCCGATGAAACTCTAGTTTAAGGCTATAGAATGGTAGAATGAACTGTTGCGAGTCCATCGATGCTAATTTTATGATTTTTGGAGACCGTTTGACCATTTTAGTAAAAATTTACATGTTTCCAATGAATAGTGACGACATGAACAGTAACGTGAATAGTCTATGATCGTATCCAGTGAATAAAATGGAATTAGAATCCAATGAAACTTCGGTTCGAGATCATAGAATCGTAGAGAATTGAATTCCGGACGTTTCGATATTAAGATTGTGATTTTTGGATATGCTTTGATATTTTTAGTAGCTAAATATATGATTTTTGTGAGTAAAATTGACTTTGAATGCCTTCGCGAACGTGTAAAATCTCAATAAAATATCTGTTGAAGGTAGTAGAATGATAGAATGACTGATTTTACACGTGTCGATGTTGACAGAATAATTTTAGGAATGTTCTAGATTTTTAATAAAATTGATATATGTTCCAGTAGAAAAATAAACTGAGAATTAGTGAAACTATGAATTGGAGATCTATTTTCACTGTTCTTTCTTGTGAAAATATCTAGATTGACCACAAAAATAAGAGAATAGTTTCTTCAACTGCTTATGAGTCCTAAATGGAGTTGAAATCTAAATTCACAGATATAATATTTTTCGGGTGGATCTTTATTATTAGTGATTTGAAGTGAGTTGAGAAATTGAATATGTAAATAGATATAAATAAATAAAATTGAATTATGAAGTGGTTGTGACAGGTTGAATTAGTTGGGTATAAATTGGAGTTGGATTCGAAAGCGACGGTAATTGTGTTTAAATTGGAAAAGTCCTGTACTGTGAGTATGTTTTCTTGATTTCGTTTCTTGTATGACATTTTATTTATATGAAATGTTTAATTGTAAACATGTTATATACGTACATGCATTGTATTTTATTCATCATTCAAAATGATTTTGGCATTTGAAGTATGCGAGACGTTCGAAGGCAGATCGCATATGTTGTCATTTCGTTAGGAATTAGACCCATATGAGTGTTATGCGTAATCTCATTGTCAGTAGGCCTGTCCTAACAAGGATTGGAGATCCTTGAAATGACCGTAAATTGGGTAATGAGAGGCTATGGCTACCTTGTAACGGCCATACAAGGGTTAGACCCGCTCTCTTGCCTTGAAGGAGGGAGATTGTGGATTTTGTGAAAAAAAGAATGCATTGTTTTCTTGAAAACCCATGAAATTTATGTTGTTGTCATGTATGATATATTCGTTGAATGATGCATGTGTTTAATACTTGTTTGAAATGATTTTAAATGTCATATTTTCCTAAATGCATATAATTGTTATATCAAGAAATATATTCACTGAGCTGTTGATTGCTCACTCCATTTCCTCCAATATTTCAGGTATTGAGTCGAAGGAAAAAGGAAAAACCCATGAGTGATAATCACGTGAGCCTTCGTCTGGTATGTATATGTATGCATTGGAGGATATGGGTTATATTTTTGTTATTTTGATATGTAGAATTATCACATACTATATATATAACGCCACCTAGATGAGTTGTGGGGTAATGTTATACTATGCTTGTGATAATGAAATGAGATGATCAGATATATTGATCAGGTGAGGATTTGATGTGTGAATGAATGGAATGAATGGAATGATTAGATATATCTATATTGGATTTGATTTGTGATATATCAGGAAAAATTGTGATTTGTCCATTTTATGGGGAGGTGCTGTCAAAATTTCTGAAAATTTTGGAAAGGATTGTGAGATTATATGAAGGCTGACAGTGTATTGTATATTGTATATGGGTATATACAGTGTATAACACATTGTGCCGGTCATGACGTCAGCTAACGTCAGGGGCGTCGTGACAATATTGGTATCAGAGCTTAGGTTTAAAAGTCTTAAAAATATAAAAGCTTTAATGATATTATGATTGATTGTATGGGTATATATATGGGTAGTTCTATTATGTTGAGCCTAATCCAATATGTTATCTTGACTGAGAATCACCTGTGTCAGTGAATTTCAAATTCGAAAAAAAATAGTCAAGATTAACAATGGAAATTGCTAATCAAGAAAGGATTAGAAGGCTGAAAGAAAAAGAACTGGATGTAATCCAGTGATAATCAAGTATATAACTTATATATGACTAGTAACTACCCAACAACAACGAAATGCACAACTTATGAGCTTGTGACAAAGTTGTAATGTGAGAAAGACAGAGGCTTGAACCATTGATAGCTACAGATGTGGGTGCTAATGGTGTGAGTACTCCTATAAAAACATATATAGTTGAGATTGAAGTAAAAATAAAAATAAAATAAAATAAATAGAAGGTCTCAATGATAACAAAATGAAATGAAAAGATATGTGAAAGTTATGGAAACTTTCGGGAGAAGAGATTTTCCTCTCATAAGTTTGATATTAAACGTAGCAAAGAATTTGCTACCCTGAGTGGAGACCATCTTAGAAAATGATTAAGTCTATGAAAATGATAAAGCAAGTTAGTTAAGTTTAAGCTAACTGATGATAAGAGATTATAGAAAATTGGGTTAAGGACTCCTGAGATGATTAAGGCATGAGAGTAATTAAAGAAGCTATTTTATGCGGGCTTCTATCATCATGCTAAAATTGATTTAAGGCATGAAAAAGTTTATCTTGTTATAATGTAGTGACATGCCTAACCATAAATGAAAATATGAATTAAATAAACTGGTATAGTTTATTTTTGGAATGATCACTATGGATACTCTGA
Source organism: Paratinospora sagittata (assembly GCA_035771175.1). NCBI lineage: Eukaryota > Viridiplantae > Streptophyta > Magnoliopsida > Ranunculales > Menispermaceae > Paratinospora > Paratinospora sagittata. Next base: position 29,717,962 of record CM069598.1, on the reverse strand, counting down.
GAATGATAAGGATCTAGAATAAATTTTGGGATCCTATACAGCAGGTTTGATAATTGTTGGGTTATAAATATATGCGCAGGTTGTGAGGCAGCCTATAAATTTCGGGTTAGCCCAAGCTGTGGTGAAATTGTTAACACCAGTAATAGTGAGATAGCTTGTACTGCTGTTAGAAGCCGAGTCATCAACACTAGTTTTAGGTAACAGGCGAAATAAGGAATGTAAGGAAATGTTGGGGCAATAATATGAAATTCAAGATAAGCGAAACATTGAGTAAGGTTGGGATTTTGGCAGTATTAGTGACTCTAATTTTGTTAGTACCTGACCCAATAAAAATGGGAAAAAGGGAAGTGATGTTAACGAAGTATGAAAACCAGAAGTGGTTTCCATTGCTTGAGCAGGAGTCAAAGATTGAGTAAATTGTATCTCGACCTATGATTGTCTATTATCAATCTGAAAAAAAAGAAAAAAAGACACGGGATGTGTTAATCTCAAGTTAGTCGATATGGAATGCCCCAATATTTTTATCAACGTGACTCTACCAGAGTTTAGAGAATAAATTACAGTAAATACAAGACCATATCCAAAGATTAGTAAGACGTTGATAACATGTATGATCAATATTTTGTTATTGTGTATATTCTGATGTATTGTTGGATCTACCTGGTCTTGTACCTCTGGTGATATGGTAGACAGATTGTATTATCTTCTGTTATAATAGTAGATCATTGATTGTGAGTATGCCTACAGGAGAAAGAATCTACAATGATATGGTTAGCAAATATTATGTGTAATAAATATGAGGATCATCAAGTAATTATGGACTTTAGAATATGAAGTTTTTGGAATTAGATGCTTTGTTGGATATGATTGGCTGGCTACCTCTCATGCCAGATGGAGCGTCTCTCCGAAACGAAGTAATATTCTGAATAAGTGGAAAATCCTCATTTTGAATCTTGAGGAATTTATACCCTCAAAATCTTCTATCTCAGATAAGATGGTTATTGACAATGACATGGAGAATATGGCTAGTACAAAGCCATTTAGAGTAACGTAATAAGGCATGCAGTTGATTAAAATTCCTGTGGTAAGCTGGTATATTGGAGTATTATCTGATGAATTATTAAACTTGCTACCTGGACAGGAGATTGATAGCATATAAAACTGTTGCCAGTATAATATGTATCTCCATTCCTTCATATAAAGAGTGTACCTGAGGAAGTGTGAGAATTTAAGGTGTAGGTAAATGTGTTAATGAGCAAAAGATTTATTATCCTTGATATGCCACCTTGGAGAGCATTTGTGATAAGATGGAAAGAAGGTATAGTGAAATATGTTTAAGTATGAATGACTGTTAACTGAGCAGGGTAATAATAAATAAGGAATATCCTTTACTATGGATAGATGGTCGAATTCGATTAACTAAATGGAACCAAATTTTCTTTAAGATCATTTTGAGATCTAGGCACCATCAGTTAAGAATTCGAGAAAAGGATGTAATGCAGACTATTTTAAGACAAGATATGGATATTATTAAATTTTGGTAACCTTGATTAATGTATTAATCACGTTTATAGGATTGATGCAGTGGCTATATGAACCATATCTTGATTATTACATAGTCTTTGATGATGATATATGCAATTGTCCCAAGAAATGAGAGGAGAATGAATAGCACCTCAGAATTATCTTGTAGTCACTGAGAGAGCACCGATTGAGTGTCAAGCTCGGTGAATATGAGTTTTGAATATAATTAAGATGAGAATTTTTGGATCACATGACCAGTTTAAATAGTATCTTTAAGGATGCTGCGAAGGTCAAAGTGATCATAGTACCATGAAAATTGATGTCAATGATGGAAATCATAAGTTCTCTGGTATTAGTTGTATGTTATAGAAAGTGCGTGGAACAGATCCAATCCTTGAAACTATTTTTTCCACTCACGAAACTAAACCAGACGAATGTTATATAATGTGGACCGTTGTGCACGGGGAAGCTCTCACAGTATTAAATGTTATTACTATTTTCAGAACCTGGAAGTAATTGTGATTGATGAATATCACGTTCAGATCTGGATTTTGCATTGATACAAAAGGATAGGTTAATTACTTGTGTCTCCAGATATTTGGTAGTGCACGAGAATAACTATCTTGAGAGTGAATAAAAATTAGTTGATAGTTATTTTGAATTGATGAGAGCATTGCCTCCAAAATAAAAAAGTCACACTATCTTCAGATTTTAAGAGTCTGAAGTAATTATTTGAACGGAAAGAAACTGAATATGAGGTAATAAATGTGTCAAAAATTCCCAAAGGATTTGATTTTATATCGAATTATTATCCTGGGAAAGGCCAATATGTTGCTGAGACATTGAGCAAGAAACAGGCTAAAACTGGAGTAGTATCTATCAGTTAGCCATAAATAGAGATTGTTTTGAATGAGAGTTACAGTTATGAGTGTACTCTCTGTTACTCCATGTGTTGATATTTGTGCTCGGATGCATGTTCAGTTGATTGATACTCATATTCAGAGGGTAAGATTTATAATGAGACGAGTATGATATCAGTGTGAAAGATTATGGAATTGGTAATATGGATTGTGTTAAATGAAGATGGGATTCAAATGGTACCTTATGGGCTATGGGTAGAAATGATACCATTTGGATAACCATTAGTGGACTGATAAGTCTGCGCATTTTTCCAATGAACACTAGAATTCTATTGATAGACTGAGCATATTGTATATGTGTGAGATAGGGAGATTTTATGGGAGTACTCAGATATTTGTCATGTCGGATTAAGATCCGAAGATTTTGTCGAGATCTGATATATGATGCAGACTCGATTTGGTACTCATCTCTTTCTCAGTGTGATATTTTATTCTCAGACTGGCTGACAGACTGAGAGAGTGACTTTGATGCTTTTGAGCATGCTCGGGTCTAGTATACTTGAATTTTGGTGGAAGTTGGAAGGATTATTTTATTTGTGTAAACTTGTGTGTATAAATAGCTATTATAATAGCATAATGATGGCACTCTAAAGGTTTTATAGTAAGCCTTATAGATCTCCAACTTGTTGATTTAAAAGTATGGAGTTATTGTTATTTGTGCCACAAGATATTATTAAATACACAAGGTTGGTATATAGGCATTGAAAGTTATTGTGGCTGACTCAGTTTTATTAAGGGTCTTACCACAGAAAAGCCAAATGAGATTTGGGATAAAAGAAAAGCGTGCACCGCAATCTGTTGGACAATTTGAGATCCTTGATAGGATAGGTCCATTGGCTTACCGATTTGCTCTACTGTCACAGTTGATAAATGTCTGTAATATTTTCTATATATTGATGTTGAGGAAATATCATTCAGATTCTATATATGTTATGGATATAACTCAACGCTAAGTTGGGGAGGATACCACGTATCAAGAAGAGCAAACATGGAACGAAAATATAAAATGCAGGAGCAGTTTTCTGGAATTGAGTATCACTTGAGGAATATTCCTTGATTCTAAATTTCGAGGACGAAATTCCTTAAGTTAGAGAGATTGTAACACCCTGTAGTTTTAATGAAATACATACGGAAAATTACACGAATATTTTGATGTATAATATACGTATTTTATACGGATAAGTCAAATATACGCGTGTATGATTAGTAAATAAATAAAATTATAAAATAAAGATGATACATATGGGATCATCTAATATGGGTACTTACAATTGAAAAAATGGAGTTGAATTAAATTGAGTAATTTATGGTGTTGGTTATTTAAATATGTGGATTGGAGTATGATTATTAAATGAATTATAGAAATGAGATGAGTTGAATTTAATGAAATTTGATGGGGTGAGTTGGTTAACTATTGAGCATGAGGTGCATGGGATCATGTTTATATAAAATTATCATCTCATTTCTAATTTATCTCTCTCCAACGTTAAAAAAAAATAAAACAAAATAGAAATTAAATTAAAAGAAAAGAAGGGAAAAGAAGTTGGAGAAAGGGGAAGAAAGAAGAACGGACGGGAAGGAATGAAGAAGGAAGAAGGAAGAAAGAAGAGGAAACGGAGGGAGAACACGGAATTTGCTCGAAATCGGGACCCGCGGTAAGTGATTTTCATTCAATTTTTTCGTAAACCTGATATCTAAGCTAGATGTAACCTTTCTTTCGGAGCAATTTTTGCTGTGGAAGCCGTTTTACGGCGTTTTCAAAAATTGGAGTTTTTACCCAACGTGAATGAAAATCCGCTAAGAAGGTTGAAAAACACTTCCTAGGCTGTAGGAACCTTAAATATATGGTTAGATTGAATTTATGTGTTCATTTAGAATTTTTATAGCCGTTGGAAGTTTGTTGGAATTTAGAGATTCGATTGGAGACCATTTGAATCATTTAAAACCCGATGAAACTCTAGTTTAAGGCTATAGAATGGTAGAATGAACTGTTGCGAGTCCATCGATGCTAATTTCATTATTTTTGGAGATCGTTTGACAATTTTAGTAAAAATTTACATGTTTTCAATGAATAGTGACGATGTGAACAGTAACTTGAATACTACTATGATCGTATCCAGTGAATAAAATGGAATTAGAATCCAATGAAACTCCGGTTCGAGATCATAGAATAGTAGATAATTGAATTCCAGACGTTTTGATACTAAGATTGTGATTTTTGGATATGCTTTGATATTTTTAGTAGCTAAATATATGATTTTTGTGAGTAAAATTGACTTTGGATGCCTTCGCGAACGTGTAAAATCTCAATAATATATCTGTTGAAGGTAGTAGAATGATAGAATGACTGATTTTACACATGTCGATGTGGACAGAATAATTTTAGGAATGTTCTAGATTTTTAATAAAATTGATCTATATTCCAGTAGAAAAATAAACTGAGAATTAGTGAAAATATGAATTGAAAATCTATTTTCACTGTTCTTTCTTGTGAAAATATCTAGATTGATCACAGAAACAAGAGAGTAATTTCTTCAACTGCTTATGAGTCCTAAATGGAGTTGGAATCTAAATTCACAGATATAATATTTTTCAGGTGGATCTTTATTATTAGTGATTTGAAGTGAGTTGAGAAATTGAATATGTAAATAGATATGAATAAATGAAATTGAATTATGAAGTGGTTGTGACAGGTTGAATTAGTTGGGTATAAATTGGAGCTGGATTCAAAAGCGACGGTGATTGTGTTTAAATTGGAAAAGTCTTGTACTATGAGTATATTTTCTTGATTTTGGTTCTTGTATGACATTTTATTTATATGAAATGTTTAATTGTAAACATGTTATATACGTAAATGCATTGTATTTTATTCATCATTCAAAATGATTTTGACATTTGAAGTATGCGAGACGTGCGAAGGCAGATCGCATATGTTGTCATTTCGTTAGGAATTAGACCCGGATGAGTGTTATGCGTAATCTCATTGTCAGTAGGCCTGTCCTAACAAGGATTGGAGATCCTTGAAATCACCGTAAATTGGGTAATGAGAGGCTATGGCTACCTTGTAACGGCCATACAAGGGTTAGACCCGCTCTCTTGCCTTGAAGGAGGGAGATTGTGGATTTTGTGGAAAAAAGAATGCATTGTTTTCTTGAAAACCCATGAAATTTATGTTGTTGTCATGTATGATATATTCGTTGAATGATGCATGTGTTTAATACTTGTTTGAAATGATTTTAAATGTCATATTTTTCTAAATGCATATAATTGTAATATCAAGAAATATATTCACTGAGCTGTTGATTGCTCACTCCATTTCCTCCAATATTTCAGGTATTGAGTCGAAGGAAAAAAGAAAAACCCGTGAGTGATAATCACGTGAGCCTTCGTCAGGTATGTATATGTATGCATTGGAGGATGTGAGTTATATTTTTGTTATTTTGATATGTAGAATTATCACATACTATATATATAACATCACCTAGATGGGTTGTGGGGTAATGTTATACTATGCTTGTGATAATGAAATGAGATGATCAAATATATTGATCAGGTAAGGATTTGATGTGTGAATGAATGAAATGAATGGAATGATTAGATATATCTATATTGGATTTGATTTGTGATATATCAGGAAAAATTGTGATTTGTCCATTTTATGGGGAAGTGCTGTCAAAATTTCTAAAAATTTTGGAAAGGATTGTGAGATTATGTGAAGGCTGACAGTGTATTGTATATTGTATATGGGTATATACAGTGTATAATACATTGTGCCGGTCATGACGTCAGCCTACGTCTGTGGCGTCGTGACACAAATAGTAAGTTGGCAATGATGAAAGAACTGATTTGATAAGAGCTAATCTTCCACCCCTTGAGAGAAACCTTTTTTTTTCCACTCATCCAACTGCTGTGAGATTTTGGAGACAACAGGATTCCATAAGGTCTTGCAATGGGGGTTACCTCCTAAAGGCATCCCCAAATACTTCATAGGCCAAGAGCCAATAGCGTAACCAGTTCTTATAGATAATCTCACAAGAAAATTATGATCAACAGTAATACGAACCAACTAATTTTTTTCCATGTTAACATTAAGGCCAAAAATGGTGTTAAAACACCTAAGCAAACCAATTGCATTATCCACATTATCTTTATTACCGTTGAGAAAGAATAGTGTATCATTAGCAAATTAGAGGTGCGAAACAGTAGTACCATTATTTCCCACAGAGAAACCTTGAATTGTAGATGAAGTGTCAACCTTTGTCATCATTCTCCTCAAAACACCCGCAACAAGAGTAAATAGAAAAGGAGATAAACGGTGACCTTGCCTTAGCCCCCTTAGCATAACAAACTTGCCAGTAAGTTTACCATTCAGAACAATAGAGTAAAAAATTGATTGCATGCAACCACTTATCCACATACACCATTTTGCACCGAAGTTTTTCCTCTCCATCACAAAATCCAGGAAGTTCCAATCAACAGTCATAAGCCTTAGCAAAATCAGTTTTAAACACTACTCCTTGGAGATTCTGAGACCGATAATCTTCCACCGCCTCATTAGCAATTAAAACTGCATCAAGAATTTGTCGATCATGCACAAAAGCGAACTAGGTTTCATCAACCATTTTGTGAAGAATAGCTCGAAGCCTAAGAAACAATGTTTTTGCAATGATCTTGTAAAGGTTTGAGATAAAACTAATAGGCCTATAAGCATTAGGGTGCCACGAGTCTCTTTTCTTTGGAATGAGACAAATTTAACTCTCATTGGTCTTAATATTGACCACGCCTGTCCTATAAAAGTCCACCATCATTCTCATGACATCATCTTTAAGGATGTTACAAAACTTTTGTTAAAACGTCATTGAGAAGCCATATGGACCCGGTGCTTTGTTACCACAACAAGTCTTCACTGCAAACTAAGCTTCATTGTCACACCTCGCCATATAGGAGCTATCATCATCGAATCTCGAGATGCGACAGTTACAACGAAAATCAAATACAACAAAACCCAGCATTTCATTAATAATTATAAAGGGTTCTTAATACATACGGGGTCATGTACGGCCATTAAAAGGTGGGTATGTCCACCCTAACAAAATATCAAAATAATCGGGCCATCTAACCTAACCCGGTATACTAAAAGGCAAAACCTTGCATAGGCCTGGAAGTGTGGTGGCCACCTACCCAACATCACCCAGATCCATCTTATTCTCCTGAAAATGTTTATCAATGGGGGTGAGCTAATGCTCAGTGGGTCAAGCAAGTTAACGATCACATATATTCAGTAATAAGAGCACAACAAGTCATCACATGATTAATCAACAACAATAATGCAAGATAATGTCATAGCTTATCATAAATCATTTCCAACCGGTGCAACAACATCTGGCCGCTACTGAGTGCCTCACAATAAAACTATTAACATCATCTAGTCGCTACCGAGCCCCTTGGGCCGAGTGCTTCACAATGTAACCATTTCATGTAAAAACAAGATGATGATACTATATAATTTCAGGAATAATAAGCATGATAATGAAATGTTGCTGAAAATTCTCAGGTGGACTGCAATAAGAAGATGTGGAACAAGGTTTGGTCCTTCAGAATTCCCCCAAAAATCAAGATTTTCGGTTGGAGGTTGATCCATAACGCTATTCCAACTTGCGAAAACCTAAAGAAGAGAAAAGTCATACAAAATGCAGTATGTGAGACTTGTTGGGAAGAGATGGAGACGAGAATTCATGTCATTGCTAAATGCAAAAATGCCATTGAAGTGTGGGACTTAGCACTTGCCAGCGGAACAACAAATGAAAGACTACAACTTTTAAGGCATGGATTATGGAAAAAACTTCTACCTGAGTTTAAGGCTGGCGAACTGGAGAAAATCTTCATGGTTTGTTGGGTTCTTTGAGGAGAAAGGAACAAAGCTAGAGTTGGGGAATCATGTCTAACAGCTGATGGGATTTTATATAAAGCTTAAACTACGCTAAGAAAATATGAACAAATACCATCTCCATCCCCTCCTCCACTAGAACAACGAGATTTGGAAGATGGCTTCCCCCTCCTCCTGGTAAGATAAAAGCAATGTTGATGCCAGTGCTTTTTAATTCAACTCCAAATTGGAAGCGGTTTGTTTCTATGGACTCTTTATTATAAATAGAACATTATGAAGAGGAAAAAATGATGAAAATTGGAGAAGAAAATATTTTAAAGAGCAAGGAAGACGGCTAGGGTTTGAAGCAGAGAAAAGCAAGATTGAAGATCATTGAAGAATCTCCAACAACTTTCCTTCCTTCTACTTGGTTTTTATGGTTTTAGATTCATGTTCATCCTATTATTTCATGCTTTCATGTCTTTATTCATGAACTAAATCCTCTATCTAGAGGTGTAGATCAATCCAAACTCGATACTATGCTTTAGGTTTTATTGTTTTGATTATTGTCAATAAAGTTTCCAATTTATTTATATTTTTCTGGGTATAATGCTTTTAATCCCTTGATCATGGATTAGATGATTATAGACTTGAAATAGGTGCTCGAGAGGGGGTATTTTGGGTTGGAACAAGGAAGACATAACCTGGGTGATTGTGAGACCGAGAGGAGATCGAAATATACCTTGAAGTCATTAAAGAGAACCATAGATCTTAATGAGTTATTAGGGTTTTGAGTTTTCATCGAGAAAATTAAACCTATAATTCTAATAGCATGTTCTAATTGGTGCTTGAGAGAGGGAGTTGGTAACGTTAGGGTTTTTGACTTATAAACAAGGAAATTGAGTTGATGATAATCCCATATTCATGCATAGTTGAGAGGGCGGTGAGATTGAACCTCTAGACATTTCTACTATTGATTTCATACTTACTTTTACATTGCATTGCAGTTTAATATTTAGTTGATTTCATTGTTGTCTTTAATCACTCGAATTCAATTGTCTAGATAAAATTAGAGTTAAGACTTGATAGATAGTGTAGTAATAATCCCTGAGGACGACAACCCGATATCTCATTGGTTTTATATTATAACTTGACAATATCATTGAAGGGGATTCCTCTCAAGCTTGTTCAGTTATTAAGTCAATTGAATACATCCAAACTGAGGATGGAGAGGTTGTGGAAGATTGTAAACAGTTGCTTAGTGCTTGGCCAAATACTTTGGTCTAGGCCATTCCTAGAGAGTTGAATGTAGCTGCACATAATCTTAACAAATTTGTTGTATCTATTTCAAATAGGTTGGTGTGGTTAGAGGAGGTTTCGCCTATAATCACTGACGTAGTGTTTGAGGAGGCATGTCCTTTCTCCTTGTTTTAATGAAGTGTTTTGGTTTTTTTTTTTTTTTTTTTAAAACCATCCCATGTCAACCTAAGCCAACAGACTCCAGTCAATCCTGTCAATAGCCCAATCATCAATCCCAGGCGAAGAGAAGACTTTAGAAAAATACTGTAGGAAGACCTCAGTGATACCATTTTGATCCTCAATAAGTGAGCCATCATTTTTCTCAACTTTGGTAATAAAGCATTTGGCTTTTATATTACTGAGAACCCTAAATATGGAAGAATTTTGTACTAGCATCCCCATCTTTCATCCATTGAATTTTGGTTCGTTGCCCTGCTTTGCTAGCCTTCATCAAGCAAATATCGGCAAGTTCAACTTTTTCCCTCGTTCTCAATGCTTTGACATCTGCTGAAAGCCCACTATAGCAATCTAAGAAATCAAGGCACCCAATAAAATCTTCCAAGTCCTTTTAGTCATGAATAGACCCAAACACCTCTTTGTTCCATTCTTTGATGAAGTATTTTAGATTAGCCAACTTGAGCATAAATTTGTGGCCCACATGGCCATGAGCCTCAGCCAAAGACCACCATCGCTCAACAGAAGAAGAGAAATCATTGTGACTGAACCATTCATTTTTGAAACAGAAGGGTGAAGGTCCCCAATGTTGCTTGAATCAATAAGAATACGACAATGATCTGAAACCACTCTTGACAATGTTTTTTGCTTACAAAAAGGAAATATGGTCTCCCATCAGTGAAAAGGAATCGATCAAGTTTGCAACAAATAGGATTTTCCCTAAAATTGGACCAAGTAAGTTGAACATTCAGAAGAGGCGGGTCCTTAAGTCGAACACTTTTTAAGTTGAATATTAAAATCTAATTTAAACAAGATTAAATAATTGATTATGCAACATTTCGTATAAAATCTGTTGTATCATGGTTTTTGAATGAAATGATATTTTAGCCATAAAGAATTATGACTATTTTATCGAATTTTTGTCTTCATGAATGTTATTATAACTGGTTACAATAATGTAAGAGTTTCTTTTTATAAAAAAGACAGTCCGGTGCATGAAACTCTCGCCTATACAAAGTCCTAAAAAAGGGTTGGACCACATTAAGTCTATTATAAGTAATTGAAAAAGGTTACAAGACCCATTTTAGGAAAGGACGTCCAATAACCTCTGTAGTTCTCAATTCTAAAATAGTCTCGCAAAGAGGTTAGTACCAAGTTTTTTGCCCTCCTAGATATATTTATTTTGTCATTTTTTTAATATTATCTTTATTTATCTTATAATTTTTTATTACCTCATCTTCAATATCTCCTCTACATCTTCCCTTTACTAGCTTTTTTTTTTGTCCTAACTTTATTAGCTTTTCAATTACTTCCAATTTTCACATTTAATTCCTCTCTCTTATTATTTTTCAATTATTAAAAAAAAATCATTCTATCAACCTCTTGATAATAAGAATATAAACTAAAAGTTTTATTTATAATTAGTTCATTTAGAAAAGACCTTACAATTCCCAAATAAGTTCAATTTAGTAGTTTTTTGTTAGAATCATGTTAGTTTAAATATAAATCAAGTTAAAACAAGAATAATATTTTGATTTATTAAATAAGCACAATTACATGTGTTTGATCACCTTTTTTTTCATTAACTTTAATTAGTATGCAGATCATACGTTTATTAGACAAAATACAAATTAGCCAACACTATTGGCTCGATGGTTCAAGGATGGGACGCTTCAACCTTGTGGCTTGAAGGTCATTGGTTCGATACCCTAAATTTGTAGGTTCAATCCGTAATTCCAGCTTATCACACTCGGTAAATTCTTCGCAGTGGTGTGAGGAGTAGTGGGGCCATAAGGAAATGGGTGGGCCTATACAAAGGATTATTTCTACTAAAAAAAAAAAGACAAAATACAAATTATATGTCTATACCACTAAGTCTTCGACATCTTTTATAATGCTATTGACCAAAAGTTCGAAAAATTACTTTGTTAACAAAGTACTTGCACCTCATTAAAAAATTACTAGCGTTTAGCCGGATTACAGTGAAAAAAATAGTTTTTTGTTTTTAAAAGAAGCTGGGCGAGACATGTTTTTTCTAAAATACTTTTTTGAAAAACGTTTCTGGCTTTCGAAAAAGCTCTCTCAAACAGGGCCAAGCTTGTTTTAAATTATTGGAGACAATGAAGAAGCAATGTCATGGAAATGTGATGGAAACATATAAAGGTAAGTACGAGTGGATGATCTTTTTATAGGAAACACTTAGTCATTGGAACTAGTTTGTTTTTTTTTATTTGTAAACATTAGTTTGAGGATCTACTTACAAGCAAAAATAGCATTAAAGAAGAACAAGATTCCGTTCACTTTTCTTATGTTGTATATAGTAAAATGGTGTGTGGGCTTTGTATTAATTATTAGATGCATATGTATAATGCTTCTTTATAAAGAAATTTACTTACTAAAAAAAATGTTCATATCCTATAAAATAAAATGGTATCGGAGGATGGCCTTGGCGGTGAATTATTTAGAATTACTTGAAATGTGAACTATTTGCAAACCCTGCCCTGATGCAATGTGTGCACATCTAATTGTATATATCTAGAGAATGGGCCTTGCTGCAACGGTTGAAATTGCTCTATTGTGATTTAAAGGTTATAACTTTAACTCTAAAAAAAATGTCTCCATTATAAATGTAAGGTTGTATATATCATTCATTCCTTAGACACTACAGTGGTGGAACTTCATGCACTGGATACATCATTTGTGATCAACTTTACTTATTGAAATACTATGACTTGTTAATAGTCAAAATCTTATTTACTTACCTAATCATTTTTAAAGTGTTTTTATTGCAAAAATACTTTTGCAAATGTTTGACGACTCCAGCTTTTAACCAAACTACGGTAAAAAAAAAAAAAACTGTTTTCTATTTTTAAAAGAAGCTGAGCGAAACTTATTTTTTCCAAAAACATTTTTTAAAGAAATGTTAAAAAAAAACGCTTTTGAAAAAATTCTCCCGGGGCCTTAGATAAGATAGATTTGTTTGAACTTAAGTTTATGCTTCTGCCAAAATAAAGATGGTAATAAGATAAAGTTACAACTGATATAAGGATCTAGACAAAAGACATAATGTAATACATATGGAAATTGGACTTACTAAGGGGTTGACACACAAAAAAAAAAGTTAAAAAAAAACCTAGAACACTCAAATCATACAAAAGAACAAGGTAGCCAAGGGTTAGACAAATAAAAGTTGTCCCCCTGTTTTCTCCAACCAATTCCACATTGTTCCTATTTTTACTTATCATGGGTCATGGCTTTGATTCCAGTGGTAATGATAGAACTAGCAAGATAAAACTTTCCAAATTTGAGATTCAAACATTTGCATACTAGTAGTCAACCTCGGACTGTTGATTTTTTCCCCAGTGTTTCTCACTACGTTAAAGTCACCTACCAGACACCATTTGTTACCGCAAATTACGCTAAGCCCAGCTAATCCATCCCTAAAGCTTTCCCTTTCTGAATAGACAGATGGACCATACATGCCTGACAACCTCCAGTAATCATTCCCCTCCCTCGAGATTTGAATAGAAATAGAAAAACCACCAATCAAACTTTGAGTAACTTGCACTACTTTGGAATCTCAAATAATTGCCAAACTGCCGGAAGAACCCATAGGGGGCAAGACAACCCAATTTTTAAACCTAGAATTCCACAACTACCTAATAATGGATCGAACCAAGACCTCCCTTTGATTTCTTGTTAAATAACAATATCAGGATTAACTCTGGCTATAACACGTTTGATAAGGCATCTCTTCCTCCCCGAGCCACAACCTCTGATATTCCAGAAAAGGATATTCATTTATGAACTTTGGTTTTCCTCTTTGTAGACTTGGTTCGTTCATTCTTGTCCCTTCCTATAACTTCACCATCATATTTTGCCCCCTTTCCTGATTTTGAGACATCTTTTTTTCGAACAATCATTTTTTTATCATCTAAAAAAATCTAAAAGTGGTTCCAATGTTTATAACTAGCCATCATCATTAGCATCATAATTTCCTGCAAATTCGGCTAACTGTAGGCTTCTGGCACAATATCTCCCCACGATTTTCCAATGCCTCCACAGATTCGATACACTTCGCCTTCCCAACAGTGCTTGTGGGCATAGGATTATCATTAGCATTACTATGAATCTTATGAGTGATAGAAGAATGGAAGGGTTGAGGTTTAAGGGTATGGGCAACATTCACATCACACATAAGAGGGAAAGAGTTATCACATACAGGTAAGATTAGATGAAAACTCTACATCACAATCCAAAATAGAGTGAAGAACGTGTACACTACAAGAAAAAAGACTTTTGGTCATGAGACCTTTAGTAGCAACTTTAATTTCGTAAGTAAAACCATTTTTTACTCATGATTTGTCAAAATCGTGAGCAAAAGTCATTGTTAAAAGTTAATATTTACTTATGCGTTTAATGTTGTAAGTAAAACTATACTTATCGTAAGTAAAGATATTAAATTTTATCGCCCCCCTTTTGGGGCGCACATGGTGCACTTAACTTTTTATCACTTACGAATGCCACAAGTTTTAGTAGCAGCTATGTCATAACTAAAAATTATTGAATTAAAAGAAAAAAAATTTAAAATAAAAATAAAAAAATAAAAATCAGTATTGTGTATTACATACAAATAAAGGGAGCCTTGTAATGAACAAAGTCGCTCCTAATGCTAATTAACCCGCCAAACATTTTTGCGTTCCACCAAAACCCTGTTCCTCCTCTTTCGAAACACCAGACGCGAGTGAGTTTTCTCTTCTTCCCCTCTCAATATTCTCTCTAGTTGAGGTGCCATTAGCGAAGAAGACGAGTAGGATTTCTCTTCTTTCCTTCTCAATATTCTCTCTCGTTGAAGACGAGTGGGTTTCTAAAGAAGATGAGTGGGTTTCTTCTCTTCACCCACTTGTCTGTGTGTCGTTTGTGAAGAAGACGCGACGAAGAGATATTGGAAAGATATTTGTTGTTTCTCGACTTGATAGTTGAAGCGATTGGGAATGGTTGTGGATTCGCTGAGGTATCTTTGATTTGTTTGTTTGAGAATCTGCTATTTCTTCCGCGCGCAAGCGAAATCTCAAATCAGTGATTGATTCTTGAGAGATTTGAGGAATTTTGTGTTTCTGATGGTTATTTCGTATATTGTTTGCAGATCAGATCGGAGTGGTTTGTTTTGGTTAATTCCGACTGGTTGATTATTCTATTATTTTTGTTGCTCTGCTTTTTCTGCTTTCTTCTGTGGAATCAAAAGGTATCATCATATTTACCAACCGTGGGTTAGTCTGCTGGCACGAGGAGCGAACCCCGAGGCAGGTTGAGGGACTCGATCACAGGTTCAAGCCCTGTCTCGGCCAAATCCTGGATGGGAAAGACGCCTATAAACCCCTGCAAAACCTCAAACTCTGAGAGGACTAGTCTCGACCCGAAGGATAGGAGGACACCTCCAAGGGGCCGAAAAATCGATAAACAAAAAAAAAAAAAAAATTAGCATCATATTTAGAAGATTTAAAGATTATGCAGGAATGAAAGTGTGGCATATATGTAACGAAGGTTAGACTATATATGTAATTTTTGTATTTAATGCTTGTGTTAGTATGTCTTTCTGGTGTGCTTTTATTTGTTTCTCACTTTTAGTGTTTGGCTTTTCCATGCTTGATGTTTATGTTTGAGTGGTTTTTCTGATATTTTCCAAGTGAATCATTTCACTAGAATTAAGAAAAACTCAGATTTCTAAGTTAGGGCTTATTGCATTGGAGAGAACATATATTACAAACCATATTCCTTACATATATTTATAGATATCTTCCCCTACTTGCATTTTTTATTATAGTTTGTGCGTTGTGGTCATTTATCATTTTAATAAAAGTATTACCATTAGCCTGTGTTTAGATCATAAAACTTGGGAATATACAGTAGCACTAGGATTATTTTCAGTAAGTTAGATATAGAGGCATTATATATATATATATATATATTAATATGTTATGCAAATACCACTTAAAGACTGATGGTTTTGATTTTAGCCTTCAGACATGAATGACTTCTCTGATTTGAAGTTTCTCTCTCCATGACCTTCAAATCATGTGATCCTGTCCCACAAAATTAATGGATGTATATATAAATAAATAAATTTGTAGTTAATTATGTTATAATTAAGAGTAGTGATATATTTTGGTCATGATCTTATTGGTTGGCTTGCCAAAGAGGGAATTGTCGTGTTGAAATTATACAAGTCTTTGAATTTTTCTTGAAAATATCTTATTAATTATATATCTATATTTATAAGCCTAGTATCGTGCTTGATTGATCTTGATCACCAAAAGCGTGTCAAATATATCGTGTTATATTTTAATATGCCAATATGACTGAAATTCTTGATCTCTTCATTTGTCAAGTGCTCCTTAATCTTAATATAATAATACCCAAGTTGGGAATTCTCTTCTTTCCAACCCCAAAATTGCATACTTTTCAATTAGCTAGCAAACTAGAACTAAGAAGATAATTTATATGTTTGCTTTCATTAATAAATTATGTTGTGTTTGCTAGTGGTGCTACGGATCAGAGTTGGATACTAAAGCGAAATAGAATTTCAACCAAATATATTGTTGCAGTTAGAAATTTTATACAACTAGCAAAGAGCCAATTGAATGAAAACGGCAAGACTCAATGCCCATCCGCAAGTTGTTTACATTATGTATGGCATAATATTGAGGTTGTCCATTCTCATTTGACCAAAAAGGGGTTCTCTAGAACATACACAAAGTGGATATACCATGGAGATAGCGATGAAGTTGCACCTCCACCAAATGTCGTAGAAAATAGTAAGTTATCTAAAGAGGATTTCAAGATTCAAAGAATTGAAAATGATGATTGCTTACCAATATTAGAAGACATTACTGGAAGAAGCTATGTGGATATTAGAAGACTGGATGACACACACGAGGAAAATATGGACAATGTAGATCAACTTTGGAATAAACTGATTTTTGAAGTAGATAATAAGTTGTATATGGGTTGCTCAAAATATTTTGCATTGACATTTATATTAAAGTTGTTTCACATAAAGGTGTTGAATCGATGGAGTGACAAATCATTTGACATGCTGTTAACATTATTGAATGATGCATTTCTGGATGGTTTTAGATTGCCAATGTCACACCCTGTCCCATTTGACTTAGAGCGAGGTGCAACAGTTAGGGCGTTGAGTGCTCACTCCACTCGATCAGAGTCGCACATACAGAAGTATAGTGGCCCACATTAACAATAATACAAATACAAATTTTTAAGGAAAATATAGTTATATTGAACATATAAAGTTGGTTAATTATTACATTCCTTATATAAAAAGGCAACCAAAAAGATAACAAGGGCAAACCCCTACAAAAGTACCAAAATAACAAAAGAGGAGTAGTCAAAGAGAGACGTCTAGAAGCCTGGAACCATCGCCACCATCATCAGACCGATTAAACGGGACCTGAGGAGAGTACATACACAAAATTCCCTACATAGACCAGGTTTGGCCATAACCCCCAGAATAAATTCATTCGAACCCATCTTAATTCGCTGGAAAGATTAGCAACGGGGTGAGCTCAACAGCTCAGTGAGATCAAGCAGGGTAAACAAATCTTACATGCATAATAAGGAATACAAAACAATAGTCATCAAACAGTTATGCCATAACAATACAATCAAGCAATGATATGAATGAACTCTGGTCACACGGCATCACAGGTCAGGTACCATCCACTCGCAACCTATGACCCAAGGCACCAGTAATATATCCAGCAACTGAGAGGTCACATGAGTTCCAATGCTAATCAGTGACAACGTCACTCTTCCGGGGCCAGCGTAACGGCATAACACCCAATAATATAACCAGTGACAACGTCATTCTTCCTGGCCAGTATTGCACCCAATAATATAACCATTTTGAATAGATAGCCTCATGCATGAAACATAACATGGTAACAAATATGATACATGATGCTACGTAATTCAGTATTAAACAAGTAAGAAATGCAAACCTAGTCTTCATTCCCCACCTTAACACACTTGTAGTGGTGTAACATTTTCTTCTATGTTCTTGAAGTGTGCAGGGATGCAAGATATCGCAAAATGTTAGAAGGAGGGCGAGGGGAGTTCGGCGGATTGAAACTGAGAGGGCCACCCCTATTTATAAGGTGGCCCCCCATGGAGACGACCCTTTCCTTGGGACCATCCCACTATGGGGGTCTATATCTTTCTTTTGGGGGGCGTTTATCACTTATTGAAATTATACGTGGAGGGTTTTTAAGCGGTTGAATTGGTTTCTACAGTAGAAAAAAGTGGGGGTGTTACAAAATCTCTCCTTAAAAGAATTTCGTCCTCGAAATTGGAATAAGGTGGAATGTTTTTTTAAAGAAATTTGGCATGTAAGTAAAATACTTACTATTCATCATCTGAAATGTCTATGATCTCAATGTCCGTATTACTGTCCGCTCGGCCAGGAGATCTTGTATCGCGTTGGCCACGCAGGTTGTTGGGCCTCGTACTGCACTCTGAGCAGTGGAATCTCCAAAATGGGCTGCGGTAGGAGAATGGACTGAATCAGACTCCATTCTTTCCTGATCTGTTAATTCAGGAAGAGAAGGTGCCGTTGGGATGTGTCGTAGCAGTCGTGGAAGAAAACCCGGTCATTGCGACGGTGACCTAACACGCTTGCCTGACTTAGTTGGTGATTGTCGGGTTTTCTAAATAGACGGTCTAACTTCATCTGGTGCTGGCACCCCCAGAAGCCTGGGAAAGACTGGGACCAGATTCCACGTAGGCGTAGTGTGGGGGTTCTGGAAAGAGGGAAATGGTGGTCGTACTGATTTTTGAGCAGTCTGGTGAACTCGCAAACCCGCTTGAGGCATACCTGTAATGTTTTCATCTTCTGGGTCAAAAATCCCAAGACATGCTGGAAAATATCTTATGGGATTGTGTATTGGGGTTTGGACTCGTGGCATTTCAGCAGATTGTGACCACGAAGGGGATGTAAACTGGAAGTAATAATCAGTGGAAGGACTCCAGTTTGAAGGAATTGAGCTCATATCATCATCTCGTTCAATACTCATATTTGTATCCTGATTTGAATTATCGCTATGTTCAGATGGTTTAGAACTGTAATTTGTTGAATCGTCAAACATCTGTGCCGAAAACAAAACAAGAAACCCATGAACATAGAATAAGAAAAAGAAGTATTTTATTAAAACAAATGAGGGTATTTTTGCTTGATCTCTTGTTCCAACTCCCACGTTGCTTCTTCTATTCCGTGATGCTTCCAGAAGATTTTTACTAACGGAATGCTCTTGTTTCTCAAGTCTTGTGTCTTTCCGTCCAAGATTTGCACATGATATTCTTTATACTTATTTCTTTCCACTATTTCAACTTCAAAGGATTGTATGATGTGTGAAAGATCGTGAAGATATTTCCTGAGCATGGATACATGAAACACGTTGTGTACCTTGGACATGGATTGTGGTAAAGACATACGGTACGCAGATTTGCCGACTCGATTGCTAATTGAAAATGGTCTAATAAACCTTGGAGATAGTTTCCCTTTGACTCCAAATCTTTTCACAGCTTTAAATGATTAGACCTTTAAAAGAACCAAGCCACCAACTTGAAATTCTAAAGGTTTTCGTCTCTTGTCCGCATAAGTTCTATGTATGTTTTGGACGGTACGAAGTCATTCTTTAACAAGCTTTATTTTCTTAGTGGTTTCTCTAATGAGATATGGACCAAGCTGTCGTTGATCAGACATATCTACCCAACACAAAGGTGACCTACATGGTCGTCCGTATAGTGCTTCATACGGGGCCATCTTAATGCTTGTCTGATAACTATTATTATATGCGAACCCTGCCAAATGCAGATACTTTTTCCATCTGTCATTAAAATCTAGGGAACAACAACGTAGCATGTCTTCCAGAATTTGTATAAGCCGCTCAGATTGTCCATCTATCTAGGGATGAAAGGTAGTACTCATAAGAATTTTTGTACCTAGCCTGGTGTGAAAGTATTGTCAGAACTTGGATGTGAATCTAGGGTCTCCATCACAGACGATGGTGAGAGGGTCCCCATGCAATCTGATGATCTCTCGTTCATAGATTTCGGCTAACTTGGCTGGAGTATGGGTGAGTCTAACCGGTATAAAATGTGTAGCTTTGGTTAACCGATCAACAATTACCCAAACAGTGTATTGACCCTTAACGTTTTTGGGTAATGCAGACAAAAAATCCATGGCAATATTATCCCATTTCCATTCCCTTATAGGAAGTGGCTATAACAGACTAGAGGGGAGTCTGAGATCGGCTTTTAGTTGTTGACAAGTAAGACACTTGGCCACAAATTCTGCTATGACCTTTTTCATTCCATTAAACCAAAATTGCCTTTTCATGTCCTTATACATTTTGTCTTCCCGTGGACGCATAGAGAACATATATTTGTGGCACTCATTCATCAGGTCCTGCCTAAGTTGTCACGACGCCCCTAACATAGGCTGACGTCATGACCAGCACAGTGTACTATACACCGTACATACCTGTATACAGAATATAATACACTGTCATCTCAACATACATTCACAATAATTTTCAAAATTTTTAGAAATTTCGGTGGCATATCCCCATATGCTGAACAATTTTTTTCCCTGATATACCACAAATCAAATCATATATATATACTCATCCACAATATCCATTCATTCATGTCGTTCATTCCACAATAAATAATCCTCCGAATATTACAAACATTTTATAACCCAAAATGTTCAAATACTATTCATTTCTCAAGCCATTTCATCCACCATGATCACATGATTAAATATATCATCATTAAACATTTCATAATCAAAATACCAAAACCCATATTCCCATTCAACCCAACTATGTGATAGTATATATGTAATAATGTGATAATTATACTTATCAAAATAAAGAAAAGTAACCCATATCCTCCAATGCATACATACATATACAAGACGAATGCAATCACGTGATTATCACTCACGAGTTTTTCCTTTTCCCTTCGACTCGGTACTTGAAATATTGGAGGAAATGGAGTGAGCAAACAACAACTCAGTGAATATATTTCTTGATGGCAATTATATGCATTTAGGGAAACATGACATTTAAAATCATTTAAAACATTTATAAATACATATGCATCATTCAACAAAAAATTCATACATGTCACAATATACATTTCATGAACTTCAAATAAACAATGCAAGGTTTTTCATCAAAAGCCACCATCTCCCTCCTTCAAGGTAATAGAGCGGGTCTAACCCTTGTATGGTCGTTACAAGGTAGCCACAACATCCCATTACCCAAGTCACACTCATTTCAACGATCTCAAATCCTTGTTAGGATAGACCTACTGACAATGAGGTTACGCATAACACTCATCCGGGTCTAATTCCTAACGAAATGACACCAACTTGCCTTCACAATTCTCACATGCTCCAATGCCAAAAAATAATTTATTTATGATGCAAATTAAAACACAATGCAGCAATGTATACATAACATATATATATAATGTCATATAAGAACCAAATCAAGAAAGTATACTCAGTGGTTAACTGATGTTTCTAAGAAAATGCACACTCTACTATTCAGTGTTTTGCTCAAATTCCAAGATGTCCAGCACAATTGGATCATCACCCAATTCAATACACACCAAAAATGTCCAGCATCAATGTTTCTCAAATTCAATCACCAACGCACTATATCACATTTTAAGCACTGCAACACATGAAATTCATACCATAATTAAGCATTATAATCAACTAGACATCATTCAATCTCACTTAAACACTGTTTCTACGATCAATCTAGATGTCTCCATAATAAGAAACAGTGAAAATAGATTTCCAAATCATATTTCCACTAGTTCTTAATTTTAGTTTTCTACTGGAAACATATATAAATTTTATTAAAAATATAGAACATTCCTAAAATTATTTTGTCCACATCAACACATGTAAAATCAATCATGCTACAATTCTTCTACCTTCAACAGGTATTTTATTGAGGTTTTACATGTTCGTGGAGGCATCCAAAGTCAATTTTACTCACCAAAACCATATATTTAATTACTAAAAATATCAAATCATATCCAAAAATCATGATCTTCACATCGAAATGTCCGGAATTGATAGATCTATCTTTTTACAGTCTCAAACCAGAGTTTCATCTGGTTTTAATAGGGTTCAAAAGGTCTCCAATATCAAATCTAACTTCCAACAGCCATAAAAATTTCAAATGAACAAATAAATGAAATCTAACCACATATTCGAGGCTTTTATAGTCTAGGAAGTGTTTTTCAACCTTTCAAACAAATTTTCATTCAAGTCGGGTCAAAACTCCAATTTCAAAAATACCGCAAAACGGCTCCCACAACAAAAATTACTCCGAGGAAATCATTACATCTAACTTAGATATCAATTTTACGAAGAAATTGAGTAAAAAATAGTTACCATGGGTCCCGATTCAGCGAAGATCCCGCGCTTTCACTTCTCTTCGTTCTCTTCGTTCTCTCTTTCTTCTTCTCTCTGTTTTTTTTTTATGTTGGAAAGAGTTGGAGAGAGAGAGAGATTAAAAAATTAGTATGTAAAACATATTGATTCCATACAACCAATGTTATTTAATAAAATAAACCCCCCACATCTTAATATTTAACTTTCATTCATTACATCATACTATTCATTAATTTATTAAATCATACTACAATCCACATATTTAATTAATCAACCCCATTCACCTTATTAAACTTATATTATTCATTTAATAACTTCATTTATTTGCTCATACTCCTTAAATATAGCATGTATTTTCATACACACGCATATTTGGCTCCTACGTATAAAATACGCGTATTATATGTCTCAATATATGCGTAAGTCAACGTATGCATTTAATTAAATTTACGGGGTGTTACAATCTCCCCAACTTAAGGAACTTCGTCCTCGAAATTTAACAGATAAGGAGAAACGTACCTCAAGTGGCAAAGAGATCAAGAAATGTCTCCTTCATCTGGTCCTCGCGTTCCCAGGTCTGCTCCTCATTGTCATGAAATTGCCATTTGACTCTGACCAAAGGAATTTCTTTGTTTCTCAGCTTTTGAATCTTCCTATCAAGAATCTGAATGGGCTTCTCTACATAAGTAGCATACTCCCCAACTTGTAACTGTGTTATATCTAGAATGTGTGTCGAGCCTGGATACTTAGTCGGGTCTGTATGATATTTCCTTAGCATAGAAACATAAAATACATTATGAACATCGACTAACTGAGGAGGCAAAGTGAGCCTGTATGCTAGCGAACTAATTCTCTCCAAGACCTTAAGCGGTCCAATGAAAAGAGGAGGTAATTTCCCTTTCACCCCAAACCGCATTTGACCTTTCCGTGGCGAGACCTTAAGCAATACCAGGTCACCCACTCCAAATTCTAAAGGTCTATGTGGGTTATCAAAATAACTCTTTTGTCGATCTTGGGCAGCTTTCAATCTCTATCTGATTTGCTTAATCTATTCAGTGTGATCAACAACAACTTTCGGCCCCAATAACTGTGATTCCTTAACCTCATACCAGCAAGTCAGAGATCTGCAATCTCTAATTGGTCTGCCATACAAGGCCTCATAAGACGCCACGCCAATACTGGCATGATAGCTGTTGTTATAAGAAAATTCACACAAAGGTAAACTTTCACTCCAAGTCCCACCAAACTCTAATATACACGATCTGAGCATGTCTTCCAGCATCTAAATCACCCTCTCAGTCTGGCCATTAGTCTGAGGATGAAACACTGTACTAAAAAGGAGATGAGTACCAAACCGAGTCTGCATGGCCTGCTAAAACCTCGATGTGAATCGCTGATCTCTATCCGACACAATAGAAACAGGTATACCATGCAACCTGACAATCTCCCGCGCATAGAATCTGCTCAGTCTGTCAATCGAGTCTCTGGTGTTCATTGGAGAAAAGTGTGCAGATTTAGTTAATTTGTCAACTATCACCCAAATGGAGTCAAATCTACCCTGAGATCTGGGCAGTCCTGTCATAAAGTTCATCGTGATATGCTCCCATTTCCATTCTGGAATAGATAATGGTTGCATCTGACCTCCTGGTTTCTGATGTTTAGCTTTAACTTGCTGACACACCTAACAATTCTGCACATACTCAGCTATATCTTTCTTCATCCCATGCCACCATACTATTCTCTTCATATCATGATACATTTTGGTAGACCTTGGGTGAATGGTATACTGAGATCTGTGTGCCTTCTCTAGCAACTCAACCCTCAAAGCTCTATCTACAGGTACCCATAATCTCCCCTCATAAAGCAGGACACCATCTTGACCTCTCTGCCAAACAACTATGTCTGTACAATCTGCCCAAGACTCATACATGCCAAAATCAGGACCATGCTGCTGCATATCCTTAATCTTATGAATATGAGAATCTGTAAACTGAATATGCATCTGAGCACAAATATTAACGTGTGGAGCCATAAAGAGAACACTCATCATAGTCGTTTTTTCTAGAAGTCGCTACTCTTGAGCCATCTGACCAGCTACCACATGGGTCTCAACTCGTTTCCGGCTCAATGCATCAGCTCCTACGTTGGCCTTTCTAGGATGATATTCAAGTGTGAAATCATAATCCTTTAGGAATTCCAACCATCTGCGTTGTCTCATATTCAACTATTTCTGGTCAAACAGATATTTCAGACTCTTATGATCTAAATACAATGTGAACTTCTCCCCATAGAGGTAATGCCTCCACAATTTCAATGCAAATACAACAGCTGTTAGCTCCAAATCATGCACAGGGTAGTTCTTCTCATGTATCTTCAACTGTCTGGATGCATAAGCAATCACTCTACACTCCTGCATTAATACACATCCCAAACCTGAATGTGATGCATCTGTGTAAATCACCAACTCCTTTTCAGGTTCTGGGAGTACTAAAACTGGAGTAGTAGTTAGCGTCTTCTTCAACTCAGTGAAAGCATCCTCACATGCAGAAGTCCACACAAATGGCACATTTTTCTGACTCAGCCTTGTGAGTGGGGAAGCCAATCAGGAAAAGCCTTCCACAAATATCCGGTAATAACCACCTAGACCTAGAAAACTGTGGATCTCAGTCACTGTGGTTGGTCTTGGCCAATTGATGATTGCCTCAACCTTAGCAGAATCAACAAAAATACCCTTTGCACTAACCACATAACCTAGAAATCTCACCTCATTTATCCAAAACTCGCATTTACTGAATTTAGCATACAACCGATGCTCTCTTAGTGTCTGCAAAGTGATGCAGAGGTGCTGCTCATGATCCTCTCGAGTCTTGGAATAAATGAGTATAACATCAATAAACACAATAATAAACTGGTCCAGATATGGTCTGAATACCATTTGCATCAAGTCCATAAACATTGCTTGGGCATTAGTTAATCCAAAGGGCATCACAAGAAATTCATACTGTCCATACCTTGTTATGAACGCAGTCTTTGGTACATCTTCTTCCTGTATTCTCAGCTGATGGTATCCAGATAGTAAATCAATCTTAGAAAAGAATTTAGCATCATTCAACTGGTCAAACAAATCATCAATACGGGGTAAAGGATATTTATTTTTCACTGTCACCCTGTTCAACTGTCGGTAATCTATACATAGCCTCAAGCTCTCATCCTTCTTCTTCACAAACAATACTGGTGCGCCCCAAGGTGACATACTCGGGGTAATAAACCCTTTTACCATCAACTCATCTAGCTGCACCTTGAGTTCCTATAACTCCTTTGGTGCCATTCTATAGGGTGGAATGCAAATAGGCTTTGTGTCAGGCATCAATTCAATAATAAAATCAATCTCCCATACAGGTGGTAACCCTGGTAAATCATCTGGAAAAATATCTGGGTACTCACATACTACAGGAATATTTGATATCTGAATGCCTGAATCCTTTTCCTTTACTGGCTTTATACTAGCCAACATCCCTATCTCTTCATTAGTGGCCATCCTGCCTCGAGTGGGAGGTTTTGAAGATGTCTTGCCACTATAAACAAATGTGAGTTGTCCTGGTATCTGGAAGACTACTTTCTTACCAAAGCAGTCCACATGGGCATGAAAGGCAGCAACCATTCCATACCCAATATAACATCAAATTCCAGGAATTCTAAAACCCTAAGATTCACAAACATTTCATGATCAGAATATTTCACCACACAATTTTCACACAACATATTCGGGTAGATTCGGTCTCCTGCTGCAGTACTCAGAACCAACGGTGTACTAATCCTGACAGGAGATAAATGCAACATATCTATCATGTGGCTAGCAATAAACGACAAGGTGGAACCGGCATCGATCAACACATACATCATAGTGTCACAAATAGAAATCATACCTTCTACCAAATTCTTGTTCGACTAAGGATCTAGCTCTGTGACAGCCCTGGCTTGCTCTCTGACAGGCGTGGGAGTAGTAACAGTAGCAGATGGATTTGCTGGAGTCCGCAGAGCTGGTTGAAAAGGACACTGATATGCTTTATGCCCCATATTCCCACATCAGAAACACGTGATAGGTAAGCAGGGTATGGACGACGCAGTCTGTGACTCAGTGTCTGGCAGAGAAAGCAAACCATTCCCTCTGCCTGCTCTTCTATGCAGCCACGATGCCTTAGAGGCTGATCCCTGTGTCTGTGCATAGCAGACTATGTTCCTCTGCCTGATATTGGTAGTATTGCTACTACTGGAGGAGCAACTGGAGTCTCCAGGGCAGTAGGCATCTCTGCCGTTTTTGCCTTTTCTATTCACCCCACCATTTTCTGCCCCATCTCGATTTCCTTTTACCCTGATAAGGTATTTGCTGCTCCACAACTGTCTGTGCTGCCGGTGTTGATCTATCTGTCATCTCTACTGCCCCATAATCCAGTGCCTGTCGTACTGCCTGATCATATGTTTGAACACCAGCAAGAGCCAAACCCTTCTTGATCGGGTCATTGAATCCATCCCTGACCCTCTTCATCCTCATCAGATCAGTCTGTACCATCTCGGGGCGAACAAAGCTAGCCTGTTGAATTCATGTTCATACTCTCTAACTGACATACTCCGCTGTTTCAGCTCTATGAACTGCTGATGCCTCTTGTCAACCTCTAAGACTAGACTGCCATCAAACAAAAGAGGTTCACGCCTCTTAAACACTTTCATTACTTCTTCATATATATGGACCTCATCCACATCATCATGTGACCTTACTGTCTCCTGCACTGGCACAGGTCGCCTTGCAGATGCACCAACACTACTGGCACCAACATCAGGTACAACAGGTGCTACAGGCCCTGTAAACTATTCTGCAGATGAGTCATGATCCTCATCATCTCAGCATTTTGTCTCTGCTGAGCTGAAATTAGTTCTTCTAATTTTTTTTAACCTTTCTTCTTATGGGTCCATGATTGCCTGATACTTCCCTTTCAATCTGCCATTCACAGAGATAGAGAAGCATATAAGTCAGACAATTCGATTAATTCTTTATACAGTACTTCATTTACCCATAAATATACCCATACAAATAAACATAAAGATAATAAGGTTTTTAATCTTTTAGGCTTTTAATCCTAAATCTGGCTCTGATACCAATATTGTCACGACACCCCTGACGTAGGCTGACGTCATGACCGGCACAGTGTACTATACATCGAACATACCTGTATATAGAGTATAATACATTGTCAGCCTCAACATACATTCACAATAATTTCCAAAAATTTTAGAAATTTTGGCGGCATATCCCCATATCCTGGACAATTCACACTTTTCCCTGATATACCACAAATCAAATCATATATATATATATATATATACTCATCCACAATATCCATTCATTCCACAATAAATAATCATCTGAATATCACAAGCATTTCATAACCCAAAATGCTCAAATACTATTCATTTCTCAAGCCATTTCATCCACCATGATCATATGATTAAATATATCATCATTAAACATTTCATAATCCAAATACCAAAACCCATATTCGCATTCACAACTATGTGATAGTATATACATAATAATGTGATAATTATACTTATTAAAATAAAGAAAAGTAACCCATATCCTCCAATGCATACATACATATACAAGACGAATGCAATCCCGTGATTATCACTCACGAATTTTTTCTTTTCCCTTCGACATGGTACCTGAAATATTGGAGGAAATGGAGTGAGTAAACAACAACTCAGTGAATATATTTCTTGATATGGCAATTATATGCATTTAGGGAAACATGGCATTTAAAATCATTTAAAACATTTATAAATACATATGCATCATTCAACAAATAATTCATACATGTCACAATATACATTTCATAAATTTCAAATATACAATGCAAGGTTTTTCATCAAAAACCACCATTTCCCTCCTTCAAGGTAATAGAGCGGGTCTAACCCATATATGGCCGTTACAAGATAGTCATAGCCTCCCATTACCCAAGTCACAGTCGTTTCAGCGATCTTAAATCCTTGTTACGACAAGCCTACTGACAATGAAGTTACGCATAACACTTATCCGGGTCTAATTCCTAACGAAATGACACCAACTTGCCTTCACAAGTCTCACATACTCCAATGCCAAAAAAAATCATTTATGAATGCAAGTTAAAACACAATGCAGCAATGTATACATAGCATATTTACATTCAAACATTTCATATATATATATATATATATATATATATATATAATGCCATATAAGAACCAAATCAAGAAAATATACTCACAGTGGTTAACCGATGTTTCTAAGAAAATGCACACTTTACTATTCAGTGTTTTGCTCAATTCCAAGACGTCCAGCACAATTGGATCATCACCCAATTCAAAACACACAAAAAATGTCCAGCATCAATGTTTCTCAAGTTCAATCACCAACACACTATATCACATTTTAAGCACTGTAACACATGAAATTCATACCATAATTAAGCATTATAATCAACTAGACACCATTCAATCTCACTTAAACACTGTTTCTACGATCAATCTAGATGTTTCCATAAGAAAAAACTGTGAAAATAGATTTCCAAATCATATTTCCACTAGTTCTAAAGTTTAGTTTTCTACTGGAAACATATATCAAATTTTATTAAAAATATAGAACATTTCTAAAATTATTTTGTCCACATCAACACGTGTAAAATCAATCATGCTACAATTCTACTACCTTCAACATGTATTTTATTAAGGTTTTACATGTTTGCGGAGGCATCCAAAGTCAATTTTACTCACCAAAACCATATATATAGTTACTAAAAATATCAAATCATATCCAAAAATCATGATCTTAGAATCGAAATGTCCGGAATTGATAGATCTATCTTTCTATAGTCTCAAATCAGAGTTTCATCGGGTTTTAATAGGGTTCAAAAGGTCTCCAATATCAAATCAAACTTCCAACAACCATAAAAATTTCAAATGAACAAATAAATGAAATCTAACCACATATTCAGGGCTTCTATGATCTAGGAAGTGTTTTTCAACCTTTCGAACAAATTTTTATTCAAGTAGGGTCAAAATCCCAATTTCAAAAATATCGTAAAACGGCTCCCACAACAAAAATCACTCTGAGAAAATCGTTACATCTAACTTAGATATCAATTTTACGAAGAAATAAAGTAAAAAATAGTTACTGTGGGTCTCGATTTAGCCAAGATCCCACGTTTTCACCCATTTTTCTCCTTTCCTTCTCTTCGTTCTCTCTTTCTCTCTTTCTCCTTCTCTCTGTTTTTTTTTTTTTTACGTTGGAGAGAGTTGGAGAGAGAGAGAGAGAGATTAAAATGAGAAATAAGTGAGAGTTGGAGAGAGAGAGAGATATTAAAAGATTAGTATGTAAAACATATTGATTCCATACAACCAATGTAATTTAATAAAATAACTCCCCCCTCCCCCCCATCTTAATATTTAACTTTCATTCATTAATTTATTAAATCATACTACAATCCACATATTTAATTAACCAACCCTATTCACCTTATTAAACTTATATTATTCATTTAATAATTTTATTTATTTGCTCATACTCCTTAAATATAGCATGTATTTTTATACACGCGTATATTTGGCTTCTACGTATAAAATATGCGTATTATATATCTCGATATATGCGTAAGTCAACGTATGCATTTAATTAAATCTCGGGGTGTTACATAAGTTCTGGATCCTGAGCTACACACAATTGCCCTTTATATAATACCACACCATCAGAAGTGAGAGGCCATTAATGCGGAGCTTAATTCTGCAGAATGAGCTTTGTCATTTTTATAAGCTCATCATCCTTGGTTTGTGTAACGACTATTCTCTTAATGAGGTCGGAGTGGATAGGGAGCTGCGCAAGTCTAACTGCATTTCCATCATTCCGAAACTGCAAGTTATATTTTTCCAACTCGTATGACAGTTGGCCCATCTCGAAATTTACCGTACAGGCGGATAGATATGACTCTCTGCTAAGGGCGTCAGCCACTACATTGGCTTTGCCCGGATGATATTTAAGTTCAAAGTCATAGTCTTTAATGAGTTCGAGTCATCGCCTTTGTCGAAGATTTAAGTCTTTTTTAGTATAGATATACTGAAGACTTTTGTGGTCGGAGAAGACTTCAAATCGTTCTCCGTACATGTAATGTCGCCAAAATTTTAAGGCAAGCACTACTACTGCAAGTTCTAAATCATGAGTTGGATAATTGACCTCATGAATTTTCAACTGTCGAGAGGCATAGGCCACGACATGATCTTCTTGCCTTAATACAGCTCCAAGTCCTTGAAGCAATGCATCCGTGAACGGTGTGAAGCCAATACCATCCTTTGGAGTGGTCAGAACAGGTGCTGAAGTCAGCCTTTTCTTGAGTTCTTGAAAGGCTGATTCACAGGCTTCACTCCAAATAAAACGTGTGTCCTTCCAGGTCAGTCGAGTGATTGGTTTAGCAAGTTTGGAAAAATCTTTGATGAATCGTTTATAATATCCGGCTAATCCGAGGAAGCTCTTAATTTATGTGACATTAGTAGGTTGTTTCCAACTAAGTACCGCTTCTACCTTGGCTGGATTTACTTTGATGCCATCATGGGACATGACATGTCTGAGGAACTTAACCTTAGTCATCCAGAATTCACACTTGCTTAACTTAGCGTTGATAGCGTAAATTTTAAATTCGCAAGCGTACGAATTATCAAGTTATAATACCCATGGTGAGTGGGTTATCGTATCCACAGATAAGGTAATTTTACTAATGTTAATTTCCAATTCTACAATGATTAGTGGTTTTATCTAGGTGATAAAAGTGGAGTGAATTAAATGATAAAATGCAAATTAAACAAAGGCAAATAAAACAAACAAGATAAATGGAAATTGGAGAGAAATCAATGGATTTATAGTTCTAGAGCTTAGATCTCACTATGTTGTTTCTCATGATCTCTAATAATTGTGTTAATGAATTAATTTCTGAAATTTATAAATCCTGAATCATTTTTCATTCAAACCGCTCTCTCGAGTGATAGCTTGACTATCTATTCTCGATCTATCGATTCTCTCTCTCGAGTGACAAACCTTTAGATCAAGAATGCCTTAGGTTTTATAATTCATTTTAATGGATTTCAAAGGGTTTTGTAGGTTTCTCGACTCGATACTCTACCCTAGGTTACAAAACTCTTGCTCTAATTCGATAACACCTCTCTCGAGTGTAAGAAACCAAATCTAAGTTCATTCAAAGAGAAATCAGCAATTTGAAAGCATTAAACATGGAGAATCATAAATAAACCCAAAAGATTGCTCAAAAACACATATACAATGGCTCAATCACAAGATCCAACAAAACTAAATCAAAACTCTAGATTATCTATTTAGTTCATAATCAAATTCATAGATACAAGAGAAAGAGTTAAAGAAGAAAACATGAAAACAAACTAAGATCAGAAGAAAAATGAAAAAACCCCCTTTGTCAATGGTAGACTCTCTTTCTTCTTCTTGTCTCGAACCTGCAACTCTTCTTTTTTTTTTAATCCTTCACTTGCCTCTCCTTCAAAACCCTAACTACTACTATTCTCTACGGCTACTTCGCTCTCTCTTAGATAAAAATGTAAGATAAAGTCTAAGATCCTCCTAAAACCCTAAAAAGCTAATTTATAAATCAAAATGCAAAAGACCAAAACAACCCCTAATCTCATCTGTCGCACCAAATCGTAGCGCCATGGCGCTACTTCATGTCTTTCTTTCTTCGGGCAAACCTCTATCGGAGCGTCGCAGCGCTCCGATAGAGTTCAAATTTTGTTTTGGGCGCCGCGGCGCCCAGACAACATTTCTTCTGGTCTTTAGTTTTTGGGACTTTCTGGGACTTAGCCATTTTTCTGGCACTTCTGTAACTCTTCCTTTGCAACATGTTCTCATCACCGTTTGATCCACATTCAAAACTCTTTATTTACCTACAAAACAAAACACAAAACACAAGTAAATAATTTATGTTACATGCAAGTGTGTATTAACATGTATAATTCTATATGCACTACGTATAGCTCATAAAATATTGATAAAATTAATATAAAAAGGATGCAACTGACTTTAGGAAAAATACCTAAAAATTATTATTATTTTTCTAAACTAGCCTAATGTATTTTATTAATGAAAATCACTAAAACTAACTTATAAAACTCTTAAAAATATCTAAATGAACCTAAAACACTAAATGAACTAATTAATGCAAATATATCTAAAAACTAACTAATAGCACCTAAAAACCTATGAACTTAACATGTAAAAAACTAATCTAAAACTCAACTTATCAAGCGTACAACTCATGCTGTTGAAGGGTACTAAGTATAGTTCGCAAGTGTTTCTCATAGAGTTCCTCTGTGGGAGAGTATATTAGTATGTCGTCGACAAATACAACGACAAAGTGATCCAGGTATGGTCTGAAGATGCGGTTCATTAAATCCATGAATGTTGCAGGTGCATTTGATAGGTCAAATGGCATTACAGTGAATTCGTAATGACCATATCTAGTTTGAAAAGTTGTTTTTGGGATGTCTTAACCCAGAGTTGGTGATACCCCGAGCGAAGGTCAATTTTTGAAAAGAATTTTGCTCCCCTTAATTGATCGAACAAATCTTCAATTCTAGGTAACAAGTATCTGTTCTTAATATTAACCTTGTTCAGCTTTCTATAGTCGATGCATAGTCAAATTGAACCGTCCTTTTTCTTGACAAAAAGAACTGGAGCACCCCATGGTGATGTGCTCTTTCTTATAAGTCCCAGCTTCTCTAATTCCTTTAACTACTTATCCAGTTCGACTAATTCTACATTAGGCATGCGGTAGGGTGGAATGTAGACAGGTTCCGTCCTAGGAATCAACTTAATTTCGAAGTCGAATTCCCGAGGAGGAGGGAGTCCTAGAAGCTCATCTAAGAATACCCTTGGATATTCACGGACAACTGGAATATCTTTTAAGCTAGGAGGATGACTAGACACTATACTTTCTTCATCATCCTGATCAAGTATGGAAAGAGCTTGCATCTGAGATCTTTAGGTTATCACCATTAGGATGACTGGACATGATGAATGTGTCCACAAATCCCTTGGATTTTTAGGTTACTACCATTAGGCAATGTCAGTCGAACTTTCTTATTCTGACAATCTATTTGAGCATGTTAAGTTGTTAACCAATCCATACCCAAGATAATATCAAAATCAGAGAAATCCATTCCTAGGAGATCTGCTACTAGCTGATGATCCAATATGTTAAGTACACAATTTGAACATATTTGATTTATTTCCGTACCCGGTCCTATTGGCGTGGATATCCGAAGTGTAACGGGTGTATCCTTTGGTTGTAGTCCTAATTTCTGGACTACTTGGGTAGTAATAAAAGAATGCGTAGAACTCGAATCTAATAAGACATGTACCAACATGTTAAGAAAAACAAAGGTACCTTTCATCACGTTATTTTCTGCATTAATCGTTCAACAATGGTGTAGGAGTGTCCTTGTTGCCTAGGGCCTTGTTGCTGTCTGGGTGGTGGTGAAGCCATCGGGGCTGCTTGCTAAACTGGTGCTGCAAGAGCCCTAGGTTGGCCAGGGGCTAAGAGAGGACAATTTGGTCGAACGTGACCCACCTGGCCATACTTGTAGCACACACGATCTCGATCTTGTGGTTGTTGAGTTGGAGGAGGTGGTGGAAATCGTTGGTTATTGCCATTTCTTTGGCCTGCTTGATTTTGGTGATTGCGAAGGTTCCCTTGGAAATTTCATTGTGCTGGAGCAAGTGGAGCGAACTGGAGCCGAGGGTTTTGGGGGTTACCCATATTGGGCCGAACGTTTTGGTTTGGCTGGTAAGGTCTCTTCCTACCAGACTATTGTACTAGCCCAACAACTCGCTTTCCCCTGTTGCGCTTCTATTCTGCTCAAGCTTCTCCTGCTCATAATTTATAGCCATATTTCCCAATTTTCTAAAATTATCCAGCTCAAGGAAGGCAAGGGCCTGTCTAATGTCGGGCCTCGATCCATTGAAAAACTTTTCGGCTTTGTCCCTCTCGGTGGTGATGGTAAAGAAAGAGAAAACTGAGAGTTCCGTGAATTTGGCTGCATATTCCCGGATTGTCATACTTCCTTGGAAGAGTCTTGCGAATTTCTGCCTCTTCTTCATCATGACAGCATTTGGAAAATACACATTGATGAATTCAGCTTCAAATTGTTGCCATGTCATGGTACTGGCATTTACTTGAGGGTTTTCCTTAATTGTTTTACACCAGGAGTTGGCATTTTCAACTAACTGGTAAACAGCAATAGGATTCTTTCTTTCTTCTAGCTTTTTCATTGCCTCGAGCGCCTTTTAAGTTTCTTCGAGCCACTTGTAGGCTTTGTCGGAGTTAGGTTTTCCATCAAAAGTGATGGCCTATAATCGTTTGTACTTTGTAATTCGATTGGTCATCTGATCTATCTTTTGCTTAGCCGGTGCCACTTGTGGCTGGGGGACCGCAGTTTGATGATCAGCAACGCTCTGGACTGAACCTCTCATTGATGCCTTCATGTATTCAGTAAAGCTGTGAAAAAGTTATTCCATGCTAAATGGTACAGCTACTTCATAGGAAGGAGTTGTAGCAGTTTATTCGATTGTCGGGGCATTACCGTTGTTGTCCATCGCTTGTTCTGATGTAGGGAGAGTAGGTTCAGATCCAGCGTCCTCTTGCAGCTGCATAAATACAGATGTTTGCCAAGAGGAGCTAGGGTCGTGCTGACTTCTTGTTTGTACCGACATTATTTGCAGATTTTCTTGATGTTAGCACAAAATGTGCGACATAAGTTCTGAGGAAGTCAAGAGGATTGATTTGTGATGCAGTGCACATGCATAGTTTTTGAGTGACATGTCATAGGTTTTAACCTCCTAGTTTTCTAGGCTAGGTAATAGGGAAAATGAGGAGCCTTAGAACATCGTGGCACTATACCTTTAGGTTGGTCTAAAAACAAAACCAGGAGTGTAATTTTTTTAATGTTTTCAAAGACTATTAAAGTAGTATTTGCGTTTTTAAAACACTTTTAAAAATAATTTCTTGTGTATTTGTGAGAATAGTTATGTTGTTGAACATCAGTACATGCCACAAATATTTCCTCGACCTTTTCCTCGTGTTGTCACCTACATATACATGTCGTCATTCCTTTGCACTTGTTTATACTATGCTCACCTTTTACCAAGACTTGACGATTCCTATTATCGTCCAAATTCGTACCTCCCACTCCACATGAATTTGGTGAGAAGGGACGTGGTCCAGTCAAGGGGATCTGTGCGCCGTCTTTTGTAGATTCCTGTGGAAAATCGTATACCATTATTATCCATCAAGTTCTCACGTCCCATACCATGTGAGCTTGCTGATACTGATGGTAAGTCGAACTTCTGCCATGAACTGCTACACAGTAGATCTGTAGGTTACCTCGTCTCGCATTTTTGTCAGTATTTGTGTGAGTTTGTTGGGTCCCATACCACGTCAAACCCATTAATAGTAAAGAAACTCACTGGACGAGTGAGCCTACCACAGATAGTCTAACGCACAACATCACATAACGTTTATTATGAGCTGAAAATTCGACATGAAGTATTTTTTTTAAGTTTTTGTTTACAAAGTTTTACGAACTATTTCAACTACTACAAGGATATCTAAATTACCTTCAAAATACTTCAACCTACTACGAAGCTACGTTAGAATACTGAGAATTTAAAAAAAAAACACATATTTATTATGAGTAAACTATTGAGAAGGTGCGAGATCAAAATTAAAATTTTCAAAGGAGAATTGAGATAGTGATTGTTCCATGCTAGGAGAGAATAAAAGAGTTTTCATAACTTGCCCAGCAAATGCTGGGTTAGGAAACGAAGAGGCCTCAATGTTGAGGTTAAGATTCACAGACGAATCTTGTGCCTGTTGGGACGACTGTCCAAATTCCTTCTCTCTTGAAGTCGGAGGAGCAATCCTTGGTAGTGCAGCGTATTTCCTTGATATCCTTAATTGACCATCCTAAGGCTGATTCGTGTTTCCTTAGTATCCTCAGCAATTTATCCTCTTCCACATGTGATAAGGATAAAGAAATGATAACCGGATAAGTAGACTCATCACCCAAGAATGCATATCTCAAGTGATCTGAAAGAGGCTTCAACTCGGGTGTAGGTGTAACACCCCCATTTGTATTCTTTTCTTTTTCTTTTTTCTATTTGTACTCTTTGATGCAAATGTAAGCAGTTGTAATGCTAAAATTATGCCAACACGTACACAAATTGGGTGCACAATTATACCAACTTCTCAAAAACTTTTCTTTATTTAAACATCTTGTTTACTTACATATATACCAATGTAACTATATGGTGGCTGTTAAAGCCACTTATTGTACAATCTCACTGCCTTGCTTTTAATATTCGATTTCTCTCTCTCTCTCTCTATATATATATATATAAGGCTTATTCATAGCTTAACTTATATAAATGAATATAACTGTATAGTATAATATATATATATATATATATAGAAACAAAATCTTCACTAGAGCCGAACTACACACGTGCTCAATTTTTGCGTTTTTTTTTCTGCTCCTCTGCCTGCAGCAACCTCCACGTACCGTACAACTAGTTTCCTGACATCTAGCAGGAAGGGTGAGCTAAAAGCCCAGTGGGTCTTCCAAAAGTTCCCACATTTTATGCAAAATGTTAGTACACGTATTAAACTATTCATCATAGTATCACAAGCAAAACAATCAATTCAATCGTATGTCCATAATGATAATAATGAATTTGCCAGCATAGAATATTTCACATCAGGTGTACCTTTTCTGGTTGCATTTCGCTCTCAGTGTGGGTCAACCAACACCCAGTTCTCATGCTTACACAATACAATAGAATACGAACAATACATAACTAAAGAAGTGTATAAAGAACGAGAACTTAAAGAATCATTCCCACCTCAATTTTACTAATGTCTCCCCGCTGTTAGAATTTCTCCAGTCTTTCTACTGAAACTTTTTTTCTCAGAGAGTGAAACTGAAACATAATTTAACTTAACCCGTAGTCCCTATTTATAGTAGCCCAAAAATTCATGTTCCCATTTTTCCCTTGATCATTTCTGATAATTACAAGTAGGCAAATTTACCGTTTTGCCCTTAGGTGTGAATTTACCATTTTGCCCTTACATGCAAATTTATCATTTTGCCCTCGAAGGTGAATTTACTATTTTGTCTTCGTATGTTTTCCTTATTTACCACTAGGTAAATTGACCATTGTGCCCTTATACTTTTATGATAATTACAAGTGAGTTGAATTTACCATTTTGCCCTTAGACTTAATGATTATTACCAATTAGGTGTATCTATCATTTTGCCCTTGGATTTTTATGATATTTCTTAATTAACCGTTTCTTTGTAAGATTCTAGGATTGTGAATTTTTGTGGTATTACAATCTACCCTCCTTAATTGAAATTTTGTCCTCGAAATTTGATAATATTTGAAAATTAAAAGTTACCTCTAAGGGATGTTTTCGTTTATCTACATAACATTTCTATCGACTTTGAACGAATTTTAACCTGTCTCTGATGAGCTAAATTTTCTCACTCTATTTTTTTAGTTGTGTCAACCTAACATACTACTGATAAGAAAATATTTCTAGTGTTTCACCATATTGATAATGTCGCCATTTATTGAGTGCGTACACTATTGTTGTTAATTTTAGATTGTGTATAGGGTAATTATGTTCGTGAAGCTTTAATTGTATGGAAGAGTTAGGTATATTCCTTTGTTGAGGCAGTCTACTTGTGCATGATGCAATATTAGTCATTTCATGCCTAAGATTATACAAAAATCTTCTAATGGTATGACTAGCTGGTTTGAATAAAATTGTTCTTCTACCATTTTATTTTATTTTCTTGGAAAGTTTCTACCTAAGCGCTAACTGGGGTATATTCTTTTGTTGTTAATCTTCTAACGTAGCGACAAACGAATGAGCTGATCATGTGTCAAATAATACTTAGACCGAGGAGTTATATAAAAAGGAAACATACCTTCCATTACCACATTGTTCACGTTTTTTTGCCCTATGACCGCATATGTTCGGCCTTGTTGTTGCTGACCTTGCACCTGATTATCAAGTTTTTGAGGTGGTGGAATGGTTTGTTGGTTCACTGCGGTTTGTGAGCGTCCTTGGTAAGGTTCAAAGTTTGTTTGATAACAATTTCGGGCAATATGACCCCCCCTGTCCACACCTATAACATTTTCTTGGATCAGAATTTTGGCCAAGTTCCGGCTGTGGCCCTTCTCCTTGTTTGAAACCGTTGGTGTATGCTGGCTTTTGTCCTGAGGTGGCCGGAATTCCATTGCGTTGGAATTTCCTAACATTATCTTGTTCATGGAAGTTATATCTTCTTTTTCCCTTCTTCCTTCTTTGTTTTTGTTGTTGTTGTTCTTGCTCAAATTGCATTGCTTGATTTACTACTTCATGGTAGTTGTCCACTTCCAAAATAGATAATGCCTGCCTCAACTCGAGTCGTAAGCCGTAAAAGAATTTCTCGGCTTTGTCTCTTTCATTGGAGACCGTCAAGAGATAAAAAATTGACAATTTTACAAACTTGGAAGAATATTCTTGTACTGACATCTATTCTTGATAAAGTCTGGCAAACTCCTGACACTTTTGTCTTTTTACAGCTTTTGGAAAATATTCCTTCACAAATATTGCTTCAAATTCCATCCATGTCATTGTAGCAACATTTACATTTGGATCTTCCTTCACTGTTTTCCACCAGATATTCGCAAGTCCTACTAGCTGGTTTGTTGCCAAAGGTATTTTTCTTCCTTCAATTATTCCCACTGCTTCGAAGGCTTTCTTTGTTTCATCCAGCCATTTTTGTGTTGAATCCAAGTTAGGTTTTCCTTCAAATGTCAAAGCTTGTAGTCTCTTGAACTTCGTAATTTGTCGTGTCTGGTAATCCTCATCACTCCTTGAGGTGTTACTATATAACGGTTGACTTTTCAAATGGTGGTCCAAAGTGGCCCCCATTCGCGAATCCATATAGTTCGCAAACTTTTCATAGAACTTGTTCATTTGTTGAGGAGTCGATGGTGGATGCTCCTGTACAATTGATGGCAATGGTTAATCTTCTATTGGTGCTTGACCCGTTGCATTCGTCTCAGTTGGTTGTATCGGTGGTGTCATTTTAGTCTCCATTTGTTATGAACTGAGATTAGTGGTGCTTTGTCTTGTCTTCTTGTGTATGTCAACATTCTGTTATAAAATCAATAATACTTAAATTGAATCCTCATTTATCTATATAGGTATCCACCTAGCTTCTAGGTGTTTGGGTATTGGGGTTTTCCCAATCTTGATTGACTTACATAAGGTGGTTCAATAAAACATAAAACAATGTTGGAATATACTTTCATAATATAATTTGAAAATTCATTTTTCTTTGAGAAATATTCAAGGGTATTTGCAATTATATATTCATTGTCGAAATCTTCTCTTCTGTAAGTTGGACCAAGACTGGTACTCTATTGGTATAAAACATTATATAATATTACCTAATCTGCAAGTAAGTGGTAAAACTAGGGTATAAAAGATATCCTGCCAACTCATCCGTCCCATTCTGTTGAAGTAGACGATATAATTTATAGCTTACTTTTTCCACTACTTATCAATCACAGTCACTGGAATTTCGTTCCTCAGATTTTTTAATTCCAACACATATTCTGAATGTCCCATTCCATCCAAAGTATGGGTAAAACTAAAATCTTTGATTCACATAATCCCCATCATTCATAGTCTTACATAGCAAACAAGATAGAAAATAGCTAACTATTATTAATAATACTAGAATTTGGATTTTCCTAGTGGAAGCTACATTCCTTCTTTTTTTTTCATTCCTCTAAATTTTGAATTTTTTTTTCCTTGGTGGAAGTTATACTTCCACTTTTAAAATTATTCTATTTGGATTTTCCTTTGTCGAACACTAATCCAATCCTAAATGGTTCCCTTTCCTTATATTTTTCTTTCCTACTCTTTTGTTTTCTCTTTTGTTGTTTGGTTGCAGAGTATTATTAATTAAAATTTTCAAATGTCTTATATTGCCCAACTAATCTCGTAAAGAGACTTCTGAAATTTACTTTATTAGTTTTTTCTCAATTTCATTCTCTTCTTTCATATTTTAAAATCAAGATTTTTTTACTGTCGCTACTATTTACAATGGAATCAAATAGTATGAATGTAATTTATTTTCTTATTTTCTTATTTTCTTATTTTATTCTTATTACTTTATTTTTAATTATCACGTATGTGGTTTATTTATTGAAAGACTTGTATAATTATATATATATTTATATATCTACAAATATATACATAGATATATTGATAAATCATATATATTGTACACTTGTATATATATTTCATTGGGTATTTATATATAGATTGGGAACCATGGTCTCCTTTCTTCCTTCAACTTTTTTTTTTTTGTTGATTGAGGTATATTGACAAATAGACTTATTAAAGATTATTAGTATTATTATTACTATTCTTGTGTATTATTCTTTTCTTTTCTTTTTTTAATTACCTAATGTGTGGTTTCTTTATTGAAAGATTTGTATAATTGTATGTATATATCTACAAATATATACATCTTTATAAATATATCGTTATTATTTTTATTTATTTAAATTATCCACGGGTGTGGCCAAGGTGGCCACAGACGTGGCTGGATTTGTGCCCAGCAACGGCTGGGCGTTACCCAGCCATGTGTTGGGTTGTTATAACCCAGCGACACCTTTTTTTTTTTGTTTAAAACTCTGCCACCGGCTTACTCTCTCTCATCCCGCGGCTCATTCTTTCTGCATCTCCAACGCCCCCTATTATTTCCTTTCCACCAACGATCCTTTCTTTATTTCTACAATTCTTTCTACTTTTCATTCTAAATTTTTATTTCTTCTACCACCTATTTTTTTAATTAAAATCCTACACCCATTATTCTTATATACTTTTATGGACATGATATACATATATTTTAGTGTGTCCCTCACCATTTTCCTGACACGTGACTAAGAAAATTACTACATTATGACTCAGTGTTCATCAAACTTGATGTGAAGATTCTTGATGCTGGAAGATTGCCACATTTCGTTGTACTTGTCCATCATTTCGGTGTGTTCCTTCCCACACGAAGATCGTCACGTTCTGATACCATTAATTTATAACACCCTTATTTGTATTTTTTTCTCTTCTTCTATTTGTATTCTTTGATCCAAATATAAGTAGTTATAATGCTAAAATTATGCCAACACATACACAAATTGGGTGCACAATTATACCAACTTTTCAAAAACTTTTCTTTATTTAAACATCTTGTTTACTTACATATATACCAATATAGGGTTTTTTACATGATTACCCTTCAAAAAAAGAATAATTTCACAAATGTCATCCCCTCAAAAATAATGTCACATTTGCCACATTTTACTGTTCACTGCACAGTCATCGCACAGTCAGCGCGCCAAACAAGCGCCACGTCGGCGCGGAGGTGGAATTTTTTTAAGTGGAAGGGAAGGCGTCTTTTCAAAAGACGCCTTCCCTTCCACTTAAAAAAAAATTATTGTGAAGGGAAGGCGTCTTTTGAAAAGACGCATTCCCTTCCACTTAAAAAAAACGCCTTCCCTTCAATTTTTTTTTTTTTTATTTTAAGGGAAGGCGTCTTTTCAAAAGACGTCTTCCCTTAAACCCTACAAATACCCCACCCGCGAGCAAACACTCCCACACTCGTCCCTCGCCCCCCTCCTCTGTCTGAAACTCTTCGGACCGTCCGTCGCCGTCGCTCCGTCGCCGTCCTCTCGCTTCGCACTGTGCCGTCGCCGTGATAGTAGTAAGTGATATTAGTAGTAGTGATAGTAGTTTAGTTCCCCAGTTGCGAATTTGTGATTTTTTTGGTTTTGGAAATGATGAATTTTGGGTGTTTGAATGCTGAAATCTGGATGATCTGAATGTGGTAATGGGTCTTTAGTGGTCTGTAGATCTAAATATCTGTTTTCTTTTTTTTTATTTATTTTTTATAAATTGATGTGGATCTTTATGGCTTTTAAGAAATTGTTTTTGGTATGAGAATGAAGATCAAATCTTGGGTTTGTTTTGTTTTTTGGTTTTGTATTGCTGGTGACTTCATTTTTGCCAACAAAAACTTCAGATTGGAGAAATTTGGTGATTTGGGTAGAGGGTCTCTTTGGATCAGACTGTTTGGCTTTGCATCAAAAAAAGCTTTAATATGAATATGTCAAGAAAGCTGGCCTGGATTTTATGTTGAAGAAATGGTTGTTTTTCTGATTGAAATTGCAATTTGTTTTAACCACATCAAAAGCTATTGAATTACCATCTGTATTCTTGTGAAATTTTTGGCATGTCTTTGGGAAGGGTTTTTCGGATTTTCTTCCATATAAGTCTTTTAATTTTCTAGGAGTATTCAATTTTTTCAAATGACATTGAGAAGTATTCTTACCCAAATGCATGTGACATGTTGCTATGATCAACTTAGGTGGTTGTGGCATTTCTCAATCGCTGTTGAGGTTCTGTAACTTCTAAAATGGAAAAAGACTAGTGATACATTATTCTACAAAACTTCTTATTGTTTAAAAAAAAAAAAAAAATTGGAAGACTTCGAAAATAAGTTTTCATTATTAGCTGCAGGCCCTTCTTCTCAATTACTGTCTTGATGTTGTTTGCTCTATATATTTTGATGTTAGGAGTATAAATATGACATTATTCTCACTCATAATTTGGTCTTAGCCTTTCCCCTTTTACAACGGTCTTATGGATATTCCTAATGGTTAACTATATTTAGCTTTCTAAATGAGGACGATTACACAACTGTTATGAGCACAAAGGAATAAAGATCCAAGTATGTTTTGATAGTGATATTACATTATGACACATGGTGGACCCCTTTTTTTTTCCCTCTTTCTCTAGTTATATGCCAGTGCTACATATAAGGAAATAATTCAGCCTAAGGTCCATTTTTTATTTATATTTTTTCAGTTTTTGATTTTTTTTCCTTTAGTCTCTTTTAAAATTCTCATTTACTCCTTATCTCTGAAGTGTTTTATTTGATATAGCAAGGAGCCTTTTATCTATCCAACTCCTTTCAACTGGTTAGTTATAAGAGTAGTGCTAGAGGTACTCATTTCTCAACACTTTTTCATACTCCAACACCACATGTCAATATACAATAGGAGCTAATTTCAAAGAGTTGAAAAACAAATTCAAGGAGGTCAATGTGGCACTTGCCACATCATCTAGTGTTGAGAAATGAGTACAACCTTGCGTTTCTCTAGCATTTTTCTAGTTATAAATATGTTTTTAGCATGTTATTCAATTTTATGTTTGAAATGATCAGTTAAGTAACGAACACATATTCATCTAGTTTCTATTTATG
Source organism: Paratinospora sagittata (assembly GCA_035771175.1). NCBI lineage: Eukaryota > Viridiplantae > Streptophyta > Magnoliopsida > Ranunculales > Menispermaceae > Paratinospora > Paratinospora sagittata. Next base: position 29,674,194 of record CM069598.1, on the reverse strand, counting down.
TATAATGCACATATGTATTGTTTAGAATATAAAAAAAAAAGCTTCTGAATGTTTACGCCTTTTTTTTTTTTGGTCAATCACATCTATTTTCAAAGTGTGGTCTTTCATCTCTCTCTGGAAAGGAAAGTTCTTCAAAGTTGATTGCCCTTACAAAAAATTTTCGCATTCTGAAACCCATGAACATGTCGAATATGTTTCTCAAGTTCATGGTTGAAATAGACCATCCCAAGTATCCATAACACTTCAACTTATAAACAACTTTCCATTTATTGTTGTAGTAAATTGTTTAATTGTGAGTTAAGGTTGGACTAAATTTATTTTCTATTTTGAATTTTTTTTTTCATTTATTTATAGACAACTTTCGTTGATAAACTTGACGTTGTAAAAAAAATTCTTTATATTGTTTGAATAGTATTTTGCAACTGATTTTTCGATTTACAATTATCATTTCTCTTTGTGATTAGATGACACTTGTTAGCATAAAATTCTACTGATTATCTATATGAATTTTAGTACGTAGATGACTCCAAAAGTTGATGAGTTCAATTCAAACAAATTAGCCTTATTACATTTCCTTTTAATTGTTACTTTGTTGAAGTCATAGGCTTTAATTTCATATTTTCTTTGAAATAATGACGATTGTATTTTGCTTATTCCCACACAGATGACAAATAGACTTGTTTCTATAATATGCTACAGTGGTGGTTCTGTAGTACATGATTCGCGAGGTGCATCATACGATAGACCGCCAGTAGGGCTTGTAAGAGTCCGATCAAGCATTGATTTTAAAGAATTTGAAGGGGTTATTCGAGGTAAACTACGGATTTCAACGTGTGCAACGATCAATATCACCTATAGATATCCTTTGCTTTTTGGCGAAAAGGATTTCAATTATACGGTTCTTCCGATTAGCAATGAGGAAGAGCTAAGGGATATTTTTTCCATGTTGCAAGAGGTCCCACCTCCTACTAATATGGAGGTGTATGTAGAAGTTGTTGGTGGAAATTCAACCCAAGGTCGTCAAACGGGTCATCGGCGAAGCCACATGAATTTTGACGGTCAGAGTGCACGAAGATCAATGGAGCACATTTGTCACACCCTGGGTTGCACAGCGTGCCCCCTACCCAGGTGCGGGCGCACCACCGCAGTGGAGAACGCATAGCCATTATATATCCACAGTATTGTCTTCATTGGGGTCCACAGAACACTGCACGCACCCAACGACCTTTGTCCTTTCCCTATGCAGAACACTGCACAGTCCAGGGGCCTCCCCCAAGTTCGAACTCGCAACCTCTTTCTCATAAGGTTAGATTTCGCAACTTGAGTACCCATTGGACTGTGCAGTGTTCTGCATAGGGAAAGGACAAAGGTCGTTGGGTGCGTGCAGTGTTCTGTGGACCCCAATGAAGACAATACTGTGGATATAAAATGGCTAGGCGTTCTCCACTGCGGTGGTGCGCCCGCACCTGGGTAGGGGCACGCTGTGCAACCCAGGGTGTGACAAAAAGGCCTTACGTATACATAAGGCCTTTTTGTCACACCCTGGGTTGCACAGCGTGCCTCCTACCCAGGTGCGGGCTCACCCCCTCGGGGCGAACGCCTAGCCATTATGGATCCATAATATTGTCCTAGCGCCATGTAGCAACCCAACCGCAGCTGGTCTACATCGAAACAATTATTTGTCTGCCACTATTCATGAATAGTGCAGGGCCTCCCTAGGAATCGAACTCGAGACCTCCCTTAAGGAGTCTAATTTCGCATTCCTAGTAACCACTGAGCGGTTGGTTCAGTGGCCACTGCGGTTGCGACGGAGGACTCCTCGAGGGGGAGGTCCGGTGTTCGAACCGTGGGGAGGCCCCGCACTGTGCTATGCACTGTTGTGGACAAAGGGTGGTTGCGAGCCGTGCGCCGGGTGGCCAGGAGACAATATTGTGTGGTACAGTGAGGGGTAATCCTTCTGTATTCCATGAGGCCTTTTTGTCACACCCTGGGTTGCACAGCGTGCCCCCTACCCAGGTGCGGGCGCACCACCGTAGTGGAGAACGCCTAGCCATTATATATCCACAGTATTGTCTTTATTGGGGTCCACAGAACACTGCACGCACCCAACGACCTTTGTCCTTTCCCTATGCAGAACACTGCACAGTCCAGGGGCCTCCCCCAAGTTCGAACTCGCAACCTCTTCCTCATAAGGTTAGATTTCGCAACTCTAGTACCCATAGGGAAAGGACAAAGGTCGTTGGGTGCGTGCAGTGTTCTGTGGACCCCAATGAAGACAATACTGCGGATATATAATGGCTAGGCGTTCTCCACTGCGGTGGTGCGTCCGCACCTGGGTAGGGGGCACGCTGTGCAACCCAGGGTGTGACAACATTGGTCCGAGTACAGCTTCACCAATTGATGCTACATTCGATCACATGACCAATGATTCTGAAGATGGCAGCCCTTCAAATGTACATTTGTCTGATGATGAATTCAATTTTGAAGACGACGACAGTGATGAGGATGACGGACATGAGATGGATAATTTTGTTGATTTGCGTGGTCCTTTGTTGAGAGTAATTGAAAATGATGGGTCTATGTATGCATCGCCACTACGAGAAGATGGCAATGGCATAAGCATTGAAGAAACAGAGTTACAAGACACTGAGTTGCATAGTATGAGTGATACACCACAACCTACCACTGCAAGTTTTGAGCCTCCATCACCGAATTTCATGGTGCTTAATCATGAAGCTATGACCCCATTATCAGACAATCATGATAACATATCGATGGGGTGGAACGAGTCACAAGATCTTGCGAAGGACTCATATTTCCCTCAAAGGAAGACTTGCAACATAGAGTAAAACGATGTTGTATAGCCAAGCAACAAGAATATGTTGTGGTCGATTCAGAACCCAAATTTTGGTCAATTAGGTGTAAGAAATCGAAAGATGGTTGTCAGTGGAGGCTACGGGCTTCGAAGCGCAAGAAATCGGGATTGTTTGAGATCACAAAATGCCATTTCCACACACATGTATTTATGCCCAAATGTCGCAAGATCATAGACAATTGGATTTAAAGCTAATATATCACGAAATTTTTGATATTGTAAGGCGAGATCCTTCAACTTCTGTGTCGGCACTACATCAAGTCATTAAAAATAATTACAAATACGATGTGCATTACAAAAGTGTGGCGTGCAAAAAAAAGGTGATGGAAAAGATATTTGGTGATTGGAAGGGATCGTATAACCTACTCCCCAAATGGATGGATGCATTGAATGCTAGTAATCCAGGTTCACACGCATTTGTAAATCACTACGAACCTGACAACAATGGGATAGCCATATTTCATCGTTCTTTTTGGGCTTTTGGTCCCTCAATTGAGGGTTTTAAGCATTATAGGCCTATCATACAAATAGATGGTACACACCTATATGGAAAGTACCGCGGTAAGTTGCTCATCGCCACGGCAATCGATGCAGCCAGTCATATATTCCCTCTCGCATTTGCTATTGTTCATCAAGAAAATACTGACAACTGGGCATGGTTTGTAAGGAAGCTTCGTTATAGCGTGACTAACAGAGAAGGCATTTGCCTTGTCAGTGATCATCACCCTGGCATATTAAATGCAGTTAAAAGAGTAGAGAATGGTTGGACCGAGCCGGAGGCATATCATAGGTTCTATTTGAGGCATGTGGGTAGTAATTTCAATGATAAGTACCGTAACGAGAAGTTGAGAGATTTGGCCAAGGCAGCAGGGTCACAACACCAACCACGTAAGTTTGAGGCACTAATGAAAGAACTAGAGCACCAGAAAGAGGGTTGCACAAGATGGTTTAATCCCATTACCCTTCCTAGAGAGAGGTAGACAATGGCTTACGATGGTGGGGTGCGGTATGGTTGGATGACTACGAATGTCGCTGGTTAGTCTATGCATTTACTTATTTGAATTCTCTGAGCTATTTTTTTTAATTGTCAATTACCGTCTGATTTGTTTCCTGTTTTTTTCCTTTAAAGTGTTTCAATGGAGTATTGAAGGGGGCTCGATTTTATCCGGTCACAGCATTGGTTCAGTTGACGTTTTATAGATGTGTTCGGTGGTTTATCGTTAGACGGCAAGAAATAGATATTTAATCCCTTTTGAATTAAATCTTTGACTGACAATATAATAATTTTTTTTTGTAGCCAGTGCCAGAGTTGCATTGTCGACGCAGGGAAGCCGTTGTCCACCGCACACTTCCGTTTGACCCGCGTATTATTCCATACTTGCAGCGCGCTGGTTTTTATGGGGTAGCACGTGTGGGATACATTCAGTTAGACTGGCACTTAATAACTGCCTTCATAGAGCGTTGGCGTCAAGAGACTCATACCTTCCACCTTACTTGCGGAGAAGCGACTATTACACTCCAAGATGTGGAGGTCCAATTGGGCTTGCGTGTCGATGGTCTACCTGTGACGGGATCGACCAACCTTCTTTACGAAGATTTATGTGCTGAGTTGCTCGGGTTCATTCCAGTTGGGAAAGAAAGACGCGGGGGACGATTGAGTCTAGTCACCCTTGGAGAAAGAGTTCCAAACTTACCCGAAGAAGCAACATAAATTGAAATACAACAGTATGCACGAGCATATATTTTGCAGTTGATTGGAGGTGGGTTGTTGTCAGACCAGTCAAACAACCTTGTACACCTATGTGTTCTGCCTCTTCTTGCGGACTTCGATGTTGCCGGTACATACGCGTGGGGCAGTGCAGTGCTAGCATGGTTATATCGTCAAATGTGTCGTGCAGTTGATTATGATAAACGAGGTGTTTCAGGAGCACTGGTACTAATACAACTATGGGCATGGGATAGATTTCCTTTTTTGGCTCCACGAAGATGCAACATTCAACGCGAGGATCATGCAGGTCCTAATGCACATCTGTTGCCACCACCACCATTGGCATATAGGTAAATGAGTAATTTTTTACTTAAGTCCACACCGATCTTCCTTTTCAACATTTACTGTTAACGTTTATTAATTTGTCCTTACTATTTGCAGGTGGAGACACACCTTAATAAAGAAAGAAGTCTCAACGCATGTATTGAATAAATATAGAGAGACGTTGGACACTAAAGGTTTTGAAGAGGTACTATATTCCAAACAATTTACATTAATGTTTTCCTTATATTTTTGCAATGTTTTCTAATTTTGACGTTAGGGGTCCATGTACAGGTAAGTTGGACTCCATACACCGATGATTTGATTGATGCCTTGCCAGAGTATTGCAAGCATGGGCGACACATATGGCACACTGTTTCTCCACTCATTTGCTTCACCATAGTTGAATTACATCGGCCAGATCGAGTGTTACGTCAATTTGGCATGAGACAAACGATTCCGGAGCCATGCAACACAAGTATTGAGCTTCACAAGTGTGATATGAGAAGCCAATGTGACAGTAATTGGATTGAAAAGCACATATATTATGTGGATGAATGGCAGCGTCGTGTCGATAACTTGGCAATTGGTGAAAATAATGATTCGGTGCCTATGGAGTACAATGACCCATATATGGTTTAGTTTCGATCAATAACTAGGAGGTATATGACTGAAAGTGGTGCGACAATCGATTTCTTGGTAAGAAAGTACATTATGCAATTCGCGTTTTCACTTATTGCTAACCTAAGTTGTAGTTATTTTCGCTAACGTATGACACTTTTAATTTATTTAGGTTTGCAACGTGGCTCAAATGCATTTGCGCAGTGAGGTGAATGATATGACTGTAGCGAGGGACATTAACAGGATATCAATGACTACGCTACAAAGTGTGCATGCTGATTACATGATTAGGAGGGACACAACAGAGGGACAATCCTTAGCATATCATCAGAGTCCCATCACTCCTTCCGGTCGTGCTGATTCATTCACAGATGTCCACACGTCACCATTGCGTCAAGATCCATCCTCCTTTGGCGATGAAATACCAGATGTTCATATCGACCCGACGGCTACTTCATTCGAGGACAATCCAACCTTGGGTGAAGAAGGACATTGGATAGGTAGACGACAAAGAATGCCAAGGCGCGGACGTGCATTTATAGCAGATATGGCTATTGAGGCGCATGATGATCGTGAGGATGACCACATATCAGCTATGCCCGTTGACAATGATCCAGCACCATCTGCCGAGCAAGTTGTTCAGGTGCCTTTGCAGCAGTATAGAAGAGTTCACTTACGGCGCAATAAACGACGTAAATGGCCAATATGTGGCACAGATTGACAACTTGTTTCTCATTTAAACTTGTATATGTTTTGATAATGTTGTACTCAACATGTATGTAAACTTGCCCCTTCAATTCAATAAATTTTTTTTAACAAAATTACCTTGTACTCAACATGTATGCTTTGAATTTTGATTTAAACTTGAATTCGGGATGGGGGTCCAAAAATTCAGCCGGACATGGGAATGGGATTTCGTCGACTCCGGGGGATCGGGGGAGGATAGTGGGACGTGCTGAAAGTGGTCTGGTTAAAAAAAACCAAGTGGTTCGGATTCGATGAGGTCGAACAGTTTAGAAAAAGCTTATGTTTTTGATTTAAACTTGAATTCGGGATGGGGTTCCAAAAATTCAACCGGACATGGGAATGGGATTCCGTCGACTCCGGGGGATCGGGGGAGGATAGTGGGACGTGCTGAAAGTGGTCTGGTTAAAAAAAACCAAGTGGTTTGGATTCGGTGAGGTTGAACTGTGACGCCCCCAAAATTATTTCATCTAGCCCATAACCCAATTGTATTTTGCCCAAACTCTATGTGTTGCCTTGATATGTTTGGTGTTTGTTTGATGGTTGTTTAATGTTTGTATAGTTGATGCTTGATAATGTATATAAATATGTGTATCATAAATTATATATGGGTCATGTTAAATTAAATTAAAATGCATATATTATTATTTATGCATGAGCCCATTAAACCATGAATTGGTATGGGTTAGGATTGATTGAATAAAAGGATAAATGAAAATGAAAATTTGGTGTATTAAATGGATTGAACATTTAAAATACATGGAAGCATGAGATTGGTTAAAATACATGTGGTTGGTATGGGTAGTATGAGACCAACACATGTGAAGGTTGGTGCATGAAAGTGGACAAGTGTCCCTTGCCCACTTCTCTAATCCAAGAATGTGCTAGAAAGTGAGGTGAGTGGAGGAGAGAATCCAAGAATGTGCTAGAAAATGAGGTGAGTGGAGGAGAGAATCCAAGAATATACTAGAAAGTGAGGTGAGTGGAGGAGGGAATCAAGGAAGTGCTAGAAAGAGAGGTGAGTGGAGAGAAAGGAAAAAAATAAAAGAAAAGAAGAGAAAGGAAAGAAGAGAAAGGAAAGAAGAAGAGAAAGGAGGGAGTTGCAGGAGGAAGATATCTGCCACATTTTCATCAAAGAGCTGGATCTTTGGGATAATGGTCAGATTGAGCTCAAAATTTGTCAGCAAGTTCGTAGCTTCTGGTTATTCATTCTGGTCGGTGGAGATCTTGATCAGAGGTTTTGTCTAAGAGATCTAACCTCTCAAACAAGGCTGGTCGGAAAGTCTGGATTTCTCGCACCGTTTCGATCAAACTTATAGATCTCCTTAATCTACCGTTTGATGGATATAAAATTTGGGTACATAGTGTAAAAGTGTTATTTCTACATTCTGAACGGTGGAGATCTTGATTAGAGGTGTTTTCTGAGAGATATAACCTCTGAAACAAAGCTGGTCGGAAAGTCTGGATTTCTCGTACCGTTTCGTTCAAACTTGTAGATCTCCTCAATCTACCGTTGGATAGATATCAAATTTGTATATGTAGTTTATAACTGATACTTATGTGTCATGAACGGTGGAGATGTTTATTCGTTTAGTAGTTTGTGTGATATAGTCATCTGAGTTTGAGTATTTGCAGCAGGAAAGGAGAAATTGTCTGATTAGAGACTTGTACATCAAAGACACTTATATTTTTGATCCACCTTTGGATTGGGCTGATATTTGGACAGAAGATTTGTTTCTTCATATACTTCAATCTGTACGGTTGATTTTGTGATTAGACATTTCTGTTGGTATATTGATACATCTAAACAGAATAGTAAATGAAGAATTGGTAGGGTTGCTTGTATTGGACCTAAATTTAGAATATGAACTTAGGCCTTTCCAAATAGCTTGCATGTCAACTATGTTGACCTAGTTGTCATTGTTGATGAACCCATGATGCAAAATCAGTGATATACATGGCTGAACATGGTGACCTAGTGTAAATCGACAATATGGCCTAAGTATGGAAAATTTCATATTTTAGGGCTTTTGATGCTTTTGGCCTAGAATCATTGAATTGATGCAACTTATGTTTAATTAAGCATGATTAGAGTTGATTATGCTACTGATTTGGTGGTTGTGACCATATCATGGGTTAGGCCTACTTGTGATCAAGTGACCAAATTTGGGCATGTTTATGCTTAAGGAATTGAAAATCAATATTTTTGATTAATAGAATGGTTTATGTATGAGAACTATGCATTAGAGGCCTAAGTCATGTGATTTGAGTTGAATGATGGGATTAGATGGGATTTAGGCCTATTGTTTATATGTGGGCTGATTTAGGGTTGATGTGTAATGTCTATGTGATTGAGCATAGAAATTGATGTATGGTAGGATATTGATGTATGTTTCAGGATCTTGATTGGGTTGATTCGATTTGGTGGTCGTGTGTGGTTAAATACTCTCGTGAGGCTTGGTTGTGAGTAGACTTCATTTATGATTATATCTTTTATGTCATCATATCACTTATATATTGTATGTTGAAAGCATGAATGTGTTCTAATGTTTTGAATGATGCATTGATTTGAGAAAACCTTATGACTTTGGTTGGGCCCATCTATCTGGCTAATAGGGGGACTTAACCTTGTCATAGGAGGGTTTTAGGAAAGGAAGATATTGGGGTCAACGGTACGGTGAAATAGACGTGCACTAGTAACCCAAAATAAACATGATTGGGATCAACGGTACGGTGAAATAGACGTGCACTAGTAACCCAATGCATATGGAATGTGGATCCAAATTGATAAGCTTTTACTTGCATCGAACTTATTATAAATGTTTGATATCTATATGTTATGAGCTTTTAATCATGCTACACATTGACATGCATACATGATATTTATTGATGAGTATTGATAGCATATTTGAATTCTATTCACTGGGCACCGTTGGCTCACCCTCATTTTCCTCTTTCAGGTCCTTCTATCCCGAATAAGGGCAAAGGAGTAGTTATATCTTGAGGGCCTTGCCTGCGAGAGAATCCAAAGCCTCGATGTGAGTTGAGAGGCATTTTGATTGAATTGTGTTTTAAATTATGAAGTATTATATTTTGGATTATGTAATTATAATACTTACCACATTGTAGTATGGGTGAGTTGGGATTTGTTGGATAGACTATGTGGGCATATGACGGTTTTTATTTGTACCCACAATTTTGGACTTTATGTGTATGTCAATTTTAATGGACTGTAGGGATTATGATTTTATTTATGGTTAATTTTTATGGATTATCTATTGTCTTGAATGATTAATACGGTGGGTAATTCTGTTTAGTACCTTTTGATATTATGTCGTTGTTTGAGATAAGGCTCGTAGGGTCTCAACCACCTCACGGGAGTTGAGGAGTGGTCGGAGATGCCTACGCCGGGCATCCCGCCCCGGCATTCCGCATGCCACTCCCTGCGAGGTTGGTGGTCCGGGGTACGGGGTCGCCACACGAACAGTTTAGAAAAAGCTTATGTTTTTTATTTAAACTTGAATTCGGGATGGGGGTCCAAAACTTCAACCGGACATGGGAATGGGATTCCGTCAACTCCGGGGGATCGGGGGAGGATAGTGGGACGTGCTGAAAGTGGTCTGGTTAAAAAAAACCAAGTGGTTTGGATTCGGTGAGGTCGAACAGTTTAGAAAAAGCTTATGTTTTTTATTTAAACTTGAATTCGGGATGGGGTTCCAAAAATTCAACCGGACATCGGAATGGGATTCCGTCGACTATGGGGGATCGGGGGAGGATAGTGGGACGTGCTGAAAGTGGTCTGGTTAAAAAAAACCAAGTGGTTCGGATTCGGTGAGGTCGAACAGTTTAGAAAAAGCTTATGTTTTTGATTTAAACTTGATTTCGGGATGGGGGTCCAAAAATTCAACCGGACATGGGAATGGGATTCCGTCTACTCCGGGGGATCGGGGGAGGATAGTGGGACGTGCTGAAAGTGGTCGGCTTAAAAAAAACCAAGTGGTTTGGATTCGGTGAGGTCGAACAGTTTAGAAAAAGCTTATGTTTTTTATTTAAACTTGAATTCGGGATGGGGGTGCAAAAATTCAACCGGACATGGGAATGGGATTCCGTCGACTCCGGGGGATCGGGGGAGGATAGTGGGATGTGCTGAAAGTGGTCTGGTTAAAAAAAACCAAGTGGTTTGGATTCGGTGAGGTCGAACAGTTTAGAAAAAGCTTATGTTTTTTATTTAAACTTGAATTCGGGATGGGGTTCCAAAAATTCAACCGGACATGGGAATGGGATTCCGTCGACTCCGGGGGATCGGGGGAGGATAGTGGGACGTGCTGAAAGTGGTCTGGTTAAAAAAAACCAAGTGGTTCGGATTCGGTGAGGTCGAACAGTTTAGAAAAAGCTTATGTTTTTGATTTAAACTTGATTTCGGGATGGGGGTCCAAAAATTCAACCGGACATGGGAATGGGATTCCGTCGACTCCGGGGGATCGGGGGAGGATAGTGGGACGTGCTGAAAGTGGTCGGCTTAAAAAAAACCAAGTGGTTTGGATTCGGTGAGGTCGAACAGTTTAGAAAAAGCTTATATTTTTTATTTAAACTTGAATTCGGGATGGGGGTCCAAAAATTCAACCGGACATGGGAATGGGATTCCGTCGACTCCGGGGGATCGGGGGAGGATAGTGGGACGTGCTGAAAGTGGTCGGCTTAAAAAAAACCACGTGGTTTGGCTTCGGTGAGGATGAACAGTTTAGAAAAAGCTTATGTTTTTTATTTAAACTTGAATTCGGGATGGGGGTCCAAAAATTCAATCGGACATGGGAATGGGATTCCGTCGACTCCGGCGGATCGGGGGAGGATAGTGGGACGTGCTGAAAGTGGTCTGGTTAAAAAAAACCAAGTGGTTCGGATTCGGTGAGGTCGAACAGTTTAGAAAAAGCTTGTTTTTTATTTAAACTTGAATTCGGGATGGGGTCCAAAAATTCAACCGGACATGGGAATGGGATTCCGTCGACTCCGGGGGATCGGGGGAGGATAGTGGGACGTGCTGAAAGTGGTCTGGTTAAAAAAAACCAAGTGGTCCGGATTCGGTGAGGTCGAACAGTTTAGAAAAAGCTTATGTTTTTGATTTAAACTTGAATTCGGGATGGGGGTCCAAAAATTCAACCGGAAATGGGAATGGGATTCCGCCGACTCCGGGGGATCGGGGAAGGATAGTGGGACGTGCTGAAAGTGGTCTGGTTAAAAAAAACCAAGTGGTTCGGGTTCGGTGAGGTCGAACAGTTTAGAAAAAGCTTATGTTTTTGATTTAAACTTGAATTCGGGATGGGGGTCCAAAAATTCAACCGAACATGGGAATGGGATTCCGTCGACTCCGGGGGATCGGGGGAGGATAGTGGGACGTGCTGAAAGTGGTCGGCTTAAAAAAAACCAAGTGGTTCGGATTCGGTGAGGTCGAACAGTTTAGTAATAACTTTGAATAAAACTTTGATTTTTCTTTCATTTAAAAAAAAAAATTTATGAAGGGAATTTCAATGCCTTGCTTTTAATATTCACTCTCTATATATATATATATATATATAAAAGGCTTATTCATAGCTTAACTTATATATATGAATATAACTGTATAGTATAATATATATATATATATATATATATAAACAAAATCTTCACACGAGCCAAACTACACACGTGATCAATTTTTGCATTTTTTCTTCTGCTCTTCTACCAGCATCAACCCCTACGTACCGCACAACTAGTTTCCTGAGATGTAGTAGGAAGGATGAGCTAAAAGACCAGTGGGTCTTCCTGAAGTTCTCACGCTTTATACAAAACGTTAGCACACGTGTTAAACTATTCATCACAGTATCACACATAAAACAATCAATTCAATCGTATGGCCATAATGACAATAATGAATTTTTTAGCATAGAATATTTTCACATCAGGTGTACCTTTTCTGGTTGCATTTCGCTCTCAGCGTGGGCCAATCAACACCTAGTTATCATGCTTACACAATACAACAGAATACGAACAATACATAACTAAAGAAATGTATAAAGAACAATAACTTAAATAATCATTCTCACCTCAATTTTACTAGGGTCTCCCCGCTATTATAATTTCTCCAGAGTCTTTATACTGACATTTTTTTCTCAGAGAGTGAAACTAAAATATAATTTAACTTAACCCTTAGTCCCTATTTATAGGAGCCCAAAAATTCATGTTCTCATTTTGCCCTTAATCATTTCTGATATTTACAAGTAGGTAAATTACCATTTTGCCCTTACATGCAAATTGACCGTTTTGCCCTCGAAGGTGAATTTACTATTTTGTCCTCGTATGTTTTTCTTATTTACCACTAGGTAAATTAACCATTGTTCCCTTAGATTTTTATGATAATTACAAGCGAGTTGAATTTACCATTTTGCCCTTAGACTTAATGATTATTACCAATTAGGTGTATCTAATATTTTGCCCTTGGACTTTTATGATATTTTCTAATTAGCTGTTTCTTTGTAAGATTCTAGGATTGTCAATTTTTGTGGTATTACAGTAGGTTCACTTGCTTTACTTGAGGAACTTTCATTCAATTCTTCCATTTTTTCTTGAGGGGATCAAATAGTGATGTTTCAAGAGCCATAACACAATGTTGGACATCTTCATCTAGTGCCCCATCTCTAGCCATTGAGTTCACAAGACATATTTCTGGATCATCCACTGGTGTAGCCATCTCATGAACCTCTTCAACACACCCATCAACCATATCAATCATATCGACCCGGTTATATGTGCTCATCTCAAAAGGGAACGTTAGGGTCTCGTAGGTGTTGAAAAGTACTTCCTTGCCATTCACCCTCAATGTAAGGTCACCCTTTTCAACATCTATCAAAGCTCGCCCGATAGCCAAAAAAGGTCGCCCAATAACCAATGGTATCTCACTATCTTCCTCCATGTCCAGTACCACAAAGTCCACAGGGAATATGAACTTATCAACTTTAACAAGCACGTCCTCTATGATGCCTCTAGGATATGCAAGAGACCGGTCCGCCAATTGCAATGAAATGGTTGTTAGCTTCACCTCTCCAAGTCCAAGCTTCCTGAACACAGATAAAGGCATTAAATTAATATTGGCACCAAGATCACATAAAACTTTATCAAAAGTAGAAGCACCAATAACTCAAGGGATGGTGAAACTCCTTGGATCCTTAAGCTTTTGGGGTAGCTTCCTCTATAAGATGGCACTACATTCTTCGGTGAGCTTGACCGTTTCATACTCTTCTAGCTTCCTTTTCCTCGCCATCATGTCGTTCATAAATTTCACATAGTTGGGCATTTGCTTCAAAACATCTGCAAAAGGAATATTTATGTAAATTTTCTTAAAAATCTCCAAAAATTTAGCAAATTTCTCATCAAGCTTTTTCTTTTCAAATCTTTGGGAAAAAGGAAGAGAAGGTTTGATAATAGGAGAATTATCAGTAAAAGTGATAGAACCGGGCCTTTAAGGTCTATCTTTTGTCTTATCCCCCTCTTGTGCCTTGTTTTTCTTTTCATGATTCTCATCGGTATTCCTTGGCTCTTCTTGTTGCTCATCATAATGCGCTGATGATGCAATCTCTGAACTTATATTCTCAACCTCTTGTACTTCCTTGCCACTCCTCATAGTAATGGCCTTGCATTGTTCTTTAGGATTCACCTGGTTGTTACTTGGTAGCGAACCCCGTTGTTGGAAACTCATTTGTGATGCTAGTTGCCCCACTTGCACCTCCAAATTCTTGATAAAAGCCCTTGTTTCCATTATGAAATAACTCAACAAATCATCACTAGTAGACTTCTTCTCTTGTGCTTGAGTGTAAATACCCGATAGAGGTTGTAAAGTATTCCTCGTATTAGCATAGGAAAAGTTCTCATGATTACGAATACCCGGGTGGTATTGATTTGGAACACCTTGATTGCTTCTATAGTTGTACCCCCGGTTGTTTATATATTGAACTTGCTCCTCCAATGGATCATTGCCTGAATATCCCAAATTCAACACATCGCTTCCTCGATAGATGGTTGTGCACTTTGAGTAGTAAGTGCAGCAAGTTAATGTGAAAGGCTTGAAATTTGTGCCGAAAGGGAAGTGATAGGATCTACGTCATGTAACCCGACTACCTTATTCACCATGGATCTTGCGCCTGGAACTTCATATGTGTTAGTAGCCATATCCTCCAACAAACTAAATGCCTCAGTAGTAGTTTTGGTAAACAATGATCCACCGGCCGCCGCATCAACCAATGTTCTTGTAGAAAACATCATCCCATTATAGAAAAGTTGAAGTTGCGATCAGTCTTGAAAACCATGTTGAGGACACTTCCTCAACGACTCCTTAAATCTCTCACAAGCTTCATACAAAGATTCTGACACTTGTTGCTTGAATTGCCCAATCTCAGCTTATAGTTGGGCAATCTTGGCAGGAGGAAAGAACTTCTGTAGAAATGTGTGTACCATGTCCTCCCATGTTGCTATGCTATTTGATTGCAATCCTTGCAACCGTGCTCGTGCCTTGTCTCGAAGTGAGAACGAGAACAACCTCAGTCTAACAGTGATTTCAGTAACACCATTCATCTTCACAGTGTCACACATCTCCAAGAAAGGGGTGATGTGAATAGTTGGATCTTCAATGGGGGATCTTCCAAATTGATGTTGCTGGACCATTGAAATCAAAGCTGGCTTTAATTCAAAGTTGTTCACATTTATGGAAATGCGAATTATGCTCAAGTAGTTGTCTTTGATGACCGATTTGAAATAGTCCATCAAAGTTAATTGATTTGGATTATCCGCTATTGCTTCAGCTTCTATTCCTCTTTCCTTTCTTAGTCTTCCAAACGTCTTCTCAATTTCAGGGTCAAACGACTTCAAATTAAAGCTATTCGAACGCCCGCATAAACGTGCAACACCTACAAGAAAGAGAAGAAAGAAAAATTCAGAAAATAACAAATAAACTCTAAATTAAAATCAAAGCTCCAAAACACAATAATAGGGTAAACTAAACTTAAAATCCCTGGCAACGACGCCAAAAACTTGATGCGTGCAAAATCGCAAGTGTACGGTGTCACGTTATAATAATTTCCGATGAGAATCGAGAATCATCCTCAGGGATTGATTTATCTAGGAAACCAATTTTTAATGATCAATGAACTAAAATAATACTTAAACTAAAACAATAATTAAAACAACAAATTATCATAATTTTCTGGAGAAAAATCAATATTAAAAACAACTAGAGATTCAATTTCACCTAATTATCAATTATGAAATATTAGACATGATTATTATCAAATCATTATTCAAATTTATAAGTCAAAATCCTCCAGTTTCTAACACCCTCTGTCAAGTGCCGCGTTAGAATCTATCACCAAAATATAGTTTCGATCTATCGATAAAAACCAATATATTAGCAATGCATTAAGCCTTATGATTTTCCTACAACTTTATAAAACATCATATTTATCAATACTACGATAATCTCATGTCATATTTCTCATGTTCCAACCTAGAGAATCCTCTGTCGAGTGCCGCCCCCCAAGTCTATGATCAATTAATCCATGACCAAGGGATCAATAGCATTAAGAATGGAGAAATATAAATAAACTATGAACAATTCATTGATAATAAACAAATACTAATATTATTGCATAATCTCTAATATAGGATCCATCTCATCTCTAGACTAACAAGTTAATTCATAACTTAGAGTAATAAAAACCAAAACATGTAGCGAAACATGAAATTAAACAACAAAACCCAAACTAGATGCTTTAGAACTGACAATTTCTCTTTGTTTCCAAGTCAATTTCTTCATGTTCCTTTGCTCTTAGCCATCGTTTTGTATTCTCCAATGTATTTTCCTCGAAAAACCCTAAATTTTGATATATAATATACCCCAAAGTTGTGTAGAATCGAAATTGGAAAGTGTGGAATAAAACAACTCGAAACTTGCTAAAAATCTCAAATGTAAAAACCCAATGGCGCCCAGAACACGTTCTCATCTTCTTTTGTTCACCACCAGCGGCCCCGCGACACCCAGAACATTGTATTTTCTCTCTTTTTTGTGGACTTAGCCAAATTTTGCCCATTTCTGACTTGTATTCTTCACGTTCCTCCTTTGAATCTTTTTGTATATGTTTCTATCATCCAAATCCAGGACAAACACATCTAAACACCTACAAAATAAAGCAAATCAAATTAATAACGCACTCAAACATAAAATGAATCAAATTATAAACAAATAAACCAAAATATGCATGAAAGACCAATTTAATCCTAAACTAACAAATGCATCAAAACGAACATAAACACATTAAACTTATGCATGAAATGTCTTAAAACACACTTAAAACATGCTCTAAAACCTATCAAAATATGCAAATATCACCTACGTCCACTACCTAACCTCCTCGGTTAGTATTTTGTCCAAACTTCACAATCCGATTATCTTATGGGTGAGAATCAAACCGTTATAGTTTCTCAACTTGCAGGTTTGAGAACAACCATTACAAAGTTTGAGCACACTTGCTCAACCAAGTGACTATCACAATCACTTATCACTGAAATACAAGTATAGTTTTGATTCATTTACCAAAAATCAACGAAATACTTACAAAGCTTTCGGATGAACCTCAGTTACCACAGATTCAATAATGATATGTTATGAAGTGCAACTGAAAAACCAAGGGGTTCAAGGCTCCTATTTCTCCTATGGATTTTGAAAAGATTGGAGTTTAAAGTTTAACAAATCCACGAGAAAAAAACTATATCAGAGTTTTTTGCAAAATGATCAAGAATTTTTGCAGTGAGAAGAAGTATAACTTTCAAAGTTAAAGCGAAAAGATTAAGCTTAGATTTTTCTTTCTTGTGTTATATATATGCAACGACTCATATTTATAGACTGTGTTTGATTTTATCTTCAAAAGGATTTTTGGCGCTCAAATTCGTTTCAAATCAAACGGTCAAAACCTTTCATGAAAATTAGATGATTCAGTTTATGCAGTAGCACCTGAATCCTTTGCGCTTTCACAAAAATAACAAATTCAAAACTGTAGCACATGCTGGCATCTTTTATCAGCTTTTTGACAGTGTTGACAGTGTTGTGTGAGTGTCATGATAGGTTATGAGCGTCCTTATTGCCTCTAATCTTGCTACTAGGGCAAATGCTTCTTTGAAGTCTATGTCTTCTTCTTGATTGTACCCTTGTGCAACCAATCTAACCTTATTTCAGACTATGATTCCTTGTTCATTCTTTTTGTTTCTAAGAAACCCATTGGGTTCCTATGATTGATTGATGAGATGGTGTAGGAACTAATTCTCATACTTTGTTTCTTACAAAGTGTCATAGTTCTTTTTGCATAGCAAGAATCCAGTTCTCATCTTTCAATGCATCATCCACTTTTGTTGGTTCAATTTGAGATAAAAAAAAAAGCAACAAACTCTTGATCTCTATGAATTGAAGCTCTAATGGATACACCCTTAGTTGGATCTCCTAGTATTTGCTCTTTGGGGTGACCTTGAAGTAATCTAGAGTATTTAGATACTTTTAAAGGTGTTTCATGATCTGGTTCTATTTCTTGAGCTTTCTTGGGAGCATCATTATCAAGAAGATTTATTTGCCTAATCCCTTCTCCAAGACATTTCCTACTTTCATCAAAGTTTACATGAATGGATTCTTCGACAGTTTTGGTAGCTTAGTTATAAATTATGTAAGCTCTACTGTGAGAAGAATGTCCTAAAAATATTCCTATGTCTGATTAGGTTCAAACTTGTCTAAATTATCTTTATCATTTAGGATAAAACACTTACATCCGAACACTCGAAAGTAATTGATGTTGGGTGTTCATCCTTTCCATAATTCATATGGTGTTTTGTTCAAGTTTTTCCTAATCAGTGTTATTGAAACACCCCCCACTTTTTCTAGTGTAGAAACTAGTGCAACTGCTTGAAAACCCTTCATGTGTAATTTCAATAAGTGGTAAAAGCCCCCAAGAGAGAGATGTGAACCCCCATAGTGGGACGGTCCCAAGGGAAGGGTCGTCCCCATGGGAGGTCGGCCCCTTGAGGGGACGACGCCATCCTATAAATAAGGACGGCCCCCTCAGTTCAAACAGCCAAACTTTCTCGCTCTTCTCTCCATCCTTCGACTTTTTGCGATATCTTGCGTCCCTGCACACTTCAAGAAGTTAGAAAAAAGCGCTATGCAACTACAAGTGTGTAAGGTGGGGAATGAAGGTTAGGTTTGCATTTCTTACCTGTTTAATACTGAATTACATAGCATCATGCATCATATTTGTTACCATGCTCTACTTCATGCATGAGGCTATCTATTAAAAATGATGTATTATTGGGTGCAATACTGGCCTGGAGTAGTGACGCTGTCACTGGATTTATTATTGGGTGTCATGTTGTTACGCTGGACCCGGATTAGTACTGGAACTCATGAGACCTCTCAGTTGCTGGATATATTACTGGTGCCTCGGATCACAGGTTTCAAGTGCATGGTGCCTGGCCTGTGATGACGTGTGACCAAGATGTATTCATATCATTGCTTGATTGTATTGTTGTGGCATAACTGTTTGATGACTGTTGTTCTGTATTCCTTATTATGCATGTAAGATTTGTTAACCCTGCTTAATCTCACTGAGTTGTTGACCTCACCCCGTTGCTAATCTTTCTAGGGAATTAAGATGGGTTCGAATAGACTTATTCCTGGGGTTTTGGCCAAACCCGGTCTATATAGGGACTTTTGTGTATATACTCTCTCCAGGTCCCGTTAGACCGGTCTGATGATGGTGGTGGTGGTTCCAAGCTTCTAGATGCCTCTATTGACTACTCTTTTTTGTTATTTTGGTACTGTTGTAGGGGTTCTCCCTTGTTACCTTTTGATAACTTTTGGGTATCAGGAATGTAATAATTAACAAACTTTATATGTTTAATATAATCGTATTTTCCTTAATAATTTGTATTGTATTATTGTTAATGTGGGCCACTATGCTTCTGTATGTGCGACTCTGATCGAGTGGAGTAAGCACTCGACCCACCCTATTCTGTTGCACCTCACTCCGGGCCGATGGGGCAAGGTGTAACAGATTATGTTCATTACATAACATGCAGTGTTTATAGCTTTTGCCCAAAAATAGTTTGCAGTATTATATTCACTAAGCATTGTTCTACACATTTCCTGCAAAGTTCTATTTTTCCTCTCAACTACACCATTTTGTTGAGGTGTTCTAGGGGTTGACAGATGGTCAGTATAGCCTTGATTATTACAAAATTCTTCAAGATTTTTATTAACAAATTCACCTCCTCTATCACCTCTAACTATGTTTATTTTGTATCCCTTTTCATTTTCAACTCTTTTACAAAATTTGATAAACAATTCACCCACTTCAGACTTATGAGCCAGAAAGAATACCGAAGTGTATCTAGTAAAGTCATCAACAATTACATACATACATGATTTTCCTCCTAAGCTTTGTGTCTCGGTAGGTCCGAAAAGATCCATGTGAATCAATTCGAGAGCTCTAGTGGTAAATTGATACCTCTTGCTCTTAAATGATGATTTGGTATGCTTGCCTAATTGACATGGTTCACACACCTTGTCTTTTGAGTAAATTCCTTTTGGAATACCCTTGGCAAGATCATTTTTAACTATCATAGATATGTTTTCCATAGTGACATGAGCTAGTCTCCTATGCCAGAGTCATGCATCATCACAAGATATACCACTTAAACATGTAACATTTTGTTTTTCTATGTCATCAAAATTTGTGCAATAAACATTTCTATGCCTAGATGCTATGAATGCAATGGTATTATCTTCATGCTTAATGATGCACCTATTTGCTTCAAATG
Source organism: Paratinospora sagittata (assembly GCA_035771175.1). Lineage (NCBI taxonomy): Eukaryota > Viridiplantae > Streptophyta > Magnoliopsida > Ranunculales > Menispermaceae > Paratinospora > Paratinospora sagittata. The sequence continues at coordinate 29,654,044 of CM069598.1, read as the reverse complement.
GAATATCATAACCCTTGTCACATAATTGACTTTTGCTCAAGAGATAATGTTTTAGCCCTTTTACATAAAGTACATCAGAAATGGAAAATGAATCATTACCAATAGTTTTGATGCCTGCTATTTCACCTTTATTGTTGTCTCTGAATGTGACATTTTCGCCTTTTCTTCTTTCAATGCACAAGAACTTTGACATATCACCAGTCATGTGTCTTGAGCATCCACTGTTCTGATACCATATATTTCCATTTTTGCTCATCTACACAACATAAAATACTGTTGATTTTGGTACCCATGTTGTTTTGGGTAGCATCAATAAGAGCATTCTTTTCAATCCATGCATATTTCCTTTTCTTTACATTGATAACTTTATATCTTAACATGGTATGATCTTCCCTATGACATTTGTGACATTTAGGTCCCTTGGTCAGTAGAGTGTTATACTTTTTTGCTTTGACCCATGTGTATAACTTAATCCAGCTTTATCAAAGGCACATCTCTGTGATCCTAACATCATGTCAAATTATTTTTGACCGTTTGTAAACTTAATCACAGTGTTGTTAAGGTCTTCATTATTCTTTTTGAGAGTTTCATTCTCATTTTTCAGTTTTTCTAACTCTCTTTTGAGTTTCTCATTGTCTAATAATAACTCATCTGTTTCTTTATTTTGAAATTTTATTTCCTCAAGAGATTCCTCTAAAACACTTTTTGAGTTTTTCATTTTTCTTGTCCTCTTTACTAATTCTAAGTTCAAGATCATGCATATGAGAATCAAGAATAGCATTTTCATCTAATGGTTCAGATTTTACCTCAGTATTTTCCATGAGGCAAAGTGCAGCTTTGTGCTCAGAATCTGAATCGCTTTCACTTGAGCTCGTCATCCCAAGTGGCTTTAAGAACCTTCTTGTCCTTCTTCCTTGAGCTAATGTTCTTCTTAGACTTATTTGGACATGCATACCTAATATGACCTGGTTTGTTACTGCCGTAACAAATCAACTTTACAGGTTTTGCTTCAAGTCTCTTTCCTTTATGAAATTTTGAGCTTGAGCTATTTTTTCCCTTTTTCTTAATCAATCTATTGAACTTCCTAGATAACATGGCTATGTCCTCATCTACTCTCAAGCTCTGAATCATTTTCAGATTTGGTTTCAATGTTAAGAGCTATGGATTTCTTCTCCTTCTCCTATATTTTGGTTGGGCATTTCTTATCTTTCAGTTTCATCTCATGAACCATTAATGAACCATTAATGAACCACATAGTTCATCAAAGGTATACTCAGCTAGGTTTTTGGCTTCTTCTATAACTGTGGCCTTGGGTTCCCAAACTCTAGGTAATCGTCTCAAAACCTTTCTAACAGTCTCTTTTTGGTCATATCTTCTACCTAAAGTTTTCATCTCATTCAAGTTTGTTGTAAACCTAGCAATAGCCTCAGCTATGGTTTCAATTTCTTCCATCCTATAGATCTCATATTTTTCTACTAACATTTGGAGCTTTGTCGTTTTAACTTGCAAAGTTCCTTCATGGGTAACTTCTAATTTTTCTCATATTTCCTTGGTTGTTTAACACACACTAACTCTATTAAACTTTTCAACGGATAAATTAAAGAACAGGATATTCACGGCCTGATTGTTTAGCAACTCCTTTTTCTTCTCTTTTACAGTCCACTCATTTATATCCCTAGGGACAACAATGTCGTTAACTAACTTCGTAGGTGTTGGACAACCATTTGTCACAATGTCCCACATCTCTAGGTCTTGGGCTTTGAGGTAAAACCTAATTTTTGTTTTCCAATGTAGGTAGTTGTCACCTTTAAACAAGGGTGGTCTGTCGATGGAGTTTTCGTCTCCTGCTATTTGAACATTCTTGGAACTCTGTCCTGCCATACTCAATTAAAGATTGTTAGATACTTTGAAGGATAACCTGCTCTGATACCAATTGTTGGCCCATATGTGTCCAAGAGGTGGTGAATTGGACACTTAACAATTTTATACCTTTCTTTTAAAAATTAGAGAATGAAATAAAACAGGTTATGACAAGATATACAAAGTAATAGAGAATGAACAATAAAGATAGCAACACAGGATTTATAGTGGTTCGGCCGCGCTTAGGTCCACTACCTAACATCCTCAATTAGGATTTTATCCAAACTCCACTATTTGATTCTCTTACGGGTGAGAATCGAACCGTTACAGTTTCTCAATTTGTAGGTTTGAGAACAACCTTTACAAGTCCGAGCATACTTGCTCAACCAAGTGACAATCACAGTCACTTAATAACTGAAAAAAAAGTATAGTTTTGATTCTTTTACCAAGAATCAACGAAATACTTACAAGCTTTCGGATGAACCTCAATTACCACAGATTCAGTAATGATATGTTATGAAGTACAGTTGAAAAACCGAGAGGTTCAAAGTTCATTTTTCTTGATGGATTTTGAAAAGATTGGAGTTTAAAGTTTAGAAAATCCACGAGAAAAAAACTATATTAGAGTTTTCGCAAAATGATCAAGAATTTTGTAGTGAGGAAAAGTATATCTTTCAAGAATTAAAGCGAAAAGATTAAGCTAAGATTTTTCTTTCTTGTGTTCTGTATATGCAACGACTCATATATATAGACTGTGTTTGATTTGACCTTCAAAAAGATTTTTGGCCCTCAAAGTCGTTTCAAATCAAACGGTCAAAACCTTTCATGAAAATGAAATGATTCAGTTTATGCAGTAGCACCTGAATCCTCTGCGCATTCACGAAAATAGCAAATTCAAAATGGTAGCACAAGCTGACATCTTTTATCAACTTTTTGGCAGTGTTGTGTGAGCGTCATGATAGGCCATGAGTGTCCTAACTCAACACATACTCTTTTGTCATTTTCTGTCTTTGAGGGTGTTGGCATACTAGTAACGTCTTGATGATTTGAAGCTTTTCAAAACTCAGAAAATAGTAAGCGCTATGACATTCAATCAACATCTTGATAGGTCATAAGGCTGGTTTCATGAGGGCGCTCCTGGTTGAGTAGCATCCTAACATGAATAAAACAACTTCCAACTTATGCACCATTAACGTCTTGACATGTCATCAGCGTCTTGATGAGTTGGCATGTTGCTTAAGTAACTAGCCATTGTATGAGCGTCCTGATGAATGTTTCAACGTCCTAATAGAACACTTAAGAACATTTTTGGCATTTTTCAGACTTTTAACGCTCGATCAAACAGGATTAAAAACTCGGTATTTTTTGGATCAAATCAATCATTGAAAATTCATCATGAGTGATCCAAAAATCAAATGAAAACACTTCAAAACAAATCGATTAACCATGCAATCATGCAAGAACATGAACACTTGTTGAATCATGTGATACCAGAGGTTCTACAAACCTAAACAGATTCTAATAGCATAAAATCTATCTTCAAATCATTATGGTCTTCAATTTGATCTTGACAGCTCTTTCACCATGCATCATTGAATCTTGATCGAATCTCCATGCAATAAGATATGCAATATATAGAAAATATAAGAATGTGGTTTATAATCATCAAAATATATTTTCTCCTATACGGGGCATGAGGATAATTGGATTAACAATTTCCCCCCTTTTTGATGATTTCAAACACATCACTATAGGTTTTGAAGCAAACTAAAATGATATGAATCCGACATAAATTCATGAACCTACAATGAGTAAAATGTCATGCAATGTTTTTTCATAAGATAAGAGTTATGTACCAAGGAAACATATTCTGATATTCTCCCCCTGACTTCATGGATAATCATGATGCTTCTAAAGAAATATATTACTTCTCCTCCTTTTGAAAACATAAAAAAGAGTGAAGTATCTTGAAGTCCTTCTCCTCCTTAATGAGGTAAGCATCAAAATATCATAGGTCAGATTCAAAGAACATTCCAAGCTCTCTTCTGATGTGAACAAACTGGTCCTTAGGTAAGGCTTTAGTGAAAATATCAGTCAGTTGTTCTTTTGTGCCAATGTGACTTAATTTAACATCATCATTTTGCTCATGATCCCTTAAATTTCTCCTTGTTTCCAACTTGTCGATTTCTCCTTGTTTTCAAGTCAATTTCCTCGTGTTCCTTTGCTCTTAGCCATCGCTTTTTATTCTCCAGTGTATTTTCCTCGAAAAACCAAAAATTTTGATATATAATATGCCCCAAAGTTGTGTAGAATCGAAATTGGAAAGTGTGGAATAAAACAACTCAAAACTTGCTAAAAATTGCAAGTGTAAAAACCCAATGGCGCCGCAGTGCCCAGAACACATTCTCATCTTCTTCTGTTCACCGCCAGCGACACCCAGAACGTTGTATTTTCTCTCTTTTTTGTGGACTTAGCCAAATTTCGCCCATTTCTAGCTTGTATTCTTCATGTTCCTCCTTTGCATGTTTTTGTACATGTTTCTATCATCCGAATCCACGACTAACACATCTAAACACCTACAAAACAAATCAAATCAAATTAATAACACACTCAAACATAAAATGAATCAAATTATAAACTAATAAACCAAAATATGCATGAAAAACCAATTTAATCCTAAACTAACAAATGCATCAAAACTAACATAAACACATTAAACTTATGCATGAAATGTTCTAAAACACACTTAAAACATGCTCTAAATCCTATAAAAATATGCAACTATCACCTACGCCCACTACCTAACCTCCTCAGTTAAGATTCTGTCCAAACTCCACTATTTGATTCTCTTACGGGTGAGAATCAAATCGTTACAGTTTCTCAACTTGCAAGCTTGAAAACAACCTTTGCAACGTTCAAGCACACTTGCTCAACCAAGTGACAAACACAATCACTTATAACTGAAATACAAGTATAGTTTTGATTCCTTTACCAAAAATCAACGAAGTACTTACAAAGCTTTCGAATGAACCTCAGTTACCACAAATTAAGTAATGACATGTTATGAAATGCAACTGAAAAACTGAGGGGTTCAAAGCTCTTATTTCTCCGATGGATTTTGAAAAGATTGGAGTTTAAAGTTTAGCAAATCCACGAGAAAAATCCTATATCAGAGTTTTTTGCAAAATGATCAAGAATTTTTGCAGTGAGAAGAAGTATAACTTTCAAGAGTTAAAGTGCAACGATTAAGCTAAGATTTTTCTTTCTTGTGTTCTGTATATGGAATGACTCATATATATAGACTACGTTTGATTTGATCTACAAAAAGATTATTGGCACTCAAATTCGTTTCAAATCAAATGGTTCAAACCTTTCATGAAAATGAAATGATTCAGTTTATGCAGTAGCACCTGAATCCTCTGCGCTTTCACGAAAATAGCAAATTCAAAACGATAGCACAGGCTGACATCTTTTATCAGCTTTTTGACAGTGTTGACAGTGTTGTGTGAGTGTACGGTGACAGATAGTAGTAATAACCGATAAAGACTGGGTTGTCGTCCTCTGGGATAGTTTCACTCACCAAATATTGTTTTCACTAATCTTCAACTTTATCTAGTGAATCAAATTGTAGAACTTTAATTAAAGTAAACAACAATTTAATGTAATCAAATGAGTAAGTGTGGGGAATATCAACATACGTGAAAATCTAGATAATCGACTTCACCTAACTATCAATTATGCATTTTAGACGTGTTTATTATTAATTCTGCTTTCTAGTCTATAAGTCAAAATCCTGGAGTTTCTAATTTCCTCTCTCGAGTGCCAAACTAGATTATATCACCAAGAATAAGATTCGATCTCTCGATAAAACCCTAACTCCTAGCAACCCATTATGCTTTGTGATTCTCCTACAACTTCATGAAACCTTATAAACCTCTCGATTCTACAACAATTTCATGTCATAATTCCCCTGTTCTAACTTAGGAAACCCTCTCTCGAGTGCCGCCTCTTAAGTTTAAGATCAACTAATCCTTGGCCAAGAGATCAAAGGAATTAAGCATGGAGAATTATGAATAAACTAAGAAAATATCTTTAATAATAAACAAAACCCAAAATCAAAACATAATCTCTAGTTTAGGATCCATCTCCTCTCTAGAACAAAAAATTAGTTCATAGCTTGAATGATCAAAACATAAAACACATAGAAAAACTCAATAGTAAACATGAATATCAAACTAAAAATCCTGGAACTTGAATCTTCTCTCTTGTTTCTAAGTTGAATCTTCCCGTTCCTCTAGTTTTAGTCGTCTTGTTCTCTTCTCTAGTGTGTTCCTTTTCAAAAACCCTAACTTTTTATATATTATTTTCCCCCTCAGTCGTCCCAACAAAATTAGAAAGTTCCTCCTATTAAAATCGTCCAAAATTGCAAAACGCAACTTGTCTAGCGCCTCAACTCTAACACCTTTAGCGGTGCGGCGCTCCGTTAGCCAAATTCCAATGTCGTGACGCTCAGTTCATCACAATTTCGTGCATTCTAGGCACCCAGAACAGTGAACTGTTGGCCTCGTCTGTGAACTTAGCCAGTTTTTGCCTCTTCTTGACTTGGGTTCTTCATGCTTTTCTTTTGTACTTTCTTGTACATGTTCTTCTCATCCAAATCCATGACTAATGCATTCAAACACCTACAAAACAAAGCAAATTAAGTTAATAACTAACTCAAGCATAGATTAAATCAAATTATAAACTAATGAACTAAAATAATGCATAAAAACCAAATTAATCCTAAACTAACAAATGGATTAAAACTAACATAAACCTATCAAACTAATGCATGAAATGTCCTAAAACATGCTCTAAAACCTATCTAAATATGCAACTATCAAACCCCCAAACTTAGGACTTTGATCATCCATAGCAAAGGGAAAACAAAACTAAAACTCATGGATTATCACAACCCTTCTAAAGTCACAAACTCGCACAATTAAAGACTTAACTCAACTTTATAAACACATACATGGCCTCCAAGATCACACCAAAAGAATATTCACTTTTAGGAAGAATTTCAAGAGTATAAAATTGTCTAGAATTTCAACCCAACTCTTACCAAGTTTCACCTTTGATTCTTTCACACATAATACACAGCTAATCTCATCAAACTAATCATGCAAGTCATGAACAAGTGCAAGCAAATGTTAAGTGTAAGATCTCAAACTATATAATTAGTTGGAACTCCATAGACAAGTCTTTCACACCACTCTCCACTAATGTGGAACACACACCATTCAAAATCAGTAGGTCTTTCATAGGTTTTAATGTAAGGCTTAGGTTTAAAGCTAGGAAAAATAGAAACATTATAGCTCAAAAAACCCTAAACACTTTGATCAACTACTAACATCCACTACATTGCATTTGAAACCAAAACCTCTTTTCAACACATATATCCTCTCAAATTGTAACGCCCCGAAAATCATTTCATCTAGCCCATTACCCAATTGCATTTTGCCCAAACTCTATGTGTTTGCCTTGTTATGTTTGGTGTTTGTTTAATGGTTGTTTAATGTTTGTATATTTGATGCTTGATAATGTATATAAATGTGTGCATTATAAATTGTATATGGGTCATGTTAAATTGAAGTATAATGCATGTGTGTATTATTTATGCATGGGTCCATTAAACCACAAATTGATATGGGTTAGGATTGATTGAATAAAATGATTAATGAGAATGAAAATTTGGTGTATTAGATGGATTGGACATTAAAATACATGGAAGCATGAGATTGGTTAAAGTACAGGTGGTTGGTATGGGTAGTATGAGACCAACACATGTCAAGTTGGTGCATGAGAATGGACAAGTGTCCCATGCCCCATTTTTCTTCTCCAACACATGTCAAGTTGGTGCATGAGACCAACACACGTCAAGTTGGTGCATGAGAGTAGAGAAGTGTCCCATGTCCCATTTCTCTTCTCCAACACATGTCAAGTTGGTGCATGAGAGCACATGTCAAGTGGGTGCATGAGAATGGACAAGTGTCTCATGCCCCATTTCTCTTCTCCAACACATGTCAAGTTGGAGCATGAGAGTGGACAAGTGTCTCATGCCCCTCTTCTCTTCTCCAAGGAAGTACTAGAGAGTGAGATGAGTGGAGGGAAAGGAAAAAAGAAGAGAAAGGAAAGAAGAAGAAAAAGAAAGAGGAAGTTGCTTTGAGGGAAGTCTCACCAACGTTTTCATCAAAGAGGTGGAGCTTGGTGATATATGTTCTGATTGAGCTCAAACTTTGTCAGCCAGTTCATATCTTATGTTTATTCATTCTGGTCGGTGGAGATCTTGATTGGAGTTTTCTTCTGAGAGATATAACCTCCCAAACAAAGCTGGTTGGAAAGTCTGGATTTCTCGCGCAGTTTAGACCTCCTAAATATACCATTGGATGGATATGATATTTCAGAAGATGGTTCACAACTGATCTTTTTGCATTATGAACGGTTGAGATGTTGATGGGTCAAGTATTTTGTGTGATATAGTCATCTGAGTTCAAGTATTTGCAGTAGGAAAGAAGAAATTGTCTGATTAGAGATATGTTCATCAAAGATACTATCTCTTCGGTCCACCGTTGGATTGAGCTAATTTTTGGACAAAAGGTTTGTTTCTTAACATACTTCAATCTGTATGGTTGATGTTGTGATTAAATATTTCTGTTGGCAGCTTGATACATCCGAACAAAACATTAAATGGAAAATTGGTAAGGTTGTTTGTATTAGACCTAAATCTAGAATATGGACTTAGACATTTCCAAATAGCTTGCATGTCAACTATGTTGACCTAGTGGCCATTGTTGATGAACCCGTGATGCAAAATCAGTGATATACATGGTTGAACATGGTGACCTAGTGCAAATCAGCAATATGGCCTAAGTATGAAAAATTCCATATTTTAGGGCTTTTGATGCTTTTGGCCTAGAATCATTGAATTGATGCAATTTATGTCTAATTAAACATGATTAGGGTTGATTATGCTATTGATTAGGTGGTTGTGACCATGTCATGGGTAAGGCCTACTTGTGATCAAATTCCCCAATTTGGGCATGTTTATGCCTAAGGAATTGAAAATCAGTATTTTTTATTAATTGAATGGTTTATGAATGAGAACTATGCATTAGAGGCCTAAGTCATGTGATTTGAGTTAAATGATGGGATTAAATAGGATTTAGGCCTATTGTCTATATGTGGGTTGATTTAGGGTTGATGTGTAATTTCTATGTGATTGAGCATAGAAATTGATGTATGGTTGGGTATTGATGAATGTTTCAGGACCTTGATTGGGTTGATTCGGCTTGGTGTCCGTGTGTGGTTAGATACTCTCGTGAGGGTTGGTTGTGAGTAGACTTCATTTATGATTATATCTTTTATGTCATCATATCACTTATATATATTGTACGTTGAAAGCATGAATGTGTTCTAATGTTTTGAATGATGCATTGATTTGAGAAACCATATGACTTTAGTTGGGCCCATCTATCTGCTAATAAGGAGACTTAACCTTGTCATAGAAGGGTTTTAGAAAAGAAATATTTAGGGATGAGAACGGTACGGTGAAATAGACGCGCACTAGTAACCCCAAATCAACATGATTGGGGATAAGAACGATACAGTGAAATAGACGTGGACTAGTAACCCCAATGCATGTGGAATGTGGATCCAAATTGATAGGCTTTTACTTGCATCGAACTTATATAAATGCTTGATATCTATATGTTATGAGCTTTTAATCATGCTACACATTGACATGCATACATGATATTTATTGATGAGTATTGATAGCATATTTGAATTCTATTCACTGGGCACCGTTGGCTCACCCTCATTTTCTCTTTCAAGTCCTTCTGTCCCGAATAAGGGCAAAGGAGTAGTCATATCTTAAGGGCCTTGCCAGCGAGAGAATCCAAGGCCTCAATATGAGTTCAGAGGCATTTTGATTGAACTGTGTTTTAAATTATGATGTATTATATTTTGGACTATGTAATTGTAACACTTACCACATTGTAGTATGGGTGAGTTGAGACTTATTAGATAGACCATCTGGGCATATGACGGTTTTTTTGTACCCATGGTTTTTGGACTTTATTTGTATGTCCATCTTGATGGACTGTAGGGATTATGGTTTTATTTATGGTTCATTTTTATGGATTATCTCTTGTCTTGGATGATTAATATGGTTAGTAGTTTTGTTTAGTACCTTTTTATATTATGTCGTTGTTTGGGATAAGACTCGTATGGTCTCAACCACCTCACGTGGGTTGAGGGGTGGTTGGAGATGCCTACGCAAGGCATCCCGCCCTGGCATTACGCACGCCATTCCCTGCAGGGTTGGTGGTCCGGGGTGTGGGGTGTGGGGTCGCCACACAAATATTCCCATTCTTTTGATTACATTTTACCATCATTCACTTTTCTTTTATAGAATGCTACACCCCCAAACTTGTTTCCTTTCACACATAGATATAACACCATTTTCTTCTCTTTTTCATCTTCTTTTCTTTTTCTTCTTTTTCTTTCAATACAATTCATAAGCAAACTTAATAAAAATTTCTTCTGTATCACCCCTTTTTCATCTTTTTCATTCCCCGTTGTTCTTCGTTCCAAATAATAAACTCCAACATGATCAAAGTGTATAAGTTACATAGGTTGAAAAACAGGGAATTTAAACATAACAAGCTCAAAGTTCATAATGCATAGGTAACAATGGAAAAGATCTTCAGCTCAAAATGGGAACTATGGATACAATAAAAAGTAAGGTAGGTTATTTAGTTCACGCTTTCCCAAACACGACCTAAATCATTTTCCTCATAGTGTGTTTTCTAGGATTTCGCCTCTAGTGGTGATCAAACTTGTTCTAGAATTCCTAGAAATCTAAGAGATGACTTAGCAAGCAAAGGTCCATTTCAAACAATCTTAATCTAATGATCAAAACCATGTACAAATGGTTAAGTTTCTCCAATAATTCTCAGCAAAAAGTTGGATCAAGCACACAGACATATAGGAACTCTCTACATTCCCTATAGTTTCATATCTCTAAAGTGTTCTCTTTTCATTGGCCCCCCATAAGTAAGTCTTAAGTTGTAAAAGAATGTGACTATCTAGCCTAAACTAATGCATAATCAACTAACATACCATGACCAAAAATTCAAAACTCTCCCCCCAAATTTAAAGCAAGCATTGTCCTCAATGTAAAAATTAGCAAAGAAATAATAGGAAAAATAGAGGCATATACGAGATAAAGGAGTTTAGAAAACCCCCTGAACCCAAATGGGCAAACATGGAATGCACGCCATTCGTCTCTCCTTAATGCTCCAAACGACCCCCAACTTGCCTTAGAACCTGAAAAGGGTAAAGGAAACAATTCTATCACGGTACGAAGTTCAAATTCTATACTACAATGACTAGAAAAATAAAAAAATAAAGCATAAATCGATGGGTTGCCTCCCATCCAGCGCTTGGTTTAGAGTCATCAGCACGATTTTGCGTCATAACACCTCTTCATGGCTCTCCAAGTGTGATGTGTTCCTCATACTGCTCCGCTTGACTAAAATAATGCTTCAACCGCTGACCATTTACTAGAAAATGCAAACTATCTCCACTTTGTTGCTTCACCGCACCATAAGGGAAGACTTTAGCAATAGTAAACGGTCCACTCCATCTAGATTTAAGCTTGCCCGGAAACAACTTTAACTTGGAGTTGAATAAGAGAACTTGTTGCTCCGGTTCGAAGTCCTTCTTCACAATTTGCTTGTCATGCCATTTCTTGGTTTGGTCTTTATAGATCTTGGCATTTTCATAAGCATCGTTTTGAAACTCTTCCATTTCCATGAGCTGAAGCAATATTTGATCTCCAAAAGCTTGCAAGTCGTAGTTCAATTTCTTAACCGCCCAATAAGTTTTATGCTCCAACTCTACTGGTAGATGACATGACTTCCCAAACACAAGCCAGTATGGCGACATCCCAATAGGTGTCTTTAATGTAGTTCGGTATGCCCACAAAGCATTATCAAATTTCATTACCCAATCTTTCCTATTAACATTTACGGTCTTCTCCAAGATTTGCTTGACTTCTCGATTGCTTATTTTGGCTTGGCCATTCATTTGTGGGTGGTATGCAAGTGTGACCTTATGTTTCACTCCGTACTTGGCAAGAAGAGCATTAAATAGCTTGTTACAAAAATGAGTGCCCTCATCACTAATGATAGCCCGAGGAGTGTCGAATCTTGTAAAGATATGCTTGTGTAAGAACTTCAACACTACCTTGGCATCATTCATTTTTGTAGCTATGGCTTCAATCCACTTGGACACATGGTCCACTGCCAAAAGTATGTATATATTGTCGAAAGAGGAGGGAAAAGGTCCCATAAAATTGATACCCCATACATCAAAAAGCTCAACTTCCAATATGTTAGTCAGAGGTAACTCATGACGCCTCGAAATATTGCCAAGTCGTTGGCACCTGTCACATGTCTTCACAAAGGTGTAGCTATCTCAGAATAAGGTGGGCCAGTAAAATCCACTTTGCAAGACCTTAGTCGCCGTTCTTATGGGTCCAAAATGACCGTCATAAAGGGAGGAATGGCACTCATGAAGAATGGCTTGGACGTCTTCCCCCGGTACACAACGCCGAATCAATTGATCATTGCATCTCTTGAAGAGTAGGGCTCATCCCACATATAGGACTTGACATCATGCAGAAACTTCTTTTTCTTAGCATAAGAGATATCCGGAGGCAATGTTCCACATGCTAAGAAATTTACAAAATCAGCATATCATGGCACTTTCACGCCTACGCCATATAGTTGTTCATCAGGAAAAGTTTCAAGAATTGGTATGCAAGCATCCTCAACCTCATATTGCAACCGGGAAAGATGGTCGGCTACAACATTCTCACTTCCTTTCTTATCTTTGATTTCCAAATCAAATTCTTGCAACAAAAGAATCCATCGAATCAACCTAGGCTTGGCGTCTTTCTTCTCAAACAAGTAACGAATAGTCGCATGATTGGTATACACAATGACCTTGGACCCAATGATATAAGATCAGAACTTGTCGCATGAAAGTACAACCGCTAATAATTCTTTCTCGATCGTAGTGCAATTTTGTTGGGCTCCATCTAAAGTACGACTAGCATAGTAGATAGCCCGAAACATCTTTTCTTTCTGTTGGCCTAATAGCAAAGTCGCTAGCATCGCACATAATCTAAAATGGTTCTTTCCGATCCGATACAATCATGATGGGGGCAGAGATCGGTGTCTTCTTTATCAACTCAAAGGCCTCCACTCAAGGATCATCAAAATCAAATAATGCATCTTTCTCAAGCAAGTTGCAAAGGGGCTTAACAATTTTTGAAAAGTCCTTAATAAACCGCCGGTAGAAACCCGCATACCCCAAGAAACTACGGATGTCTTTCACATTCGTAGGATGAGGAAGCTTACCAATGGACACTATCTTTGCCCTATCCACCTCAAGACCCTTGGAAGAAACCCTATGTCCTAAAACGATGCCTTCTTGTACCATGAAATGGCACTTCTCCTAATTTAGCACTAAGTTGGTTTCTTCATATCTTTGAAGCACAAGAGATAAATTATGAAGGCAATGGTCAAATGAGGTTCCAAAGACTGAAAAATCATCCATAAATACCTCCATTATCTCCTCAACCACATAAGCAAAAATGGCCATCATACACAGTTGAAAAGTCGCCGATGCATTGTATAAGCCAAATGGCATTCTCCAGACGGCAAATGTGCCATACGAGCAAGTGAAAATTGTCTTCTCTTGGTCCTCCGGTGCAATGGCTATTTGATTATAGCCCAAATAACCTTCTAGGAAGCAATAGTATTCAAAACTCGTCAATCTATCCAACATTTGATCAATGAACGGAAGGGGAAAATGGTCCTTCCTTGTGGCATTATCAACTTCCTATAATTTATGCAAACACGCCATCCTGTGATTGTTCTTGTGGAAATCAACTCATTATTTTCATTTTTTACCACTGTCATCCCACCTTTCTTGAGCACAACTTGTATCGGACTCACCCAAAGACTATTTGATATAGCATAGATGAAACCAGCCTTCAACCACTTCAGTACTTTACCTCGAACTACTTCTTTCATTGCCGGATTGAGCCTTCGTTGGTGTTCAATGGAAGGCTTGTAGGAATCCTCCATCAAGGTCTTATGCATGCAAAATGAAGGGCTTATTTCCTTGATATATGATATAGACCATCCCAATGCTGATTTGTGCTTTCTTAGGATTCTCAATAGCTTTTCTTCTTCAACACAAAACAAGGTTGAAGATATGATGACCGAGTGGGTAGCCTTTTCACCTAGAAAAGCATATCGAAGGTGATCCGGTAGAGGTTTCAACTCCGGTGTCGGTTCATCCACTTTACTTGGTGAAGTTTCTTCTAAATCTTTCACTTATGCTTGTGAAGAATCAGTCGGTCGTGCTCCGAGAGCCAAAACACATTGCTTAATTTCTTCATTCTCGTCCACATCTATATTGACTGAATGTACAAGACAACGTTCTAGTCCATCCTCCGATGTAGGCGCCTCATGAATTTCTCTCACACATTCTTCGACAATTTCCACAAATTTTATCCGATGACATGTACTCCCCTCCGAAGGGAACTTGAGAGTCTTGTAGATGTTAAACAATACTTCTTTATCATTAACTCCCAAGGTGAGCTCCCCTCGTTGCACATCTATCAATGCACGTCTGGTAGCTAGGAAAGGTCTCCCAAAGATCAAAGGTATGTCGCATCCTCTTCCATATCCAAAACCACAAAGTCCACCGGAAAGATGAACTTTTCCACCTTTACTAGAACATCTTTAATCATTACTCGAGGATATGTCATTGACCAGTCCGCTAATTGAAGTGACATGGTGGTAGGCTTTACTTCTCCAAGTCCCAATCTCCTGAAAATAGAAAAAGGCATAAGATTAATACTCGTACCCAAATCAAATAAAATTTTGTTAAAATTTAAAGGACCAATAGCGCAAGGGATGGTAAAACTCCCTAGATCTTTGAGTTTTTGGGGGAGCTTCTTTTGTAATATTGAGCTACACTCCTCGGTAACCTTCACCATCTCATAGGCTTCCAACTTTCTCTTCTTTTTCGTCACATTCTTCATAAATTTGATGTAATTAGGCATTTGTTCCAAAGCATCGGCAAATGGGATGTTGATGTGAATCTTCTTGAATATCTCTAGGAACTTGGCAAATTGCTCATCCAATCTCTTCTTTTGGAATCTCTGAGGATAAGGTAGAGGAGGCTTTAATATTGGAAGGTTATTCGAAAAAGTGATAGAACCCGATCGGTATGGCCTTTCCTTTGGTTCTTCTTGCTTTTGCCCCTCATGATGTGTTTCACTCTCTAAATTGCTTGACGGTGATGATGTGGCCTTCTCATCCTTGTTATTCTTTTCAGCCCGTTCAACTTCCTTTCCACTCTGGAGAGTGATAGCCTTACATTGCTCTTTGGGGTTGACTTGAGTGTTGCTAGGAAATGACCCTTGTTGTTGTGCATTTATAGCTGAAGCAAGTTGCCCAATTTGCAATTCCATATTCTTCATTGAAGCTTCCAAGCTATTTATCCTTGAATCAGCCCTATCTTGTTCGCCTCAGATTTTGTGATATACTCACTTAAAAGCTCCTCCAAGGAAGGTTTCTCCTCTTGTGATGGCATAGATATACCCGGTGGTGGAGTGTTGGAATATGAAAAATTTTCATGATTCCTTATTCTCGGGTAATATTGGTTTGGGACTTGAGCATTGCTCCTATAGTTGTACCCCCGGTTATTTACATAATTCGCTTGCTCCTCAATGGTTCCTCCACTCAAATATCCTATGGTTGCTGCCCCTACACTCTCAATGGATGGTTGGTGTACACTTTGCATTGATGCAATTTGGTTAGACAATGTGGCTAACTTTGCCGAAATTGCAGTCATCGGATTGAGCTCAAACACTCCAACAACTTTTCTCACCAAAAATCTCTCACTATGAGCTTTATATGTATTGGAAGCCATTTCTTCCAATAGGTTGAGAGCTCCCTCAGTTGTCTTGCTCATTATATTGCCACCAGCTGCGACATCTACCAAAGTTCGTGTGGCAACTGTCATCCCATTATAAAAAATCTGAAGTTGCATCCATACTTTAAATCCATGTTGTGGACACTTCCTCAACAACTCCTTAAACCGTTCCCACGCCTAATAAAGTGACTCATTTTCCAATTGCTTGAACTGACCAATCTTTACTTGTATTTGAGTTGTCTTTTCCGGCGGGAAAAACTTTCGGAGGAATTTCTGTATCAATTTCTTCCCATGAGGCAACACTCCCAGGTTGCAAGCCTTGCAACCATGACTTGGCCTTGTCCCTCAAAGAGAATGGGAACAATCTTAGTCGAATCACATCTTCAGCCACGCCATTGAACTTGACTGTATCACACTTCTCCAAGAATGACTGTGTATGGGTCATCTGATCTTCTATTGGAGAGCCCCCGTACTGATGTTGTTGAACCATTGTGATTAACGTCGGCTTCAACTCGAAGTTATTTGCAACAATGGGTGTTCTCACTATCCTGGAGTAATTATCAGTGATAACGGGCTTGAAGTAGTCCCGAAAAAGACGTTCATTATTTTCAGGCTCCATTGCCTCTTGCTCCACTCTTCTTTCTCTCCGCCTCTGTCCAAAAGTGCGTTCAATCTCAAGATCCAATGGTACTAATTCAGCACTTATGGATTGTCGCATAAACTTCAATCAATCCTTTAAAACAAAAACAAAGAAACAAATTCAAAAAAATTCAGAAAAAATACTAGATTAAAATCAAAATCAATTACTAATGATATTGATGAAACTAAAGTGAAACAATCCCCAACATAGCGCCAAAAACTTGTTGACTGAAACCGCAAGTGTATGGTGACAGATAGTAGTAATAACTAATAAAGATCGGGTTGTCGTCCTCTAGGATTGTTTCACTCACTAAATACTATTTTCACTACTAATCTTCAACTTTATCTAGTGAATCAAATTGTAGAATTTTAATTAAAGTAAATAGCAATTTAATGTAATCAAACGAGTAAGTGTGGAAAATATCAATATACATGAAAATCTAGTGAATCAACTTCACCTAACTATCAATTATGTATTTTAGACATGTTTATTATTAATTCTACTTTCTAGTCTATAAGTCAAAATCCTGGAGTTTCTAATTCCCTCTCACGAGTGTCGAACTAGAACGTATTACCAAGAATAAGATTCGATCTCTCAATAAAACCCTAATTCCTAGCAACCCATTATGCTTTGTGATTTTCATACAACTTCATGAAACCTTGTAAACGTCTTGATTCTACAACAATTTCATGTCATAATTCTCTTGTTCTAACTTAGGAAACCCTCTCTCAAGTGCCACCTCCTTGGTTTAAGATCAACTAATTCTTGGCCAAGAGATCAAAGGCATTAAGCATGAAGAATTATGAATAAACTAAGAAAATATCTTTAATTAGAAACAAAACCCAAAATCAAAACATAATCTCTAGTTTAGGATCCATTTCCTCTCTATAACAAAAGATTAGTTCATAGCTTGAATTATCAAAACATAAAACACGGAGAAAAACTCAATAGTAAACATGAATATCAAACTAGAAATTCTGGAACTTGAATCTTCTCTCTTATTTCCAAGTTGAATCTTCGCGTTCCTCTAGTTCCAGCCGTCTTGTTCTCTTCCCCAGTGTGTTCCTCTTCAAAAACCCTAACTTTTGATATATTATTTTCCCTCTCAGTCATCCCAACGAAATTAGAAAGTTCCTCCTATTAAAATCGTCCAAATTGCAAAACTCAACTTGTCCAGCGCCACGGTGCTCCATTAGCCAAATGTTGGTCCATCCAAAAGGGGGGTGAATTAGGTGCAATGGTCAATTTTAAAATTATCTTCCAATAACTTAGTGATGTACATGAGTTTATTGGAATTGGATGCAAAGTAGAACACAGACTAAATTGCAAACGTGTGACACAGAATTATAGTGGTTCGGCCAAGCCTACGTCCACTACTTAATCTCCCGATTAGGATTTTCTCAATGCACTAACTGATTCTCTTACGGGTGAGAACCAAACCGTTACAACTGCTCTTTTACAAGTTAAAGGCAAACCTATCCTTTCACGGGCTAAGGATGAACCAAATTTCCTTTTTTCGAGATGAGGAGAAACTCATGTTCCTTTTACGGGATAAGGAAGAACCGTTTTCCTTTTACGGGATAAAGAAAAACCATTTTTTGTTTACGGGATAAGGAAGAATCGTGAACCTTTTACGGGATAAGGAACAATCGTTTCTCTTTTACAGGTTAAGAGATAACTTATCCTTTCACAGGTTAAGGACGCACCTATCCTTTTACGAGATTAGGATGAACCGTTTCTCTTTTACAGGTTCAGAGATAACCTTTGATGATTTCAATCCTGAAATCATTAAGTGAATTTCACTCACTTGTCCTAGTTGTTTCAGTCCAGAAACACACCAGCACTACAACACTAAGATGTTGGTTGGTTCTAACGTAGTAAAACACTTTACAATTAAGCTCAGTATATAGCATTACAAAGATATGAAATATGAAACAGGTAATGCTAAGTTGAAATACACCTTCAGTAATTTACCTTTCAATGTTCGATATTGCTCAAGTGCAGTTTTGAAAAGCATGAATGATATGATATGAAAATCAATGCTTCTTCGAAAGTAATAAATACCGAATAAAGATTGACTTAAAACACGAAGAACTGGTGTAAATCAAAGACACAGACAATTTTCAAAATAGATATAAAATATAAGTATGAAAACTTATGGTTCAGTAATCAGTAGTTAACGCAACTACTGATGTAGTTCAATACAGTATTTAAGATATGAAATCAAGTACAACTGTATATCTTGAACTATTTCTCAAATTCTATCTCCAGCAAGAATGATACCAGATATGAATCAATGCTGAGAATTTGAGTAGATACCAATAAAGATAGATTTTCAAATATAAAGTATAATTGAAGCTCAATATGAAAATCTATTGTAATCGTAAAGGTATCAGTGAAAAATACTTTGAAAGATTAGAAAATGAAATTCATTTTGACACAGACCAACTTTCAAAAAGTATTGGCACAACACAAAGTGATTGGCAAGTTGTTTGATCCTAAGTGTTGGTATTTATAGACTTAGTGGGGCATAGTCGTTAGACATTTGAAGTTCAAACAATATGAACGTTTATACACAACGACTAGAATGTTATATGAAAATGGCAACTGCAATTTTCACTAACATTCTGGTTCTTTTTAGATTTCATGAAAAAGGAAAATTTTAGAAAAACTTATTTCATGTATCAGAGACGATCTCTGATAGGTCTGAAAAGGACTTTGTGCAAAGGTCTGTTCTAAAAAAGTAAACTTACGTAGTGTACTTGTTCGAACAGTGACGGTTATTGAATTAGCGTCATGATTCCATAATTAGCGTCCTGACACATAATGTCAACTTTGTTGTTTTGTTCCTTGAGGGCGCTCATTACGTATAAGCGTCCTGCAGAACACTTAAGTGAGGGCGCTACTTAGTCGTAAGCGTCCTGACTTACTTTAACACTTAAATGACTTAACCTTGAGGGCGCTAATGCACAGTTAGCGTCCTGCTGTGTTTTAAAACAGTTAAGTACATGAGGGCGCTACTATCCGAGTAAGCATCCTACCAGTTTAAAACATAAAAACAAAACATGAGGGCACTACAACTATGTAAGCGTCCTACTAGTTAAAAACATTTTAAATAAAGACACAAGCATGCTGAAGGACAATCAGCGTCCTGAAAGTTACTAAGTTGATTCCTAAAGGTGAGGGCGCTTCTATCCAAATAGCATCCTAATAGATTGTTCAACTTAAAACTATCAACGTCCTCAAAGAAACATTTTTTGAAGAACTTAAGACATCTTTCAGTGAGCTTATGCTGAGTCAGCTTCCTGACAACTTCAGAGGTTGACTAATAAAGGAGGTCGCTACTATACAAGTAAGCGTCCTGATAAATCAGTTCAATTCAACCTTAAACATAATCAGCATCCTAATGAACTATCAGCGTCCTGATTTATCAAGTTCCGGAGAGCACTACTATTTCATTAGCGTCCTGAAAAACTCTTTGAAAATAGTTTTGACTTGCGATAAAATAAACGATAAATGCGAATAAAAACTCAGTAGATTTCAAATTAAATATATAGTATTAGATCATTTGAAATACAGTAAAAACATGAAATCAAGACATGCAGATTAGAAAAACATATGTAGATGATTTATGCATGGTTTTAAAAAATATTTTGAGCAATAGCGATTAGAGAAAAATATACCTTAAATACTTTGTGTATTTCTCTTTTCTCATAACCGTTAAATCCAACTCTTCATTATGAGATCTTAAATAAGTGCTTTGCGCAGAGTTGAATGCTTTGAACGTTGATCGAGAGATGTAGTCTTGAAGCATGATCGAATCGTTCGAGTGAAGTGATCTTGAAATCATGATGTGATCGTTGAAGTCCTTTTGATTGAAACGAACTTGACCGTTGGATGTGATCTTTAAGTTCCTTGATCGAGTCGTTCCTTGACTTTTTGCTTTCCTTAGGTGTTTTGATGAAATCTTGATACACGCACATTTAACACCGAAAAGTACTTTGTTTGTGATCATCAAAATATACTTTATCACAATATATTTAAGGACAAGCTAAGTGATGAACCGCATAGGTTAACTCTAAATTTCAGCGTCGCAGTAGCGCCTCGATGCTCAGTCCATCACAATTTCGTGCATTATGGGCGCCTCAACACTACATCTGAGTGTCGCGGGGCCCAGAACCGTGAACTGTTGCCCTCATTTGTGGACTTAGCCAATTTTTGGCTCTTCTTGACTTGGGTTCTTCATGTTTTTCTTTTGCACTTTCTTGTACATGTTCTTCTCATCCAAATCCATGACTAATGCATCCAAACATAGAGCAAATTAAGTTAATAACTCACTCAAGCATAGATTACATCAAATTATAAGCTAATGAACTAAAATAATGCATAAAAACCAAATTAATCCTAAACTAACAAATGGATTAAAACTAACATAAACCTATCAAACTAATACATGATATGTCCTAAAACACACCTAAAACATGCTCTAAAACCTATCTAAATATGCAACTATCAATAGGCTATGAGTGTCCTGACTCAACACACACACTTTTGTCATTTTCTGTCTTTGAGGGTGTTGGCATACTAGTAACGTCCTGATGGTTTGAAGCTTTTCAAAACTCAAAAAATAGTAAGCGCATTGACATTCAATCAACATCCTGATAGGTCATAAGGTTGGTTTCATGAGGGCGCTCTTGGTTTAGTAGTGTCCTGACATGAATAGAACAGTTTCCAACCTATGCACTATTAACGTCTTGTCATTTCATTAGCGTCTTGATGAGTTGGCATTTTTCTCAAGTAACTAGCCATTGTATGAGCGTCCTGATGAACGTGTCAACGTCCTAATAGAACACTTAAGAACATTTTTGGCATTTTTCAGACTTTCAACACTCGACTAAACAGGACTAAAAACTCTATATTTTTGGATCAAATCAATCATTGAAAATTCATCTTGAGTGATCGAAAAATCAAACGAAAATACTCCAAAACAAATCGATTAAACATGCAATCATGCAAGAACATGAACACTTGTTGAATCATGTGATACCAGAGGTTCTACAAACCTAAACAGATTCTAATAACATAAAATCTATCTTCAAACGATTATGGTCTTCAATTTGATCTTGATAGTTCTTCTACCATGCATCATTGAATCTTGATCAAATCTCCATGCAAAAAGATATGCAATGTATATGCAATATAAAGATAATACAAGAATGTGGTTTGTAATCATCAAAATATCTTTTCTCATATACGGGGCATGAGGACAATTGGATTAACAGTGACATGCTGGGTTGGGTTGTGTACTGATGCAGGATGACTGAGTTGTTGCATATGCATCCAGACAATTGAAGGTGCATGAGAAGAACTACATCGTTCATGATTTGGAGTTGGCAGCAACAGTGTTTGCTTTGAAGCTGTGGAGGCACTACCTGTATGGCAAAAGGTTAAAATTGTTTTTTGATCATAAAAGTTTGAAGTACTTGTTTGATCAAAAAGAGTTGAATATGAGACAAAGTAGATGACTTGAATTCCTGAAAGACTATGACTTCACATTAGAGTATCATCCTAGAAAAACCAATGTTGTTGTTGATGCATTGAGTAGGAAACGAACTAAAACGGGCATTGTTGCTTATCAGATGGCCCACGAGTGGCGATTGTTGTAGAGAATTAAGATGATGAGTATATGTTCCATTGAGCCACCTGCGAATATATGTGCTTAGATGCATGCACAACTATCGGGCACTCATATTCAAAGGATCAAGTATCTACAACAGCATAGTCCTTATTTTGGGATGTATGATGTTTGGGCTAACAGTTCTAATCGAATTGATTGGCAGATAAATGTAGATGACATGCATTTTGAGATTTTAGGGGAGACTATGGATTTCGTATGATCTAGATTTGAGAGATGAGTTACTTCGAGAGGCACATAGATCACAGTATACTATTTACCCAGGATCGACCAAGATGTACCATGATATGAAGCATACAGTTTGGTGGCATGGGATGAAGAAGGACATAGCTGAGTATGTTCGAAAGTGTGGAGTGTATCAGCAAGTTAAAGTTGAACACCAAAGGCCTGAAGGACCAATGCAACCATTGTCCATCCCAAAATGGAAATGGGAGCACATCACGATAGATTTTATTACCGGACTTCCTAAGTCTCAAGGTAGATATGATTCCATCTGGGTGATTATTGATAGGCTTATGATATCTGCGCATTTCCTTCCAATGAACATCAGAGACTCTGTTGACGGGCTAAGTAGATTATATTTACAGGAGATTGTGAGATTACATGGAGTTCCTATTTCGATTATGTCAGATAGAGATCCACGTTTTACTTCAAGATTCTAGCGTTCGATGCAGAATCAAATGGGAACTGGTCTCCGACTCAGTACGACATTTCACCCTCATACAGATGGACAATCTGAGAGGGTTTTTCATATGCTAGGGGATATGCTTAGGACATGTATTTTGGAGTTATGTGGGAGTTGGAGTGAGTATTTACATCTGTGCGAATTTGCCTATAATAATGGTTATCATGCTAGTATTGGTATGACACCATTTGGGGCTCTTTATGGAAGGATTTCTAGATCTCCTACTTGTTGGTTCGAGGTTGGAGAATCACAAATTATGGGGCCGGAGGCGATGATGGCGCAGACCGAGAAAATACAACAGATCAGGAAGAAATTGAAAACAGCTCAAGATAGGCAAAAAAAACTACTTTGACAAACGTCATAAGCCATTAGTGTTTGTTGTGTGAGACCAAGTGCTTTTGAAGGTTTCTCCACAGATGAGACAAAATGAAATTCGGTGTCAGAGGGAAGTTAGTTTCTTGATTCATTGGGTCATTTGAGATCCACGAGAGGATTGGTCCGTTGGCGTACAAGCTTGCTCTACCACCTCAACTAGCAGGCGTTCACGATTGTTTTCATGTATTTATGCTAAGGAAGTATTATCCATAGCCCCACATATGTGTTTGATGTATCGCAGTTACAAGTTGGGGAGGATGCTACTTATGGGGAACAATCAATTCAAATTATGGCTCGAAAAGTCCAAAAGCTCGGGAATAAGGAAAATCCTTTAGTTAGAGTCAAATGATAGTTCCATGATAACGAAAAACAGACCAAGGAGTCAGAGAATCATATGCAAGAGACATTTTCGGATTTACTCACCACTTAAGGTAGGATTTACCTTTGTTTTAAATTTTGATGACGAAATTTCCTAAGTTGGGGAGATTGTAATGACCCTAGTCTTCACCTGATGTTATGTTGACGTAAATTACCTGACTCTAGATGCTTGCAAATGTATTTGGTGTGTATTATGTATGTACTTTGTTCGTATACGAAAATATTCGAGTGTATTTCCATGTATGGTATGTGGTAGAGTCATTTTTGGCTAGAGTGTTAAGTGTTAAAGTGTAGAATTTTGGAAAGTGGCAGGAAAAGCGCGCTCCTTAAAAGAAGAAGTGCTCCTTACATTGACAGAGACTAGAGTTTTATCAGAATTTGGAGAAGCGCACTCCTTGAGCATAGATCAAGAGTGAAATTTTATCAGGGATGGAGAGAATAAAAGGAAATCCACTTCATTTTTACTCTCATTTGCACCAAATCTAGTTGAGAAAGAGGGGGAATGAGATAAGGGAGACAAAATTGGGGTTTTGGCTTGATCTTGTGGATTTGGTCTCCAAAGGTATGGATTTTTCCTTAGTTTCTTCAAATCTTTGTTTCTCTTGATGATTTCTAGTTGGAAAGTGTATTTTGGTAGAGTTGCATGTGTTGAAAATGGAGATTGAGCTAGGGTTTCGAGGTTAGAAACCCTAATCTCATGATTGTAGGTTGGATCTCCATGTTTGGTAGTATTGAACATGCTTGGTGATGAATTCCATGAAAAAAATTGAGGTGTTAATGTTGTTGCTTGGGAAAATGATGTGCATGTGGGTTTTGGTGGAAACCCTAGGGTATTGAAAGTGCACTTAATGATTCTAATTAATTTCTTGATGGTTTTAATGTGATTTGAAACTTATTGAATGAGAATGTGAGTTGAGATTTGAAGAGGAGAGTTGGGTTTATATTGATCATATAATATGTGTATGTTTAGGCTTGGAATTGATCTACATGTGGTTATTTATGTGAATTTCAGGACTTTGAACTTGGTTGATAAATTTGGGAGTATATTGGCTTGGCTTTTGGTTTGGTTGTGAGTATTTCTCACTTTTACTTTCCATTTGTGACATTCTATATATATATGAACTTGAATTATCAATTGTAGGCATATAATGATATATGTGCATTGTATTTGCATTCATGAAATGATTTTGACATTGGGGATGCCTTAGACATTTTGGATAGAATGCCTAGGAGCGTAAATTTACTATTCTATTACTTGTTCTTCAGGAAAAGTTCCACCAATTCTACTTGAATTGGTGTTCTGTGGCTTGGACATTCCTTCTTGTGTTGAACGTAAGAATAGAATGGTTAGGAATGATACTTTCGTCCTGGTCATTCCCTATAGCGCGAAATAGGGGAAAGTATAGGCAAAACTATCTAGAATGGACCTCAAAGGAGGCGAATGCATGTTTTATTGAAAATTATGCATAGTTTCACATGTTATTCATGCTGTAGTTTCTTCCATGTATGATAGATTGAATTATGCGCTAGTGTTTGCAAATTTGATTTCCTGTGGCATACATGTCTTTATAAATGCATAAATGGTTATAACTATAAGAATATTTCACTGAGCTAGTTGTAGCTTACCCCTTTTTCCTTATTTTCTCAGGTTCTGATCCAAAAAGAAAGGGCAAGGCTTAGGTCGCAGAGTCAAGCTTACTTCTCTTTGGACGTATGAGTGGATGGGAATTGGGATCTTGTTTTGTTCTTTTGTACATTTTGGGACATGTATATATATAACTATCACTATAACACTTATATATCATATAGATGAGTGTTATGTGAATGATGGGATGTATATGAATTTCTTGGGAAATGCACACTTTTATGCATGTATACATGAGGATGAACCATATGTTTGATGTACATGATTATAAATGATATTTGATGGTTTTGGAAAAAATTATTGTTCAATTATAAATTCTCATATACAGGATGAATTCTATTGTATAGGTTTGATTGTTTATTAGGTTGAGGCTGAATAGGGCTTAAGGTTTTGTCTTGGAGTGGCAACACTTGGGGTTTTGTGTTGGTCATGACGTTACCTGGAGAGGGGTCGCGACAGTCTGGCCCCTCATGACAAGGATGCCCATCTTGTCGTAAGTGGAGACCACATTAAAATTGCTTGTCTCGACCCCTTGTCTTATGAATGTCTTGCTCGTGAATAATCTTTATGATGTCTTTTGGCCAAGTTTCACACCGCCTGATCGAGATGAGGTTTTTGGCTGAAATAGGAATAACAGGCGTAAGACCCACCTTCACTTGGGGGATTTCATTTGTCCTATAGTCACAATCAAAATGTTTCATATCACTACTAAAGCATTTGTTATCTAAAGTGTAAGGCCAAGTAAAACCTAAATTATCATTGTAAGCTCAATTAATGGACAAGTTGGATAACCTTGTCAATTGACAACAAACAAACATCGCAATTTTGAAAATTCAAACACAAACATCAGAAAACAAGTTTACCTCTAGAAAAACAACACAACATAACCTAAGGAAAAGAAAAAACTTGAGAAGACTAGCCTTGCTCCCAAAGCACAATTCCAAACGATGGAGCTCATTAAGGAAATAAACCATCAAAACAAAATATCACTCACCCCAATTCATGCCAAACAATGAAAAGTAGAAACGAATAATGAGATCACAAATACATGTGACGAACGCCTTGAAACTTGAAATGTTCAATGCATTTGTTAGGGCTTATGTTACACCTAAAATAACTATCTTCAGATTGAACCATGGAAGGAATCAACCCTCGATGAAATTATAGAAAAACACAGTCTCCGTCGAACACGTGGCTTGACATGGGTTGCATTGCCCTCAACTATGGTCAAGGGCCCATACACCCTTAGCCATGGCCGAAAGTGCCTTCGGCTCTCTAAGGGAGTCACCTTTATGCTCGGCCATGGTCGAAGGCAAACATTCACACCCCAAAAAACAATTGATTACTTGAATTAAACACGTGAAACTCATCTATGTGCATCTTAAGAAAAAGAATAATTCTCCACAATCTCCATTTGGCAAAAACAAAAATGTTTTTAAGAAGTCCTTAAAACACACACATTGTTGACATTGTAGTTAGAAGTTGTTAAATCGCCTCGAATCACGCAATATCGTCTAGAATCACAGAATTAATACGTGATTCGAGGCGATTTAATAACTCTTAACTACAATGTCAATAAAGTGTGTTAACAATGTGTGTTCTTGTAGCATTACCTAATAAGCGACATAAATGGAAAGACTACAAAAGTTACTAGACTAAACTTTTAAAGGGAATCCCTTTTTCGAAAAAGGTAAGTTTTCTTGACCTGGACTCTTGCGCTTATTCAACTTAAGAATTTAACTTAGACATCAAAGTCTTTAATGATATTCCCTGTGTCACTCTTGTTTTATAGGCTATTGGTTGAGGGGTAGTCCTAAAGGTAAAAGATTAGGTCCCAAGGAGGCCATTTCATTCCCCAACAATGGTCCCTTGCTACAGGTGGTTTGAGTTATTATGAGCAGCCAAGTTCTTTACCTCGAATCTCCGTTGGAAATTTTGTCAAAACAAAAAAGGAAAAAGAAGAAGATAATCACAATGTGCAAAAGTGCAAAATATTATTTATGTTTATCTCCATAAATAGTGGGGGGTAACACTTGATTCATTCTTAAATTCGGACAAAGTCAATCACTTTATCCTTTGTTAATGTGTTTACTAGTGAAGTCTAGTAGAGAGGTTGCATGCCCTACAATCTACTCCTGTTTTTATGCCACTTGTAAATTAAGTTGGTTCAAGTTAAAGCCCATTCCTAAAACCAATGCATTTCTTCCTTTCTTCAATTTTTGCAATATGAAAAACTGCTTACCTTACTGTTTTTCTTTCTTCCAATCATTCCAAACCCTAATCCTACTGTTAATTAAACTTGATTAATAATAATAATAATGATGTAGGTAAAAGTGTTTACTAAGTTCCTCTCTCTCTCTCTCACATTCCTCCTTACTTTTACTTACAGAGTTGCAGTTCTTTTTTACTTCTTCTCTCTCTCTTCTCTTCCTTTTCTCCTTTGTTTCTTTATCACGAGCATTGCCTGAAATAGCTAGGGTTTGGTTCACATTCTTAAAGAATCTCAAAGGGTTTCGGTTGCTTTACCTTGGCCCCTTTTCGGTGCAGTAGTAGAGTAGAGTACCTTTTTTGTGTGATTGTTGAGGAGTTTGACGAGAATCTCTCTACGCCCATTCGAAAAGGTTGTTGTTGTCACAAGATCTGCCTTCCTCTATTTGCTTTGCTTTTGCATTTCTGGTTTCTGCGTTCCAACATGTGAAGAAATCAACTAGATCGACTCAAAATTAATTGGTTTGGGATCTTTTTTTGGGATTTCTAGGGAACTCATAGTGGTGGTGTCTTGGTTAAAGAAAAAGGTGAAAAAAAAAAAGAAAAAAAGAATTCAATAAAATTGCTTTTCGGAAGCTTATTTGTGAAGCAATCTCGCTGAATTGACAGAAACATCCTTTTTTTTATTCAATCCTCTCGATGGATAATGGATTCCATCAAAAGGAAAATACTTCTCGGAATTTCTGTAATGGCGTCCTGATAATGTGAAAATGGAAGTTTATTGTACATCTTTTGCGAGGTTAGATCTTTCATTGGTTGTGTTTTTAATTGAATGAGAGGATTTTGAGGGTTTTTGGAGTGATGGAGGATATAGGGCTCTTCAAGCAAGGATGGAGATGGTTACTGTCGCAGAAGCACGTGTACTCGAGTACACGAGCTGCGGTGAGCTGTTTTGGCGATAAGATCGTTGTTTTGTTTGATCGGCATTGGCCGATGGTATGCCGTGGGACTGTAAAATTGGGGATGTTCCTTTTGATGATACTGCTTGAATGGAGAGGCTGTGTTATACGTGGTTTCAGGTCGTTGATTGCGCTTAAATCCGCTGCTTTGCTTGTGATCATGTGGAGTTGTTTTCTTAGTTTGACGTCCATATCTTGTCTGCTTTATGTTCTTCTGAGCCTGGTAAGTCTGGTTATTTTCATTAGCTACATCTACGTTTACAGTGCATCAAATCACTTTTTTTTTTTGGTTTCCTTCGTTGCTTCATTGAGCAGTCTGAGAAAATATTTGCCATATTATGAAGAGCTGTGCTTTTGTTTCTCATTTTTTTTTCTGAAAGAAATAGGGATTCCTATATTTGTGCATGCTACAATATGATGAATTGAATTTTGACATTTAGAAGTGCCTTAGCATTATACTACTCAATGTGTGGATTAGGACGTTCTTTTCTTCATTCTGATGCAAGTATTGTTGCGAAATAATGTGCCATGGATGCTATTAATTTGCTCAACACCGGGCCTTGGATCATTCGAAGAGTGATATTTCTTTTCCTTTTTCTTTTTTGTTTTTTGTTTTGATGGATACAGATCCTATTCGGGAAAACAAAATAAAATAAAATAAAATAAGTTGGGCAGCAAAGCAGCTAGCAAGAAGACAATTGACAAAGCAACAATTTAGACCATGCAAACAATGCTTTCTCAAATATGAATATCCTCCCAAATTAATAAATAACCAAAGAAAGGATCTTAGAGCTTTGAAAGATCTTCACCAATAGAAAACAACTATCTTCTTGATAATCATCATTCCATTATCGAGCAGTCAAACAAGTTTGTAGCCTGGCATGATGCTTGGGTTGTTTTTGAAGATTCTGAAAAAAAAAAACAAATTATAGAAATCTTTTTGTTATACCTATCATTGTCAAAAAAAAAGAAAAAAGAAAAGAAAAAAAGAAGCAAACAAAAAAACAAACTATTACTTTATTATTGTTGGGAGTTTGGCTATCCTTATTCCAAACGGTAGTCATACTTTTCAAAGGAGATGAAACACTATTTTTCTATGATAGTGAAGGAAGAACTCTTGGGTAATGGCTACAAGGGAGATAAATATGGTGATGACCCCTTGTTGGTAAAAATATCTAGAAAAATGCTAATGGGGCTTGGAAAGCCCCTTGATCACAAGGGAATTTGCGCGTGTACTAAACATTGATCCCCTTGATCCAAGGTCTCGGGTAGCCCGTGTTTCTATCTTGTTCAACTCCCCAAGTACCCCTAACATGACCCAAATATCTAACATGTTTAGTTAACATCAAATTAGGTTAAATCATACTTGAATTCATGGTACCTTAGTCCAACTTTCAAGTGTAAGAAACTTGAATAACTGAAAAAAAAATCAGGTTACAATAAATTGGTAAATAATTGAATAACTCTTGCGTATTTTTAATATTTTGGCCCAAGTGGCTACTTTTTTTTATTAAATCCTTTCTTAACTAAGATGAGCAACAAAGAACTTATAGTTGAGAACAGTTCAATGACCACATATAAAAAATTAGAATATTGCGCTAAAACAAAACAATATGAAGTAAAATGCTACAATAAGACCTTGAGAAAATTCGAAATCGAAATCCAATAGAACTCAATATATTTAGGAAATAAGTGGAGAGGGCTTGGCAACGAGGCGTTGGCACAATGGTAAGGCGACAAGTGACGAGAACGTAGCTAGACGGAGGTCTCGAGTTTGAGCATGCATTGGATGCAGGTGACAAGATTTCCCGGCTGGGTGACTGTTCTTTAGCTCGAGCATTGCCTCAGTGTCCCAGTCAAGGTGGTGTGGGGTTTAGTGGATTTGTAAGAGGCATTGCCCACGGGCTGATGCGCACACACACTTGTATCTTTTCAAAAAAAAAAAAAAAAATAGTGGAGATGGCATGAATGAATTAGGAAACATTCCAGAAATGTTTCCCTGAAAATTTCATTGTTCGATGAAGAAAGCTTGCCTTGTTCTTTGGTTTGGCAGAGTTTCTTGTTGAGGTTGTTGGAATAAGGGTTGGCACTTTCAGGCATGGATGTAATAGCTTTTTGCCTAAACATCTCAATCTACTCCATGCCTTCTAGTCGAGTGCCACAAATGTCCTCTTTTCTCGGTTATTTGCTCATGTAATTAGGAAAAGGATTTGTTAAGTTGAGTTGTTTTTAGAGACAAAGGTTCTATGCATAAATATCTGGTTGGGTCGTAATTAAATATCTTTAAATTAGTTTTAAAATTTTTTGTTGAAATTTTATTTATTTATTATATTGATTTTTAAATTGTAAACCAACCGTGCCCTTAGGTATATGGAGGTTTAATTATTTATACGGAGGGAGAAATAAGAGATATTGTCAATCATGGATTTAAAGTTGGTGAGGTTAAATGGAGGAGTGTTTCTAAAACCATATGATGACTCATTCCATTAATGTTGAACGGAAAGTTTTACAGGATCATGATTATGCGAGCCATGCTTTATTGAACAATTTTTTTTAATTATCGAACAAAATGTTGTCTAATAAAGAAACTATAATTTAATAAGTTAAGTGAAATAAAATTGTAAATGTTAAGATGGATAGGTGATAATAATTAAAAAAAATGGCTGCCATAATTTCAATTGGAGATAAAGTGAGACAGAATAGTTAGCGGTACTTTGTACAAATGCAACAAAAACTATCAGATGTTTCAATTAGGA
Organism: Paratinospora sagittata; assembly: GCA_035771175.1. Lineage (NCBI taxonomy): Eukaryota > Viridiplantae > Streptophyta > Magnoliopsida > Ranunculales > Menispermaceae > Paratinospora > Paratinospora sagittata. The sequence goes on along the minus strand of CM069598.1, from coordinate 29,622,779 downwards.
AGAGTGGAATATTAACAAAGGTCTGAAAATTCGTTGAATTTCGTCGAAATTCGACGAAAAAATTTGAAATTTCAACGAGCGAACTCTGGTGTCGCAGGTAGAAAGAAAAATACAAAAAATCGTCGGCAAAATCACAAAAATCGGCGAAATTCGTGGAAAGACGAAAGCTTCGGCGAAATTCAACGAGTACCCTGCAATCGCCCACATCAACAGCCACATCAACGAGCACCCTGCAATCGCTCCCGACTGCAAATCGCCCTCGAGATTCCCCGGATCTAGAAACGCTATGCTCATCAAGAACCCTGAACCCGTGAACAACCACAGCTTCTTCCATGAAAACGGAGGCGTCGCGTTGTAATCCTCCTATTTTATCCCTTCTTCTTCTTCGCCTGCGCCACCGTCGTCGTTGTTGGTTTTGATCAAAACTCTCTCTCGCTTCGTATGCCGTTTCTTCTCCTTCGTCTTCTTCTTGGGATTCGGGAGATGAAGGATTTTGAAGTAAGCTGAAATCTTCTTCTTCTCGCCCTTCTTCTTCCTTCAGTACCTTTGGAGCCATGGCTGCCTGGCTCCTCCTTTCTTTTCTTCTTCTTCTTCTTCTTTTTTTGAGAAAAGTGGGGATGACGTGGCAAGATGTGGTTGGTTGGGGTGAGTGGGACGGGATGTTGGAGCAGGATTCGTGGTAGTGGAGCACAAGCGCACTCGTGTCTGCGTCGTTGTACTCGTGTATCGCACGTGGGGGTAAGAGGGTTCGGGTTCGGGTTCACGACATGATTACAGTAGAATAAAAGGACAGGTTTGTATGATCGGATGAGGCGCTGGATAAGCCATTTTTATTGAAAAAGAACAAATTAAAACTGTTGGACTATTTTTCTATTTTCATATTTTCATATAATAATAAGAATAACAACCTCATATTAAAGGTCTATTACAACAGTTTAAATAAATATATTATGATTTAAAAAACAGTGAGTATAATCATAATTTAATATATTATTTAATTGAATCAGAGTAATTGTATTTAGGTATATGTTAGAGACTTTAATTATTTAAACTAATTAAAAATAATTTAACAGAATGTGAAAGTATTAAATAAAATAAAAAATATATTCTTTAAATTATTAATTATATTATTATATTTTTGTAAAAAAAATATTATTATAAAAAATATATAATTATTACTTATACATATGTTACAGGTTTATAAGTTAATAATAATATATGGTTCAAGTTTATAAGTTAATAGTAATTATGCATATTTTAGCATTTATATACAAATTCGTTAAACTTCTCTAAGTTAGCGAACAAAAATTCTCCAAGTCGAATTAAACTTCTCCGAATTAATTCTGATTTTTGAAGGTCGAAGTTTAGGGCGAAATCGAAGTTTCGAACCTTGATATTAACTACTAATAGTAATATGATCGAGGAAGAGGCTGACCCAAACTATTGAAGTCCTCATACATTTTCTTTTCTTCTTCTTTTTTCCTCTTGTGATTCTTTAGTTTCCTACTCATTTTACACCTGATTGAGCAATTTGAGCTTTAACTTAAGATTATTTTTAGTCTTGAAGGTCATTGTTTGACAAATAATAATAGTTGGTGTCAACTTTTTTTTCCTTCTACTATTATCCATATAACTTGTATAAATTTAATATATTTGTGGAATTTTGTAAATTAACTATTTTTTATTCCTAGCCAAGGTTGATTTTTTTTATTTTTATTTGCATTCAATTTAGTGATTAGAAAGATCAAAGAAGTTTGAAGAAATTGTGAAACTTTAGGAAATTTTGGTTTTTATTTACATTTAGTTTGATATTCAAAATAAAAATTTTGAGAAGTTCAACTTTTTGGGGAATTTTAAATCCATGGTTACTTGAGAAGAACATGATATAAGAATGACTAAAATTATTTGGCTTATAAAGTCTCAAATTGGTTGATTTCTTTGCATGGATCTACCAAGTGGTTGTACAAATAATTTAAGTTTGTAAGCCTGGAAGGCTTTGTGATAAAAGTTGTAATCAAGGGACAAATAATAAAGTGGACCAACCCCTAGAATGAACAAGATAGATTCATTTGTTGATTGAGTTCCATTGAGGACCTAATCTAGAATATTCTTTTAAGGGGCATATCATTGCGTCTCACATTGTTCAAGGGGGTAAATGAGAAAGGCAAGAAAACTAATTCTAAAACTAATGATATGCTTATTAAGTAGTTTGGTAATCATTGGCTTGCTTTAAATTGTGTTTTGAATGATGAAATTGAGAGTTGCTTCCTTGTCTCAGGTTGTTGCTGGAGCTGCTATTTGTTACTTGGGTTACACTCCTGGACTTTTTATTGTTGGTTTATTTGGTATCTTGATTTTGTGGATGTATGGTAACTTCTTGGTAACAGGGACATTGTTTATAGTTGGAGGTATGATATCTCTTCCTTTTTGTAACCAATGCCACTTTTTTGTTTTTATTTATTTATTTAATGTTTTTTTGAGAAGAGTTTATTTTTTTTTCTTTTTAAGTATTAGTCACACACCTTTATCCTATTGAACGTATAGTATGACAACAAAGATATGATGCTATAATAAATTAGCTTCCAACTATGACCAAATTTCCTGCATTGGTCAACCCCACCCTCACAGATTTTCCTTGTCACACAACCCAAAGCTGGCACGTGTAAGCTTGCAGACCCATACAACTTGCCCTCTTACACTGCCCTCAAGGTTTTTTCTAAAACAAATATTCACAAGTTGCCGCTCAAACCTATTTATTAACAAGTTTAGGAATTCTCTCCTTTCCAATGTGGGGGACTACCACAATCCACTTCCCTTTAAGGGCCTAATGTTGTTGTTCGCTAGGGGTGAAATTGGGTCGGGTTGGGCCCGATGCCACCCGACCTCCAGATTTTTGGAGGCCCAACCCGACCGACCTAGGGTCGGGTTGGTAGAGTTGGGCCCCAGTTGCCCAAGATTATTTTTTTTTGGTATTTTTTCTGCTGAAAAAAATAGAAAAAAAGGTGTTCTCGTGAATTTGCTTCGGCATTGTTCCTCTTAGGGTTTCAGAGACGAGCTACAGCTAAAACTTCCCTACTCTTCAAAGTGCAAGACCCCAAAAAAAAAAGGTGTTCACTTGATGATCTCATATTGTTTACAAGTTCTCAATGAGAAGTATCATTTGTTCAAAGACAACAAAGAAATGATAGCATCATCCCTGGAAGAAGGGTGCCAATTGGTGAAGGAAATAAACATGGCTGAGTTTTGAGTTAAATAAATATTGTACTTTGCCCAAGAGAAAAGCCCAACCTTCCTCACCTTGTAACTTCTACATGGCAAACTAATGCCTTAAACTAAAGAGATCAGTCAATTCAGCATTTTAACATCAGCCCTTCACAAGTTACATGCCCATAACCAAAATAAGAGTGCCCTTCCATTCTACAAATTAAAAACCCAGACCCACAAGTCCATTTGAAAGATAAATATCTACAAGAGAATTTTGTAATAGCCATAGTTATTTAATTGAAATAAAACTGAAACCCTCTCATCATTGAAATGGAAGTAAACAGAGATGAAAAGTGGAAACTGCTCTGCTCCAGAAACCTAGATGGGATCCTTCTAAAAATCTCTAGAATAGACAACGTTGTTGTCTATTCTAGAGATTTTTGAGTTGGCGGTGGCTGTTGCTGGAAATCGGAGGAGAGAACGCAGTAGCAAGTCTGGCGACTGGAAGAGAAGAAGAAGAAGAACAGATTGGCGACTGGGGAATGGTGGGGAAGAGAAGAACCGGAGAAGGAAAAGAGAAGAAGAAGAAGAGAAGAACAGTCTGAACAGATTAGTGAATGCCAGTGGCGAGGCTCGATGAGAGTCGTCGGATTGGGTTGCTTGTCGAGGAAGAAGAAGAAGAGATTGGGTTGCTTGCTGGCTGCCGCAGGGAAGAAGAGAATGAATTCGTTTCTTAGGGTTAGGAACTTAGGTTAGGGTGTAGAAAATGAAAGTTAAAAAAAGAAACAAAAAAAAACTTAAAGAAAAAAAAAACATTAAAAAACTTAAAATCTAAAATGTGCATAGGGGCCCGGGGGGGTTAAGTTAAGTTGGGTTGGGTCGGGTCGGATTTCCGCCCAACCAGGTCCCCTTCTTAACGACCTGACCAACCCAACAATTCCTCTAAACCCAACCCGATTTGGTCGGGTCGGTCAGGTCACTTACACCCTTATTGTTCGCATGCCAGGCACTAGGCAATAGTTGGCTTTGATACAAATTGTAACATACTACCCTCCAATTATTACCAAATTTGTCCCTTTGGTAAAAAACCACCTTCACAAATTGACCCTCATGTGCTGGGTCTAGTTGAACACCCCTCTTGTCTTGAGGCCACTTTGAAGCCCGTCGTGCGGAACCCTGCCTGCCTTCTTACAATGCCGTTAAGGTTTTCCCTAAAACAAGTGTTTATAAGTTAGTGCTTAAACCTTATTTATCAATGAGTTCAAGAACTCTCTTCTTTCTAATGTGGGACTATTACAAATACCAATAGGAAATACAATCTCATGCGGTAACTAATACTTTGAAGAAAGTACCACTAGGCTAAGAATACTAAATCATACTAGAGTTTAGGGTAAATTCCTAGGTATTCCATACATTTTGTAAATAGAGATAGGATTGTCTGTAATGATGAGGAAATTAAAAACTTCATTGTTCCTCTTCATATGCTTGAATTTTCTTTTAGCAAAGAAGGATTAGTCGAAAATTTGAGCATCGAATGAAAACAATTGAACTATACTTAGTTGTGTGTTATCAAGTTATCAACATAATCTAGTGCTTAGTTTCCATTATTTTGTAAATTAAGAATTTCACCTGCTAGTGGTTATCCATATCAAAGTCTGGAAAAAAGTGACATTCTTGACTGACTTATTAGTCCTATACTACAAGCAGTTACGTGATTAAACTCGTGATTCCATGTCTCATCCTATTATGTACTGATGGAGGGAATAATTATATATTCAAGTTGTAGAACAATAGTTAGCCTTCATAGATGTCATGTATAAGTGTTCTTTATAAGCAAGATTTAAAGAATGCTTATGAATTTGCTTCATATCATCACATACACAAGTACGATACCTACATAACATTTTCATTTGTCATACATTATTTTACTTGTAATAGTCATGGTTTTTAAAATCGTGTGAGGCACTATAGGAGCCTTATGCATTTGGTATGTCCTTTTTTATGTTATCTTACAAAGTAGCGTATCGATAGTGTTTAGTGGTTTGTGATATTGGTAATGTTTAGTATAATAACTGGAAATGAGAGAGAACCAATTAAGGTGATTTTGATGCATATAACAATGACAACAGATGTTCTAGTTATTATGAATGGCATATTACTTCTAACAATAAAGTTAAGAGGGAGAGGAAGTTCTAAAATAACAGGGGTAGAGTAATAATAAAATATACAACTACTTGTGATATAACAAAAGATGTAGCCTTTGACAGAGTGTAGTAGGATTCCTGTTCATGTGGTCAACTACATCTAGTTAGGAAAAGACTTTGTTCAGCACCTCTTAGAATGGTGTTATATTGATTAAATTCTTATTTCAAATTTCATTCCTATTTAAAAAAAGGAATGTAAAGTGGGACTGCTAGCCTACCATGAAACAATGTAGGGTTATGGTTCCTTTGGAACATTGTTTGGATGGTTCTTACCATCTATCATGTTGTCATGTGCGGGACCATTTTCCATTTTCTTCTCTTCGTAAGATAGCCAATTGTTTCTATCATATAGGATAGTGCTATGTCATGCTTTGGAGGTATCCTTCTTAGAAATACAATCAATGATAGTAGACCATTTTTATTTTATTTTTCCTGTGGACTTCTTCTGGGACGTTCCTTTTCTGTTTAATGCCATTCATATAATAGATTCATGGTCACTGCCGTCTAGCTTAGTGACGTTTGCATCAATCAATTTGTTGGTGAGCTATTATGTTGTGTCTTATCGCATTGTCTCATTCATCTTGACAAAATAATAACTTTCCTCATTAGCTCTTTCCTTGCATTGTCATGGGAAAGTTGATGTTAAAAGATTTATTCTTTCAGGATGAGGAAATGTGCTGATTTAGCAAGTTATCGAAGTCATGTCGGATGATGTTTTTGCTATTTCTCAATATTTTGGACAATCTGAATCTCTTCCTTTATACATTTCTTTTAAGTTATTTATCCATGAGATACTAAAATCATTACTCGTCTCTGATGTGAACTCAGGTTATTTGTTCTCCTTAAATCATGCACGGCTTGTGGTGTTAATGGCAACTGCATATGCCCTTTATTGTGCTAAAGTTCGTGTTGGGTGGCTTGGAGTTATTTTTTCAATAAACTTAGCCTTCATTTCGAATGACATCTTGAATTACTTGCTCCAAGGATGTGAAGATGAAAGTACAGACGCAAACTTGGAAGAAGAGAAGGGATCAGAAGAAGTTACAGAAGATGACTTCTCAGGAGATTATGAGTATTCTGTTCCTAGTGATGAAACTGAAAATACACACTCATGTAAATCATCAAGCAATGCTTCTACTACTTCAGTTTCTATAAATATTGATAAAGAGTCTCCTTCTAGCCGGGTGATCGAATCAGACGCAAGTTCGGGGGATGAAATAAAGAGGATATTGAAAAGTTTGAATCATTATGAAGCACTGGGTCTCCCTCGTAACAGGAATATGAGTGCTATGTTATTAAAGAAGGAATATCGGAAAAAGGTACCTTGCTGTTTTTCAGGGATTGATGAAGTTAACTTGTTCTGTACCAATTTCTTAGATCATTTAACAAAATGAAGATGGTCCAAAACTCATGTTAGACTCTAGTGGGGTGAATCTATGCTACTTAGTATGAAAGTATGTGATTTAAATGACATTGTTCAAATCAAAGTGGGCCTTCCATTTTGAATTGTATAGACAGATTACTTCATACATTTCATGTACACATTTTGTTGTTAATTCATGCATGGCACATATTTTGTACGTAATATAATTTACAATAAAAAAAACATTGATGCAATCAAATGACAGAGAAGTTTGGATGATTTATATGAAATATACAACTTTTTTAATGTCAATCACCTTTATCTACCACTAAACTGTTCCATGTTGTATTGATTCCTTATTGATTGATTATCGTTAATGTATGTTGGACATTCTCTTTCTTTATTCCTCTCCTAGTTTTATTTTTGTTCACTTCCATTTTTTTTTTTTTTTTTAACAGTTGTGCCTGTTCTTCATAGTGCTGAAACTCCATTCATTTGCAAACAAGTTCGCATAGAGTTGTGTTCTACTGCTATAAAATTGCATTAAAAGTGGTTGGCAGTTTTCATTTTTTGTTTACTTTCTTTTTACTTTTTAACAGTTGTGCCTATTCTTCATAGTGCTGAAACTCCATCCATTTGCAAAAAAGTTGGCATAGAATTATGTTATGCTGTTATTAATTATATTAAAAGTGGTGCGTGTATCCCCTGCCGTACTTTCAATCATATTTTACCAGATAGTGTTATCCATTTCAGTTTTCTGCTGAACTAGTGGTGTTGATGTTTTTGATCAAATTATAAATAACATATGGTTTTTGAATGTGTCATGCTGTCAGTCCATTTTATTTGTTATTTTGTAACCTGGCTTATTGTTTCTCTTTTATGTACAGGCCATGCTTGTGCATCCTGATAAAAATATGGGAAGTCCTCTAGCAAGTGAATCGTTCAAAAAACTTCATTGTGCATATGAGGCAAGTTTCTCTATATAACAAATACCTCTTTGATGTGTTATTTTTTGTAACTAATAATGGACAGTAAGAACTTAACAATTAAGCAACGACATGTGCCATGTGTCTGATGTACAACTGATATGAGACAAAGCCAAAGAAGCTGACATGTTAGTATGTGTTTGTAGTGTGAAACTTCAAATCAGAGGCTTTTTGACTTAAAAGAAGCTAATGCCCATAACTGCATTATCCCACATTAGAAACATGTTCACAAAAACACATTCAGTCATTCTAAGAGCTAAGGTTGTAATTAAAATTTATTTTAACTGCACAGCATGTTGATGCAGCACATTTTATTGTGCCATTTTCGATATTATATTGGTCTCACCATTATAGAAACTTGATCATTAGTGTTTTATTTCCTTGTTACAGTTATTCCCTTTTATATGGTATTTTAATTTTTAGAAGTCTAGGTTGGGTCCAATTAAGTTGTTGAGTCCAAGTTTTGTAGTTTAGATGAGACTCTTTTCTATAAATACTTGGTTAATTGTAAATTAATGGGTGGTTGGTTGAATTAAAATTTTGAACTTTGTCTTACCTCTCTCTCTCATATCCATTCAATGGTCATTCGGATTGCTCTACGATTTTCCTTTCTTTTATGTATCATGTTTAACCTGTATAAGGCTTTTGACTCTGCATTCTGCTAATATTTTCATGTTTATCTTGATAGGCCTGTTTGATTAACTTACGAGTTGAACATGTGAATGTACCTGAGTTTTAAAAAACTATATGGAGTTCATGGTTTGATAAACAAAGGGTTTATTTTGAATATTAGACAATTGAAACTATTAAAATATAAAAATTAAACTCTAGAGTATTACAAAAGTATGATGATGAAAGAATATATTTTTGGCAAAAGAAACATATCAACACTAAGAGCTTTAATCATAATAGAACTGCTTATGTTACACTGATCACATAAATACCCCAAAGAAAAGGGAGACGTAACAATCTATATTTGTGTCAATAAAGAACTTATAGACAATAGACTATGATATCTTTCATACATTTTTTCTTTCCTTATACATTCATTTATCAACTTCATTACGTTTGATTATGTTCTGACCTATGTCAGCATGGACACATTTAATGTATATCTGACACTGCAAAAGTCCCTCCAATACTGTTCAGTCTGTTCTATTGTTTCATATGTTTCTACTTAAACATTTCATTTTTGCGGATTGAAGTGTGTAACAGTGATGCATTTTCAGGTCCTTTCAGATTCCGAGAAGAAAAAAGACTATGATGAGCAATTGAGGAGGGAAGAATGTAGGAGTTTCTATTCGAAGTCGCATGGTAGCTCGCAACAGGTATCTTTTTGTGCTTTTCTTTTCTTCCTTTTCCTCGCTCCCCCATGCTCCTGTACAAACACCTTTGTAACATCCTTTAGAGAAGTGAAAAACAAATTAATAGCAAACTATTTATGAAATAAAAATCATATCTAACAAATGTCACAACTCACGGCTCTTGTTTACTAGCTCATGGTTCATGAGTCAGCAGTGTGAATGTATGTGATTTTTGTTTACAGTCTGGTTTTCCAGTCCTTTTAATATATATAAAATCATGTCTAACAAATGTCACAACTTTTCTTTATAATATCCAAAGTACCCATTGATCTTCATTTGTGCACTTACCTTTGGAGAATCATTACCTTAATCAGTTGCATTCCTGATCTTTCATCAAGTTTTATGTTATGTGGAAGGCAACAGGAGTCTTCTAAATTCTAAATTCTAATAAGCTTTTCCCACATTTATTCATTTGCAATGTCTGTTTAGAATTATGTTTTTGAGTTTTTTGTTTCATCTTGAGTGGTTCCAGGTTAAGATTCAAAATAATTTTGACTTTAGATTAGTTGCATGGCTGGGATTGATTGTCCTAAGTCTGTGTTGTGTGCAAGGTAGTGGGTGAGCGAGTCTTCTCATCAGCTTGTCTTCATTATTTTGTTGCACTCTCTGTTGGAATTTCTTTCTTCTGTCCCTTGGTTTAGCTTGACCTACTCCAGGTTCAGTTTTATTTCTTTAATAGTTTAGAGAAACAGTTGAAATAGTGTCTTCTCTCCAGTTTTATACTTAGTCATCTGGTTAAGGAGGTTGCACAGGATCTTTGGTGCTTTTGACTAGACCCATGGAAGAGGAGGGTGCTCATAAGTGTAAACTCAATTTTATTTCCTCTTAATTCGGGTCTCAGCATTTTGAAGCTGTGAAAAAGGCCTTTTTTTAATATTCTTGGCTCTGTCTGGTATCTTTTTGTTGTTGTGAGCTATATTGTTTGGTGGGAAGTTCATGAATGTCAGCTCAATTTTTTTGTTGTTTTTATTTTTAAATTTATTCTTATTGTTATTTTTTATTTTTTTTAATAATGTCACAGCATGTTAAGGAATCAAAGGTCTTTTTCTTTTAATTTCTTGTATTGTTGTGTACCTTTTAAGTGGAGTGCGCCAAATTGTTTTGTAGGGCTTGGCTAGTGTTAGCACTTCCTTTCTTGTGTACTAATGCTTGATTCTATTTTCATCTTCTAGGCTTTGAAAGTAGGTTGCCTTGAAGTCATCTATACAGGAAAAAGAGAGAAAGGGAGATTGGAAAAAGACAAGTTTTAATGGACCTGTATTAGTTTCTAGTGACAGAGAGAGAAGAAAAGTTTTAACTAGCCCATTATAGTTTTAAATTGATTTAATAATTGATTGCCTTAAGCAACTTGAGGTTTTTGTGATGTCCAAAAATGCGCCTCAGGAAGCAGGAGAATGTTTAAATTCCATGCCAAGTGGGCCATGCCATATAGAGTTCTTGGTGTGAGAATATCTCGAAGTTGGGTTTTCTAAGAGGCCTACCTTGACTGTATATACTTAATTGCCTTGAAATTTATGAGAGTTCTTGGTATGTGAGGATAAGGGGTTTGCATATATCTCAAAGTTGGGTGTTCTATTGCATATATCTCAAAGTTTGGGACAATTCTGTTTTTTGGTTCGCATATTGGATTAGTGCGAGCAAACTAGCTAGGGGTTATAATATTAGTGAATGGCTAAGAAACAGTAGGGCTATTTTGGAATCTATGTAAATATTTTGCTCAGTTCTGTTCTAATGAGATAACTCATCCCATATGAACATCTTGTATGCTACTGTTCGTAGCCACTTTTCTTTTATAATATATATATCTAGATGTTTCTCGTCAAAAAAGAAAAGAAAAGTTGGGTGTTCTAAGAGGCCTAGATATCCTTGAATGTATATACTTGATTGCCTTGAAATTGTTTTATGCGAGTTCTTTATGTGTGAGGATAAGGGGTTTGCTTATATCTCAAAGTTGGGTTTTTTGAAGTGGGAGACGGTGCAGAAACCTGTAGAAGAAGGTGGGCGTGGTATCGGGCGTATAGTTGAGAAGAACATGGCATTGTGTGGGAAATGGCTCTGGAGGATCTTATGTAATCAACAATCGTTATGGGCTCAAGTGATTTTCAGCAGATATAGCAGAGTTTCATATGGCGATCTTGGGGATGGTCCAAGAGGGATTAGTCGGTCCCCTTATAAGGGGCCTTGGAAGTTTATTGCTTCTCTGGCCCTGATGGTTTTTGAGCATGTTAGTCCGAGGATTGGCAACGGGAATACCTTTCGCTTCTGGGAGGACAGATGGTTGGGTAACTGTTCCTTGGCAACTTCTTTTCCACAGCTGTATAGGTTATCCACTCTCCGTAATCAACCTATTTCTTCTTTTATTAGCTCGAAACAGGTTTACCGTGGAATTTTCACTTTCCTAGAGCACTTACGCCTAGGGAGCAGGCCGAGATCTGTGACCTTCTGACTAGGTTAGACTAGGTACGTCTGTCGAACAACCCAGATCATTTCTCATGGAACCTTGAACCAAATGGGCAATACTCGTGTAAATCCTTAGGTATTGCCATTCATACTATAACATCTCATACACATTCATGTTTTCCTTTATCGGCATTGATTTGGAATACACATATCCCATCAAAGGTTAAAGTGTTTGGTTGGTTGCTTGCCCATAGGAGGCTAAATACTTTGGACTTATTACAACGGAAAATGCGTAACATGTATCTGTCTCCGCAGTGTTGCATACTTTGTCTACAGGGAGAAGAGTCGCCTAATCATATGAAACTTCATTGCCGGTTGGGAGGTTGATTTGGGAAAAATGGCATATTTTTTGGGGGGGTAGATTTCCAATCCCTACTAGCATTGAAGACTGCATGTCACTATCTCATGCAGATATCATGTCCAACGTTGCTAAGGAAGTTATCCTTATTGCATCATTTGCTTCCCTGTGGTATATTTGGCTGGAACGCAACAATAGGATTTTTTTGGATAGGGCTAAGGATGCTCACCAGCTATGGGATGACATTAAGTTTGCAGCAAGTTCCTGGGTCCATGCAGCTGTGTTAGTTAAAGGTCCTGCCTTATCAGATTGGGTTTTAAATTGGGGTGGCTGTTTGTATTTGGTTTGAAGATGGGGGATTTTGAATTGTTTTCTGGTTTGGCCGGGTAGAGGTATCTGGATTTTTGTTTTTGGTTTGTATTTGGTTTAAAGCTTGGTTGTAGTTGCTTGGTTCTTGTATTTGTGTGTTCGGGGTGCATTTCTGGTGCATTGCGGCACATTTTTTCATTTTGTGATTAATAAAGCTCTTTTGTTTCCGCTCAAAAAAAAATGTTGGGTTTTCTAAGAGGCCTAGATATCCTTGAATGTATATACTTGATGGCCTTGAAATTGTTTTGTGATTGCGTATTACAATTGGCAGGTTGGTGCTGATTATCAATCAGAAGAATCTAGACGTATACAGTGCACAAAGTGTGGCAATTCACATATATGGATATGTACAAATAGAACTAAGGCAAAGGCCCGTTGGTGTCAGGTTAGACTAGTTTGAGTTTTGTTTGATACTTTGATATTATTTGTTTACTTTTGAATTTCTCAGGAACTAAATTGTATAGAAATATAATAATTGTGACTTGGTACTCTAGGATTGCCGTCAATATCATCCAGCCAAGGATGGAGATGGATGGGTTGAAAATGGATGCTCATTGACTCAGAAGGTACCTTTCTTGTGTATGTGGATGGCACTTTTCATTTAATACTGGATTTTTCTTGTCTTGCTATATTAGGATTGTATTTAGCTGTAGTTGATGGACTACTCGTCCTCGCTGCGATTTAAGTTGTAAATTTTTACTTAATTAATTAATAAACTTGTTTCTTGTCAAAAAAAACAAAAACTGCTTGACTGATGATGGAAAACAATCCCAAATTTCAGTTGGCAATATTATTTGTCAAACTTTCCTCTTAGGTGTTTGCATATGATTTCCAGAATATATAAATTTTTGCATTAAAACATATTCTATGTTTATCATCTATAAATGGACCGCACGAAGTATACTTGTTTGGGTTTTAAAAATTCTTATGTTGCCTTCAGGAGGACATACCACGGGCCTTTGTTTGTGCGGAGAGCAAGATTTTTGATGTGTCAGAGTGGGCAATTTGTCAGGTTAGTGGTTCATCTCTGCTACATGTAATTAGGATGTGCGTTTTTTTGCTGGCTTTTCTTCATCTCATATTTTAACTTGTGGACTGAATTGAGCACACCTACTGAAAATAATTGACTCAGACAGGAAGAAAGAACTGAAGCTTAATAAAATGGGCAGCAGGAATCCTCTTAAGTCTCCTGGTCTGAAAGATAATCATAAATTGACAGTTTTCTTGAAAAACAACTTTGGCTTTCAATTTCTAATTCTTGACAGTGGAGCTTTAGATATGTATAGCCTTGTTAATTGACCTTAGCGTGATGCATTTGGGTTGACCTTATTCACTGACTAATGGTATCTTATTTTCCTTTTTTATTGGAAAAAAAAATGTAGCTCTATTAAAAGTGTAAATAAAATATAAGAAAGTAAGAATTTTGAAAAATTTGCATCTTTCTGTACATGTCAATATTAGTATTAAACTTTAATTTTTGAAAGATAACATTGGAGATATGAGTGAGCTAGCATTTTTACTTGAATGAAAATCGCAATGTTCTTAAAGTGTTATTGCAAAGATCTCATCTTGTGCTTTCCCTTGGTTATATCTATATGTATGTAAATTGACTTCTGGATCTAAAGGGTTAAGAATTTTGTTAATTCCTTGAAAGCTCAATAAAAAAAGACAGATGAAAAGGTGATTACAGATTAGATAAAGCTTCTAATGGAATCTTTTTCTTTATTTTTTCCAATAAGATCTTATATTTACTTTGAAAAAAAGAAAACAAAAAGTAAGGAAGTTGTTCTCCAACTGTGGTTGGAGGCTGAGGTAGATCAAGTGCTAGGCATAAAATCAAGGGAGAGTAGTGCTTTTGAGTGGGACCTTGCAGGGCACAAGGCACATGCATTTTCTTATTGTAGTATAATGCCCTCGGATGCTGAAGTAAGTGAATTGATTTCTTTCCAATTGTGGTTAGGGGATGTTGAGGTAGATTAAGAGCTCTATGGAAAGGGAGATTGTCTTAGTCGCCTCTTATGCTACTCTATGGTCTATTTGGCTTGAACAGAATAAAAGAGTATTCAACAATGTTTTGAATGAAGCAACAATCTTTGGGATGAAATAAGACTATTGGCCAGCACTTGGGTATTCACCTCTCAATGGGTGAATTGTTTTCAGTCTCTATTGATATTTGAGTAGGTCATCTTGCTTGTATCGGGGTCGGCGATTGTGATATGGACACTGCCACTTCTATTTCTTACTGTCCTGCCGATGTGGGCATTCTATGTAAAGGGTTGTGAGGTGATGTGATGTAGGGGTAAGATGACTTGGCCCAGCACCTCTGGTGCTATGATATGTCTCCTTGTTTAGTTCATTATCATATTAATATAATACTTATTGTTTCTTCTCAAAAAAAAAAAAAGTAAGCTTGTGCACAAGCCAGGAACGGCTAGGTTTGACCCAAATTTTGATCTGACTCGATCTTATCAGGTAGTATTTTCTTTCCATCCGAACTGCCCAAAACATTTCAAATAAATCATCACCTGATTTAGTCAGTTGAGTTTCTGTTATAATCACCATCCTCTTTGATGAGTATCTCATAATAATTTTAAAATTATCTTTGCAAGTTTTGCTAAGAAATTGTGGAGAATAGAGAATGCTAGGACATACAAAAAAGGGGTAGAGAAGATGTTGGTTGGCTGGGTGAGGCGGGGATGGTTTGCCTTTTATAAGTTGGGAGGATGCCCTCCTCTCCGTCGTCCCCAATATATGTATAATTATATTATTATACTATTTATTTGGGTGGGTAAGGTTCAAAAGTTTGTACTGATCACACCCCTTGGGTTTCAATATTTGCATCCTGACCGATTCGCAGTTTGGGTCAGCAGGTTTGATGCACAAGCTTAGCCACGAGATCAAAAGGACTGCAGCGTTCTTTTGGTGGAAGTCCAACTCATGCTAACTTGCAGGGACACCAATGTTTTGTTGGTAGAATGCCCTTTGATGTTCCAATTAGGGAGTAGGTTTTTTAGATTTTTTAAAAGTATGGGTTAAGTGCTAAGCTAGCTACTTATTGTGTGCCCCTACTTATGAATGTAAGTAACTATTGTGCCTGACATGGCTTCAATTCATTTTCCCTGGACTACATTTACTTCTTGGAGCATGGAAAGCATGGCAGGTCTTGGTATCTGACTATGATGTGCTGATCCTAGTATGCTATGGTGCTTGACCATGTTGTTAATGGAGTGTGCAGCCCTCTTATGCCTTTGATTTTGTGGCTAATTGTGTCACGTATTCTCGGTCCATTTAGTTGTACATGGTGGTTGGTCATGGGTTCCAACCACATGAGACTGATGAAAGATCCTTTTGGAGAATGATTATTTGGTTGCAGCAATGGTCTTCGACTCTTTGGTCATTTGGTTGTCTGTCGTATACACGCCCCTGGTTTCATGAGTCCTTGGCTTTTTCTGTTTTCATCTTTTGGTTTCCATGTGCCGCAAAAGTGATTAGTCCACATGGATTGTTAGTTGCAGGTTTTTTTTTTAGTACGGAAGATTTCTTGAGTTATTTGAGTAGAAGCAGGTTTGTATTTTTACATCTTTCTTCTTGGTTTGCATAATTGCTTCTAGACAACAAATCATTTTTTATTTTTATTTTTGAAATGTTAAAGAGAACTAAAAGACAAATGCAACTTTATTGTAATATAGCTATTACGAATGGAAGTACTTTTTAGGATGTCTTAGGTTAAAAATCAATAACTAGGTTTATATATGTATTATTAGGGGACCATATCATTAAACCCAAGAAGAAAAAATACAAGGGAGGCGGAAAACAAAGTTAGTAATTAAAGCATCTAGTGATTAAAGCATGAAATAGAAAAACCGTATTGAAGCACCGAATTGCTAATTGAAGCGTGCATGTGGAGGCTATTTTAAACCATATATGGCTTTTTGTAAACAACACAATATTTTCCATGTCATAAAAAGTATACCAGGATAGTTATTAGAGAATGGAAAACTTTGATAATATGGAAAACCAGGGAGCTGTGGGCCTGTGGCAATGCCAATCTTGTTGCCCACTCTCTTTATTGTGAAATAGTGTGATACAGAAAGATAAAACTAACCCCATATGTCATTATGTCATACTTAAGAATTAACGTAAATAAATATAAGAAATACTCTTTAATGAAAGAGAGATGCATTGATTGCTTTATGCTTGGTAAGTTGGTAGAGGTATTTGAGGTATGTATAGGAAAAAACAAGATAGCTATCAATACTAATAATGTGTTGTAAAGGTGTCCGCCTATAGAATGACCAGTTTGTAGTTTGCAACCAAATCACCTCGGTAGTTAATACTTAAGGTTAGTGGGGCTCTTTCAAGAATTTTTAAAAGTTCAATAGAGTTGGTATAAATATATGAAGCTTAACTTTTAATAATTATGAAAAAATTATTAATATATTTTAATAAAATCACTTATGGTTGAAATCCTCTAACCCCAAACTTGATCTTGAGCAGAAATTTTTTTTTTCCTCAATTTTCTCCTATATAATGCTTGGTCATTTGTAAAAGTTATATTCAATAAACATTAAATTAAAGACCCAACCTGGTTCTCTTCTAATTTTCTTTGTTAAGCAGAAGCTTAGATCTCTTTCAGATGTTATTATCCCATTTTGTTTTATTCTGATCTTATCTTCATATTGTTGCATGTTTGAATATGTATCTTGAACATTGACAAAGCTTTTAATTCTTATGTAATACGTCTACTGCTACAATACATTTTTTTTTTACTGTTTACCATTTTCTAATTTTAATTTTGTGATTTTATTTTCTTTCTATTATTGCTGCAATTATTTCTTGTTTGTCTTAAAGCATTACATCAAACATGACTTTTTAAATTTGCATTTTAATTATAATTATATGCGAGCTTGTCTTGTTTCTATTAAATGCTTTCCTGCTTTTAATGTCATGGACATGAAATTGAAGAATGCAATACATAGTTCATCTTTTTTATACAAGATATGATTTTTATATTGTGAATATGTATGTAATATAAACATAGCCTGTGTAAAATCAGTAAATATTTACTAAAAGAGTTATAAATAAAGGACCTTTCACTCATTACTGCCTTCCCTGTTTTTGCTTTCTCACAAACTGTAACCCCTCTTATGATATTTCTCTTTCTGTCATTTTTACTCATAAATTACTATTATGATTATTGTTTATTAACAATATTTTGTTATGAAGTTTTATTATTTGCTATTTGATAGATGATGTTCATCTTAGAATGATTAATAGTACAATTAATATTACAGCTGCATTGGCACTTGGCCCTTGAGAAGCAACACTGCCCCCCCCCCCCCCCCCCCCCCCCCCCTCCAACTTCTTCTCCTCTTCTCCTACTTCTGACACACTTATTTTGTGCAGGGAATGGGAATAATTTATAGGCCTAAGCCAAACACACACAATCCAAGCTTCCATGTAAACATGGTTGGCTCAGAAAGAATGATGCAGAGGTCCAACTCCAGCAGATTCTCATGGGGTTTGGAAGCCGAGATGATGGAAGAAGAGAAAGAGTTTGAAATTTGGTTACAGCAGGCTTTGGCGTCTGGCCTCTTCTCAGAGACCCCCAAGCGTAGAAAGAGCTGGAGCCCTTTTAAGTTACATCAAAAGAAAGGGAAAAAGCAATGGCGGAGATCACCATGAAGATTTACTATAGTTATGGCATATCACTGCTGTCTCTCCCAGTAGAAGTAAGATCCTGTCTCTCATCTTTCCAAAAGAGGAGAGATGATGGTAGTGGCAGGGTGATACTTTGAAAAGGTCAAATATTTCCATTGATCTGGGGCTTGTAAATAGATGCTGATACAGCTACTTGAGACCACTGTTGTAACATCAATTTCAAAAGGTAGTAGTGTTATAGGAAAGCTTTGCAAATCCTGTTGTTTTTGTGGTTTGCTTGCTCTTCAGAAAGCATGGCAGTTCTTGTGGATGGTAAATAATCCCGAGGCAAAAGAACTGTGAGTGAGAAGGAGCTTTCCCTTGTAAATTGGTTCCACGTAAAACCCATCTTACTTCATCGCTGTTGTAAAAAAAAATATATATATCGAGGGGTAATATTGTTCCTAAAGTTGCATTTCTTCCTTGTTTTCATATCTTGATGAGAAAGCATGTTCTCAAATGCAGGATAAGGTTGGTTTGTAATTTTTCTTTCTGCGAAAAGAACAATTTCCTGTTGGATAAGGTTGAGAGGGTGTTGGACTTCCTCTCCCCTGAGATAAGGAGAGGGAGTCTGACTTCTTCTCCAACCATGTTACCTTTTCCCACGTGGAGACAAACTTAAAACTCTACTCCACCTTTATACTTGTATTAAAGGTGTTTGGCACCCTGTAAAATTATTCTAGACGAGGTTGTAGGAGAGCTCCCGTGAGGTTAAACAAAGGTCTTACATCAGGTGGAATAATGTCCAAACGAATTCGCCGGAAATCAGTGCACACAACTCGGACAAAGTTTCCTTGGAGCCTGTTTAAGGCTCTAAGGTTCGTGATTAATTCCAACACAACTCATTGAAAATCTGATCTTTTCAAGCTTTTCAGAAGTTCGGGTTTCCGGCAACATTGCAGAAAACAACCCACGGGCAAGCTTTCCCCACTGGCCGGTTAATGGTGCTAGTCATTCTGGACCGCAGGGCAGGCGGTGTGGGCGTCGAACCTTGACCTGTGTTTTGATCACGTGTCAAATGAAGGGGTTCGAATGTATACTATTAAAGTTAGTCAACGTTTGCATTTGTTAACATTGTTTGAATGGGTTCAAAAGCCAAGAAGAAGATAAAAGCATTATACATTACTTCATCTTAAATAATTTGATGTTATAAATTTTTTATAGTATTGATATTAAAGTAAAGAATAAATAATATATTTTCTATAATTTATTTTAGAACGTTAGTAGTATTTGATTGAATAGACAATGTGCTATAAAATATTCTTCAATGTCATATATAATAATTGTCATGCTTCTTTTTGTTTCAGCTAAAAATCTCCCAAGCAAGGTTGGGGAATGATGTCGACTGACTAGGTATAAAATTGGTTTACTTTTCCTCCAAAGTCCTCCTATGCAATCGCCTCTCTCCTGACCTGCAAAAGGGTCCTGACACCGAGTTGAAGTCACCAAAGACACTCTGATGCCTAAGTTACATTTTGTAGGAAAAAAAGTATAAGTGTAGAGAGTTGAAGGTTTTGAGCGTACCTGTCTTTGTCGAATGAGCTCCCCTCTTAAAGTGAAAGGGGGTCCTCCCCGCATTTAATGTTCCACTCCATCAATGGGAGTGATTTATGCCTTTCCTTATTAGGGGGTTGATTTACAATTCTATGCCTCGGGATCCATTCTGTGCGGTATTCGAGTTGTGATCGATGTGAAGGGAAGGGTATCCGGGGCTGCGACTGTGGTTGCCCTCTGGCTCGGTTGCTGTCGGGGGGAAGAATTCCCCCTCCAAGGCCGAGGAGTGCCCTCGGCCAAAGTCGCAGGATGTCCAACCGTCACGAGATGTCCTCGGCTGGAGCCGAGGGGTGATCTTGA
Source organism: Paratinospora sagittata (assembly GCA_035771175.1). Lineage (NCBI taxonomy): Eukaryota > Viridiplantae > Streptophyta > Magnoliopsida > Ranunculales > Menispermaceae > Paratinospora > Paratinospora sagittata. The sequence continues at coordinate 29,602,977 of CM069598.1, read as the reverse complement.
CCAATACCGAGGTGCGCCTTCAGCCGCAACTTGACTGGCATTCCCCTTGGCTGCGACTGATGGCCTTTTTGCTGGTTTCTCCCTAGTCTACCTGCCTGATTTTTGGTCTTCCCTCGATTTTTTATTTTTTTTATCCTTTGTCTCTTTTTGGGTGTAACAGTAGGCCCATGGCGAGCACCTCGAGTTCTTTCCTCATTCACGAAGCTTGTCATTGTTTTGACCAACTACGTTACCTATTGCCTGTAGAATTGTGATTTTATGTGACTAAGGTTTCATTGAGCTAAGCGGCTCCCTAACCTTTTGAGTCTATGTATATGCCTTGGGTTGGGGGGTTAATTTATTTGTTATATTCATCCTTTCCTAGTTTTTTTGGGGTTTTTACTTAGCTTAACTTGATTTTTTGCTTCTTGTTGTTTCGTAAGGAGGTGTTTAGGCGTGGGGTGCCAGACTTGAATCTTAAGGTTTCTTGTCTCGTTGTGTGACTTCCTAGAACATTTGTGATGAGTCGTAGGGATCGCTCGCATTCTCCCCATTCCGCGAAGCATTGGGAAGATGATAGGGGTGTGTTGGGTGCTCGTGTGGTTGATACGGCGGGTCGTTTCCTAACGTTGCCTTGTCTTGAGTGCGACGTGGAGTGTTCGGATGATGAATTAGTAGATAGTGAGGACTTGGACGCATTCGTTCCTACTCACCAACTTTCTGTTGACGATCGTCCTTTCAGAGTTATCCAGAAGGAGCTCGACGCCCTCCGTCAACGATTCTGATTTTTGAAGGGAGTGACCATGTAGGTTCCCCGCAAGGATGAGGGTGGGTTTTGCCTTCCTTCTGGCGAGGTGGCGTTTAGTTCGTACCAATTTGAGGCTGGGTTGCGGCTTTATTTACAGGTTATTGTTGCCAAGTTTCTAATGAAATTGGGTTTGGCGCCCCCGCAGTTGAATCCCCTTGCGGGGAAAAATTTAGTAGGGTGCATAGTGTTGTGGAGGAGCTTAAACCTTCCCAAATTTAGCCTGAGAGATTTCTTGTACAGTTACTCTTTGATTGGGCATTCTAAATCGACACGTTGGTATTTTTTATCTCCTCACGCCACTGTGAACCTTGTCATCGGGTGTCCAAGCTCGTGTAAATATTAGAAAGAAAAGTGGTTCTTTGTTGGGGGGACCTGAGAGCTTGTTGGGTGGTCGTATGTTCGACAATTGCCTAGGGTTTACAGAACCATGGGCATGACTTGTTTTTGGTAGTTTTTCTTTTTGAGATGTTGTTTATCTTCTCTTCTTGATGTTCAAGTATTTCGCATGCTTGTTTGTAGAGAATACGTGCCATCGCAGCGTAATTGTAAAAATGCACGACCATATATAGTCGGTGCACAACGTGGATCCTAGGGAGAGGCATTACTCGATCCTGACGTCTGAGGACAAACTTAGATCCATGGGTCTAATCTCATCTAGGTCATATGGTAAGTGGGTGTCGTTTGTTTTCCTTCTCCTAATGTCATGATTACCCCTTTTTTGGACTTATACCTTTTTGTTATAGAGGCTCGTCAAGGATGGCGTAGGCAAAGGCCTAGTTTTAGAGCAAGGTTTCTAAGGTCGTTTCGCCTCCTAGTTCCTGGTTCGGTTCGGTGGTAAGGGGAAAAGTTCTGTCAGCAAGGGGAAAAATGTGTCCTTCTCCCTTCCTAGTTCATTTGTCGAGCGTGAGGAGGGATCGATTAGGATTGACGTCGATCTGCTAACTGCCCAGTTAATGAGAGAGGCCTCAGTAAATGATCTGCTGGGTTAAAGGATTCAAAGCCCATCGAAGGTTGGTAAATTTTTTGTAATTCATTCTTATTGTGGGTTTTCTTTTTTTACTACTTCTGATATGTTAGCGTTTGCTTTCCTTAAGTTATCTTTGCTTGCAATTCCTCGCGAGATAAGTTTAGCAGCCATCTTTGTCATCTTCCTTCTGAGATCGAAGAAGATTTGCGCCTATAGATTGCTCATTATGCCTCTAAGATTGGCATAGCCAAAGAGGATGTCCGTGAATATAAAATTATCTCTAAGGATTGTTCGATATCATTGTCTTCTCTTTGGGAAGAGATGGAGAGGTTTCAATCATCTCAAGTCGTTGTTCGCCGTCGGGACCGCGATGTGGGCTATACTGAGGGGGTCCGCAACATGACTGAGGAGATTCATTGGGTTCATCCTGAATGGGATTTGTCGTTCCTTCGTCCTCAGCTTGATGTGGATACGTGGACCCCAGATGACGATAAAGGGGATGCCAATGCAGGATCTGATGGTGACGAGTAGGGTAGTTCAGGTTATGCCTTTCTATTTTCTTCACTTCACGGTGGTTCTATACTGAGCGGCCCTTCTTGTAATCTGGGTATTTTACTGTACGTTTATGTACGTGTGTAATGATATTTCCACTTCACTCTCTCCGATGTAGACTTTTCTTCTACTTGTTCATGTATGATGATTCTCCCACTTGTTTTTACCTAAGTAGTGTTATTGTGCCATTTTTTAGGCTTGCTCATAGTTCTTGCTGCCGAATGTGTACATCTTGCATCCGACCTGTGGCCTTCGCTATTTGATACATGTATAGCTCATGTTGAGCCTACGCCCTTTGCTATTTGATACATGTATAACTTATGTTGGGCCTACGACCTTCGCTATTTGATATTTGTATAGCTCACGTTAGGCCTACGACTTTTGTTACTTGATACGTGTATAGCTCACTTTGGGCCCACAACTTTTGCTATTTGATACGTGTATAGCTCACGTTTATTATACTTAATGCAGGGCGTGATAAGGAAGACAATAAACGTGCTTCTCTAGACTCGTTGATTCAACATAATATCAAGAAAGAGGTGAAGAATTCGTAAATTCTAAAAAAATCACTATTATTCAATCTATAATCTATAATGTGTGCAATGGCCTTAAATATGCAAAACCCACTAAAAAACTCCTAATCCGACTCAAATACTAAAAAAACAAAAATTACTAAAAATAGAAAGTTCACTAAAACCTACCTAGAAAGAAAGATCTAGCGATTTATATCGTGTAGGAAAAATCGGAAACAAAATTGGACTCTCCTAATTCGGGTTATACTTGAAACAAAACTTTCTTAAAATAGTAAAAACGTGAATTCGAAGGCCAAAACGAAGGAATTTGCCCAAAAAATGGGGTTAGTCACGACATAGCCGTGGGTATTGATCGGCACAACGTTTTCTGCAAAATCTCACGTGCAATATTTTCAAAAGATTCATCCTACGTCTTTTTCATTACACCCTCTCCTTCTTGGGATGTTTTAACTTATGAAAATATGCCAACTCTTGTTGGATTACATCATAATTTACTTGTCACTTTTATCATAATGGGGGAGAGTTTTATTCATACATTTTCAAATGTTCTGCGTTCCAAGGTCTTGACAACTTCATTCTGTTTGCGTCTTCGAGCTCATATGATCTTGGTCACCCGACTCCTGTTATGCGATAGGGACCTACCTAATTTGGGCCAAGTGGACCCAAGTTCTTTTCATGTTGACCGGGTAAGACCTTCTTGAGCACCCAATCGCCTTCCTAAAAGCGTCTGAGTCGGACTCCAAAGTTGTAAGTTTCAGCCATCCATCCTCGGTATTCGTTTGCGTGTAGTTGAGTTTCGTCCCACCTTTCTTCTAGGAAGATTAAATGAAATCGCACTTCAATCTCGTTCTTTTTGGGATTGTAACTGAGGGTCTTGAAGGTCGGATAACTGATTTTTACCTGGAGCATAGCCTCTATGCCAAAGGCTAGGGAAAATGGAGTTTATTCGATTGTAGACCATCGGAGGGAGAGGGGGAGGGGGTAGTGTGGTAGGCCCACAACACTTGGGGGAGTTCTTCTGCCCAGGCCATTTTTTTCTCTTTGAATTTGGTCTTTAGACCGTGCTTCAAGATCTTGTTCACTACTTTGACTTGTTTGTTTTCTTGGGGGTGTGCGGGATTTGAGAAAAGATGTTTGATGCCTAGTTGGTCACAAAACTCCCAAAACTTTCTGTTGTCGAATTGTCGTCTAATAACATTTGGTATGCCGAATCGACACACTATGTTTTTCCATACCAAAACAATTGTCTTTTGTTCGGTGATGTAAGCTAATGTTCTGTTTTGGCCCATTTAATGTAATAGTTTATGGCCATAATTGTAAATTTTACCTGACCTTTCCCTGTGGGTAATGACCCTATAGGGTCTATTCCCCATTGGGTGAAAAACCATGAGCTGACGAGCGGTGTTAAGAATTTGGGTGGCTAGTGTGGGATCCACGCGTATTTCTAGCATATGACGCAACGTTGAGTATATTCTTTTGCATCTTTTCGGATGGTTGGCCAATAGTATCCTTGTCTGGTCACCTTTTGCGTCAGGATTCTAGTGCCTGTATGTTTTTCGCATGTACCCTAATGAATTTCTTCGATGATGGCATCTGAGGTCAACGGGGCCACACACCTGAGGAGGGGTAGGGTGAATCCCCTCTTGAATAGATTTTTGCCTTGGAGGGTGTATTGTGCAGCCTTGTGCCTAACCATTCTAGCCTCGGTCATTTCCGTTGGAAGTTTTCCTTTCTTCAAGTATGTGACAATCAAATCCATCTAACTGTTTCCTCCTTCTAATGTTGTCTCTTTCATGTTCCCTGGCAAGGATGGCTTTTTCAAGAGTTTGATTGAAACCAATTTTATGAGGTCGATGTCATTTGCCGATGCCAACTTTGCCAGAGCATCTGCCTTCCAATTATTTGATCGGGGAACTTGTTCGAGGCTGCATTGCTCAAATGTTTTCATCATCCGTTGAGCTTCTTTGGAATAACGTGTCATTTTTTCCTCCCAAGTCAGATATTCCCCATTGATTTTTCCTACCACCAACTGTGAATCGCTGAACACCCTTAAGTGGGTGGCTCTAAGCTCCTTTAAAAACCTTAGACAGGCCAACAATGCTTCGTATTCTCCATCGTTATTTGAGGTCTAGATTCCAAATCATAAGGTTTTGCAGTATTGCGAATGCCATGGGTCTTCTAACACCATCCCTGCGCCTAAACCTTGTTTGCATACCAAGCTACACAAATAAGGACATGTCTTTCAAGGGCTTTATTCCCACCTCAATTTTGAATGAATAGTCTTCCAAAAGGTTGGCCACCGCTTGCCCTTTGGCTGACGTTCTCGGCTTGATCTGGATGTCAAATTCTCCTAGCTCAATGGCCCATTTGACCAATCTTCCAGAATTGGCCGGCTTTGTAGGATTTGGTGAAGGGAGTAAGTTGTCAGGACAATAATGCGGTGGGCTTTGACATATGGATGAAGCCTTCTTGTCGCCATTACCAAGGCTAGAGCCAACTTTTCCACTTCAGAGTATCTCATCTCGGCATCTTGAAAGGCTTTGTTGACATAGTATATAGGCCTTTGTATCCCATTCTCTTCTCTTACCAAAGTGATGCTGGTAGAGGAGGATAAGACCGCAATATAGAGGTATAGGGGTTTACTCGTTATAGGCTGTGATATGATAGGTAGTTGTCCAAGGTAGGTTCTCAATTCCTCGAAAGCTTGGTCGCATTCCTCCTCCATTCCACCCGTTTCTTCTTCAACATGACGAAAAACGGAAGACATCTGTTTGTTACTCTGGACACGAACCTGTTGAGGGTCGTTATCCACCCATTCAACCGTTAGATCTCTTTTATAGTTTTTTAGGGCGGGTGTCATGTCCAACAGGGCCTTGATCTTCTTTCAGTTTGCTTCGATTCATCGTTCACTGACCATGAAGCCTAGGAACTTTCTTACATTGACTCCAAAGACGTACTTAGTTGGGTTCAACTTCATTTGATACTTCCTCATGATCTGGAATGCTTTTGCCAAGTAGCTGACATGATTGATGTCTCGCAAGATTTTTACGATCATATCATCAATATAAACTTCCATTGTTTTACCTATTTTCTCTGCGAACATTTTGTTGGCTAGGTGTTGATATGCTGCCCCCACATTCTTGAGACCGAAAGGCATGACCTTACAACAATAGAGCCCATGATCGGTGATAAACGCAATGTGTTCTGGATCAGTCAGATGCATCTTGATCTGGTTATAACCTGATGAAGCGTTTATGCCCAATTGTTGAGTCAATCAACTAGTCAATGTGAGGTAAGGGGAAACTGCCTTTTGGAAATGCTTTGTTTAAGTCGGTGAAATACACACACGTCCGCCATTTTCCATTCGACTTGTTTACTAGAACAACGTTTGCCCATCACTCAGGGTAGTAGGTTTCTTTGATGAAATCAGCGTCAGAGAGCTGGTCCACTTCCTCCCATAGCGCTTCGGCTCTATTTTGACTTAACAGTCTCCCTTTCTGCTTCACGAGACTCAGGCTTTGGTCGATGTTAAGCTTGTGACATGCAAGCTTTGGCGAGATCCTTGGCATATCGCTATGCAACTTAACGAACATGTCCAGGTTTTGCAATAGGAAATGGAAAAACTCTGTTTGAATATGAATGCTCAGTGTTTCTTCTTATCTTGATCAACTGCCCCAGTTCTCTCGGTATTGCGATCTTTTCTGTCTCGTAAGCTGCCTCACCTCGTCTTTGCTCCTTATTCCTGGGGTTGAGGTCATTCATTTTTTGGGAGAACGACTTTAATACCTATTCTCCCCAAATACGACGCCAAATGTTTCGGCCAAAAATCTCTCTAGCAAGGCTGAAAATGATGCCAACTGACTAAGTATAAAATCTGTCTGCTCCTCCTCCAAGACCCTCCTATGTAATTGCCTCGTTCTTGACCTGTAAAGGGTGGTGACATCGGGTTGATGTCACCAAAAACACTCTAAGGCCTCAATTAGATTTTGTAGAAGAAAAAGTATAAGTGTAGAGAGTTGGAAGTTTTGAGCATACCTATATCTATAAAATGAGTTCTCTTTTTATAGTGAAATGGGGGTGCTCCCCGCATTTATTGTTCCACTCCATCAAGGGGAGTGATTTATGCCTTTCCTTATCAGGAGTTGATTTACAATTCTATACCTCGGGATCCGTTCTGTATGGTATCAAAGTTATGATCGATGTGAAGGGAAGGGTACCTCTGATTGCGACCATGCTTGCCCTCGGCCGTAGTCGAGGAGAGAATTCCCTGGCTAAGGCCGAGGAGTTCCCTTGGCCAAAGCCGCATGATATCCTTGGCTGGAGCCAGGGATTGCCCTCGGCCATGGCTGAGGTGCGCCTTTGGCCACAACCTGGCTGGTGTTCCCTTTGGCTATGGCCGAGGGTCTTTTTGCAGGTTTCTCCCTAGTCTGTCTGCCTGATTTTTGGTCTTCCCTCAGCTTTATATTTACTTTCTCCCTTGTCTCTTTTTGGGTGTAACAATTTTCAAGTTAGTCGTCTTAGCTAACATGGAACATTTCCTATACATGAATCAATATAGAAATAATATTTGTAAGTATAATAATATATCTAAATATTAACCTAAATCATCCTCCCAAGTTTGTACTTTTAGTTAGATAATATTTAAGATAAAAAGATTAGGAGGTAATGTATGTCTTTCTTTAGATTTAGGACGGGTACAAAGTTTAAAAAAAATTAAATTAAATTAAAATAATCAAAATCAATAATGTTTCAAGACAAATTCATAACACAATGAAAATATGTGCGATAAACATATCCCATAAGGGTTATATAAGTAAACTAAATATAACAAATTCAAAACATATCCCATAAGGACAAACAAAATATAGAACTTGTATTAAATGCAAAGTTACATAAAGGACAAAAAAACAAAGAAAGAGAGTAAAGTAGCCACATTAAATGAGAAAAAGGAAAAAATAAAAGTTGTTGAATCATTGTTGGCCCTTACTTGATCAACAAGAAAGAAAAGATAAAGGGGCGGATAAACAATAGAAAAACTCTTAAAGCTGAGAGACAAAATTGGTATGAAAATTGGGGCTGTAAAAAAAGCTAGAATATAGCAAACGGGGCAACTAAATATACCACAATAATTACTCCTCACACCACATTTACTCTTTCTACCACACTCAATAGTAACCTACTTTTTTTACCACAAAAAAAATGTCCAATACTCCCTAAAATAACCCTCAATTTCAAAAAAAAAATCATCGATTCAAATAAAAAAAAAACCCTTCATCCATTCCGCCATTGTCGTTTCTTCAAGCTCAAACCTTGTGCCATTTTCGTTCTTCTTCTTGTTGTTGGTCTTCTTCTTCGATACCAAAAATCTTCTATCTATAAGCTCGAACCCTACGCCTATTTCGTCCAAAAATCGTCAAACGAACCCTAACTCGAATCACCCTTAAATCGAGCTAATAGATTAAGGTTTTCACCATTGTTTAGGCCCTATTTTTCCATCTTCGAAGAATATTTTCAATTTTTTTGAGGTATTTTTCTTTTCATAGAAATTTTGGGTACATTTATGTATTTGTGCATGTGTTGAGCATATTTTTTTTGCCTTTTTCATTGTACCGTTGTTTGTTTATTATATTGTTGTGTGTATGGAAAAAAAAACAATGGCAAAAAGTGTTAACAAGCCCCCGAAAATAATGGTTCAATAGGCACTACCAAATCGGTCTCCAAAGTTCGGTAGTGCAAGGCTGAACCGACCCATTAGGTTCGGTAGGGAGTACCGAACTATTGTTTTCCTTGTTTTTTTTTTCTTTGTTTTTCTATTTGAGTTTTTTCCATTACAGAAATTGTTTTAGTGAGCTTGTTTTTTGATATGATATGTAGATATGACGAGGAGACACGGCAAGCATTCCCCATCTACGGGCACGCACCATGAAGTTGGTCCTTCTATGGACAAGCACGGTGAAACAAGGCCATCTACAAGCAGCCATGAGGAAACAATGCCACCTACGATGATTCAACCATACAGGAGACGTACCCATAGGCGTACAAAGCAATAGATATTAGTATTTGTTGTCTCAAAGTTTTTGTTTTGAGTTGTAATGATATACTACTTTTGAACTAAACTATACTTTCAAATTAAAGTTCGTTTCTTTGTTTTACAATGAAATGGAGGTGTATTTTGAATGATACCATTATATTGGTAGTTCCTATAGTTTGAATGATACCATTGTGTTGAAATGTTGTTGTTAAACATGTTATTTTTGTATATATGTATTCTAGGGTACCCACCGTCACTTACTAGAGGGGCAATCCCCTAGCAAACAACAAAAAATACAAGGTTCAGTCGGGTGTAACTGAACATTTACTCTCGGTTAGGTTGTGCACAACTGAACCTAATACATAGGTTCAGTAGAACCCAACCGAACCCGTTTATTAGGTTTGGTTGGACCCGACTGAACCTTGTATTTTTAATTTTTTGCGAGAAGATGGCCCCTCTAGTAAGTTACGGTGTTCTCCTAAACCATTTGTTGGTGATTTCGGTGGATTTCAATTCAATTTGTGTTCCGGTGCACCGTTACCCCCCTTATTACTTCTGATCGGTAGGAAACGGTACACCGACGTTCAAATGAGGTGGAATGTAGGTCGAAAAGGACTCACGAGGCTTCAAGGGCCATGAAAGTATAACTACAACACAATATACTTTGAACATTTAATAGCGACGGAAACAGTTACCGATTTCTGGAAAGTCACTTGAAGCACTTGGTTTTTTAGATCATGTCCTTCTCTTTCTAACTCATTTTTAATCACCCAAATAAGAGTTAAAACGAAAAAGTAATGGTCATTTGAAGTTTACTTATATATTGGTCAATCGATACACCGGTTGGTAGACATACTAATAGATCGGTCAACTATCTTGCCGATCAATAAGTTAGTTGACTGACCGTTATATCTATTATCCAATCGGTATGTAAACTTTAAATAAGCAAAACTTTTTCGTTTTAGCTCTGATTTGAATGATTCAAATTGCGTTGGAAATAGGAAGAAAATATCTACAAATTCATGTGTTTTAACTGACTTCCCGAATACCAGGGACCGGTCACGATTGATTAATACTTTGAACATTTAATAGCGACGGGAGCAGTCACTGATTTCTGGAAAGTCACATAAAGCACTTGGTTTTTTTTATCATTTCCTTCTCTTTCCAATGAATTTTTAATCACCCAATCAGAGTTAAAACGAAAATCTTATGGTTATTTAAAGTTTACTTATAGATTGGTCAATCGATACACCAGTTGGTAAACATACGTATAGATTGATCAACTATCTTACCGATCGATAAGTTAGTTGACCAATCGAGATATCTATTGACCAATCGGTATGTAAACTTCAAATGACCATAAATTTTTCATTTTAGCTCTGATTTGAATGATTCAAATTACGTTGGAAAGAGGAAGAAAAGATCTACAAATTCATTTTTTTTAACTGACTTCCCGATCACCGGGGACCAGTCACGATTAATTAATACTTTGAACATTAAATAGTGATGGGACCGGTCACCGTTTCCAGAAAGTCACTTGAAGCACTTGGTTTTTTAGATCATTTCCTTTTCTTTCTAACACATTTTTAATCACCCAAATCAGAGTTAAAACGAAAAAGTTATGGTCATTTGAAGTTTACTTAACGATTGGTCAATTGATACACCAGTGGGTAAACGAACTTATAGATCGGTCAACTATCACCTGTATAACGATTGACCAATTGATATGTAAACTTCAAATGACCATAACTTTTTTATTTTAACTTCGATTTTAGTCGTTCAAACTGCGTTGGAAAGAGGAAAAAATAATCTACAAATTCAATTGCTTTAATTGACTTCCCGATCACCGGGGATCGGTTAAGGTTGATTAATACTTTGAACATTTAATAGCGACAGGACCGGTCATCTATTTTTGAAAAATCACTCAAAGCACTTGGTTTTTTTGATCATTTCCTTTTCTTTCCAAAGAATTTTTAATCACCCTATTCAGAGTTAAAACGAAAATGTTATGGTCATTTGAAGTTTTACTTATAGATTGGTCAATCGATACACCGGTTGGTAAACATACTCATAGATCGATTAACTATCATATTGATCGATAAGTTAGTTGACCAACCGGTAGATCAATTGACCAATCGGTATGTAAACTTCAAATGACCAAAACTTTTTTATTTTAACTCCAATTTGAGTGATTCAAACTGCGTTAGAAAGGGGAAGAAAAGTTCTACAAATTCATTATGTTTAACTGACTACCAGATCACTGGGGACTGGTCACGGTTGATTAATACTTAGAACATTTAATAGCGACGAGACTGGTCATCGATTTTCGAAAATTCACTTAAAGCACTTGGTTTTTAGATCTATTCCTTATCTTTCCAATGTATTTTTAATCACCCAAACCAGAGTTAAAATGAAAAAGTTATGGTCATTTAAAGTTTACTTAACGATTGGTCAAACGATACACCGGTTGGTAAACAAACTTATAGATCGGTCAACTATCATGTCGATCGATAAGTTAGTTGACCGACCTGTATGACAATTGACCAATTGGTATGTAAACTTGTAATAACCATAACTTTTTCATTTTAACTTCGATTTTAGTTGTTCAAACTGCGTTGGAAAGAAAGAAAAAAATATTTAGAAATTCATGTGCTTTAAATGACTTCCCGATCACCGGGGACGGGTCACGGTTGATTAATACTTTAATTATTTAATAGCGATGGGACCGATCACCGATTTACGGAAAGTTAGCTAAAACACTTGGTTTTTTAGATCATTTCCTTCTCTTTCCAATGAATTTTTAATCACCCAAATCAGAGTTAAAACGAAAAAGTTATGATCATTTGAAGTTTACTTATCGATTGGTCAATCGATACACCGTTGGTAAACAAACTTATAGATCGGTCAACTATCTTATCGATCAACTATCTTATCGATCGATAAGTTAGTTGACCAACGGTATATCGTTTGACCCATCGGTATGTAAACTTCAAATGGCCATAAATTTTTTGTTTATACTCCGATTTGATTGATTCAAATTGCGTTCTAAAGAGGAAGAAAATATCTACAAATTCATTTTCTTTAACTGACTTCTCGATCACCGGAGGCCGGTCACAGTTGATTAATACTTTGAACACTTAATAGCGACGAGATTGGTTACCAATTTTTGAAAAGTCTCTTAAAACACTTGATTTTTTAGATCATTTCCTTATCTTTCCAACGCATTTTTAATCACCCAAACCATAGTTAAAATGAAAAAGTTATGGTCATTTGAAGTTTACTTATCGATTTGTCAATTGATACACCGGTTGATAAACAAACTTTTAGATCGATCAACTATCTTATCGATCGATAAGTTAGTTGACCGACCTGTATGCAATTGACCAATTGGTATGTAAACTTGTAATAACCATAACTTTTTCATTTTAACTTCGATTTTAGTTGTTCAAACTGCGTTGGAAAAAGGAGGAAAACATCTACAAATTTATTTTCTTTAACTAACTTCCCGATCATCGGGGACCGCTCACGGTTGATTAATACTTTGAACATTTAATAGCGACAGGACTGGTCATCGATTTCTGCAAAGTCACTTAAAGCACTTGTTTTTTAGATCATTTCCTTGTCTTTCGAACAAATTTTAAATCACCCAAATTAGAGTTAAAACGAAAAAGTTATGGTCATTTGAAGTTTACTTACTGATTGGTTAATCGATACACTGGTTGGTAAACAAACTTATAGATCGGTTAACTATCTTATCGATCGATAAGTTAGTTGACCGAACGTTATATCGATTGACCAATCGGTATGTAAACTTCAAATGACCAAAACTTTTTCGTTTTAACTCCGACTTGATTGATTCAAACTATGTTGTAAAGAGGAAGAAAATATCTACAAATTCGTTTTCTTTAACTGACTTCCCGATCATCGGGGACCGGTTATGATTGACTAATACTTTGAACATTTAATAGTAACAGGACCGGTCATCGATTTTCATAAAGTCACTTGAAGCACTTGATTTTTTAGATCATTTCCTTCTCTTTCCAACAAATTTTTAATCACCCAAATCAGAGTTAAAACGAAAAAGTTATGGTCATTTAAAGTTTACTTAACGATTGGTCAATCGATACACCGGTTGGTAAACAAACTTATAGATCGATCAACTATCTTATCGATCGATAAGTTAGTTGACCGAACGGTATACCGATTGACCAATCGGTAGGTAAACTTCAAATGACAAAAACTTTTTCATTTTAACTCCGATTTGAGTAATTCAAATTGCGTTATAAAGAGGAAGAAAATATCTACAAATTCATTATCTTTAACTGACTTCGCGATCACCGAGGATCGGTCAAGGTTGATTAATACTTTGAATGTTTAATAGCGACGGGAGCGATCACCGATTTTTGAAAAGTCACTTAAAGCACTTGGTTTTTTAGATCATTTCCTTATCTTTTCAACACATTTTTAATCACCCAAACCAGAGTTAAAACGAAAAAGTTATGGTCATTTAAAGTTTACTTAACGATTAGTTAATCGATAAACCGGTTGGTAAACAAACTTATAGATCAATCAACTATCTTATTGATCGATAAGTTAGATTACTGAACGATATATCAATTAACCAATCGGTATATAAACTTCAAATGACCATAACTTTTTCATTTTAACTTCGATTTTTGTTGTTCAAATTGTGTTGGAAAAAGGAAAAAAAATATCTACAAATTCATGCGCTTTAATTGACTTCTTCATCACCGGGGACTGGTCAAGGTTGATTAATACTTTAAACATTTGATAGCGACGGAAGCGGTCACCAATTTCCAAAAAATCACTTAAAACACTTGGTTTTTTTTTGTCATTTCCTTCTGTTTCTAACAAATTTTTAATCACCAAAATCAAAGTTAAAACGAAAAAGTTATGATCATTTGAAGTTTTACTTATAAATTGGTCAATCGATACACCGGTTGGTAAACATACTTATAGACCAGTCAACTATCTTATCGATCAATAAGTTAATTGACCTACCGGTATATCGATTGACCAATCGCTGTGTAAACTTCAAATGACAATAACTTTTTTCGTTTTAACTCCGATTTGATTGATTCAAACTACGATTGAAAGAGGAAAAAAATATCTACAAATTCATTTTCTTTAACTGACTTCCCGATCACCGAGGACCGGCCACGGTTGATTAATAATGTGAACATTTAATAGCAACGGGACCAGTCACCGATTTCTGAAAAGTCACTTAAAGAACTTGATTTTTTAGATCATTTCCTTCTATTTCTAACTTATTTTTAATCACCAAAATTAGAGTTAAAACGAAAAAGTTATAGTCATTTGAAATTTACTTAACGATTGGTCAATCGATACACCATTTATCTGGGTATCAAATTGGAAGGGCACTCTTGTTTTTTTTCTTGCTATCAGCAAGCATCTTGAAGATTGTTTTACAATTGATTGAGTTTCTTCAATGTTTAAGACCTCTTAATATTTTCTTCTACCTATCACTTCTCAAATATCGTATAACACATGATGATTTGTTGGATAATACATGAAGGGTATCAAGATGTTGGATGATATTGTCTAATGCCATGCACTTCCCCTGTAATCCAGTTTGTGAAATATGTATTTTGAGCAAAAATATGTATTTGAGTGTCATATGATGTTGGGAATGAGAATTGGATTATTGAAGAAGTCGTTGCGGGTAATAAAATATCATATTGCTGTGCTTATTTGCATATCAAGAATATGATATTACTGTGTTTAATTGTGCATGAAATTCTTATAAATTTTTTTAAGAAATTGTTTTTTTAAATAATATTAATTTGTAATAATGTTATCTTACTTTCTCAGGTTAATTGTAGTATTTTCGTAATGTTACTACTACAATTATTTTAAGAATATTAAATTTATTAGAAATATTTTAATACTATTAAATAACTCACTTAATTTAATTAAATAAATTTAATAATATTAGTATTGTTAAATTATTTAAATAATATTAATTTCTTAATAATAAGAATTTTTTTAGTAATTTAATTTTTTAAACTGGACTTAAACAAGTCTTTTTTCAACTATCTGTTTTTTTTGGAGGTTTTAAATAATATTAAATTATTTTTTTATTAAGGGCTTGATATAATAAAATGAAAGAAGTAAATTCATGTAATTGTTAGGTAATTGAAAAAAAGGCTCGAGTTGAAATTATTTTTCTATTAAATTAATGTAACGCTGGTAATATTTTGTCTGTATCAGCTTTTGATAAAAAAATTATTTTTTCATAATATTAAATTTATTTAATAACAAAGTCACCCTTAGTTGTATTGTACGCTCTTATAAGTGGAGTGAAACCCTAATTGCGCGAGACCTTAACAAGAAAATTTAAGAGAATTCTTGGTTGTCCGATCCCTAAATCAAACGGCAGCAGTTGAGCAATTCGTTCTTTAAATAGGCCCGTGTCATTGCTTTCCATCAAAACTTCGATCTCAACGGGGTTTGCTCAGGAAAGCGGCATCATCATATCGATGGCTCTATGGTTCTTCAAATCATTTTCTTTAGGGCCTATAGATTCCTTCAAGTTACGATTTGATGCCTTTGATAAATCGACGACGGATGATGGTTCAGTTAGGGTTTATTTTTTACGTTATTGAATCAGTTTTTATTGCTTGATATGTTGTCTTAAGATTGATTTTTTACTGGCTTTGTTTGGATTTAGAGAACGGATCAAATCATTTTCTTTAGCGGCTATAGATTCCTTCAAGTTACGATTTGATGCCTTTGATAAATCGACGACGGATGATGGTTCAGTTGGGGTTTATTTTTTACGTTATTGAATCAGTTTTTATTGCTTGATATGTTGTCTTAAGATTGATTTTTTACTGGCTTTGTTTGGATTTAGAGAACGGATCAAAACGACGGGGAAGGTTTTCTGGCAGAAAACCTCCTTACTTGTATAGATTGGAGCGAACCTTTCAATCAATGTTCGTAAATTCCAAAGTAAACGTCGAAAATAAAGCCTTATCGACGTTGATGGTCCTCTCTCGTATTGTAGAGAGCTCCTCCGTTGAAAGCTGGTCTCATATTCCATCGCCTTGTGGAGCAGCGTTGCTGCCATGACCTCTTGGGATTGGCCATGAGACATACATTTTTTCTTTGCTAACGTTCTTTTCCTTATCTTTGGTCCTAGGGTTTGTTTCTTCTCTGTGATTTCAAGAAGTTGGGAGTTATTTTTTTAGGGTTTGTTTTATGATCTTCTCTTATTCTGTTCTTGGGGGGCTAAGGATGAAAGATTAATTATCTTAGCGGATTTCAGTGAGATTTTTATTTGTCTATGATCTGATTGTTACACACACTGAAGCCTCTCTTCTTCTCATCTCTTTAATAATTTCCAATTTATAAAGATTTTAATTTAAATACCTTCTACTTGGTGTATTACGATTAAAAAGAGGGTTTATGAATTTAGATGGATGATGCTATGATGAGTTGAAACAGAAAGGTGTATTGGGCAGTGGTGTTTCCGTGAGCCTTGTGCAAATAAACGACTTCTCCTTCCACTGAGCATCTTCAATCTCTTCATAGGATTCTCTCTTTTTTTGTTTTCATTCTTTCATTTCTTTATTATTTTTCTTCTTGACCTACAATCATTTAGGTTTGCTCATAATGAATAAATCCATGATTTATTTAATAAAAAGATTGTTTGATCTTGATTTGATCTTGTTCTTGTTCTCTTCTTGGGGCCAAGGATGAAAGATTGTTTATCTTAGCGGATTTCAGTGAGATTCTTCATCAATGATCTGATTGTTACACACGCTGAAGCTCCTGTATTTCTTTGAACTCTTTAGTTTCTTGCTCCTGTAAAAAAAACAGGAGTAAAGATTTTGGAAGGATTGGTACGTATATTTTGGCATTTACATCATTTGTAATGACGATTTCACGCCGAACTTTAAAACAAAATAAAAATGAAACATAATTATTTATCAGGGGAAAAACAGTATTAATTATCTCACCACAGTTTCTGCTGATCAAAGTTGGGTTGAAAAATATTTAAGTCAATCCAAACTAATAGACTTGTGGAGACCCAACTTAAACTAGCTCAATAACTTTAGTTGGTTTCGGTTAGGTCAGCAATTTAATATATAAATTGTAAATTTTTAAGTAAAATGTAATTATTATAATATTTATTAAGGTAAATTTTTTCTTGTTATTTTTATTATAATATTTTGAATAATTTAATTATCGTAAATGTTAATAGTAAAATTGATAAATAAAAAGTAATAATTATTACTTTTATCTAATTTGATTTGGCTCGGATTGATTTGGTTAAATTTAATAAAACCTTGACTTAATTTTAACTGATTTGAGATACAAATATCTTAATTCAATAGAGGTATAAACCTAACTCAATTTAAAAGGTTTGGGTCAGTTGGTTATAAAGTATGCTGGCAAAGTCCATCTGCTGCAGAATTAAAGTCTCTAGAGATTGCTTTAGTGTGGAGATTTCTAAACAATTGTATATGAGCTTTACAATTCTCAATAATCATATAGAATTCATCGACACCAAAACGGTAAAATCCTCAATAATCATATGGAATTCATCGATACTAGAACGATTAGCCTGAATTGCTTGAACCACCAAGGTTACATCACTTCAAGAAAGTTTAGACAAATGCCGATATTGAGAGCAAACAGGAGGCCTTTTGTGACACCCCTACCGTTGCACGTAAGAGTAATGATCCTATGTGACTCAAACTCTTGGATTCTAAAAGATCTTAAAACAAAGTATTATAAACCATAGAAAATCAATTTTAAATGTGAAATATCATGCATGAAGTGTTGAAGACAAAATCAGAGGAAAAATGAATCAAAAACCTGAAAAACGCGCAAAATACGCATTCCTGGGCTGCGGGAGTGCTCTCCCCACAGTGGGAGCACAATCCTCACTGTGGGAGCGCACTGCCCCTTTTTTTTAGAATATGGATGTTTTTTTTTTATAAGCGAATTTGAGATAAAATTCTTAATGCCTTTTGATTAAATTCTCATTTATTGGGTTTCTTGTTCCCCAAGCAATAGTGTTCCATAGTTATTTATGATGCAAATACAAGCTTCCCAAAGGGTAAATGGTGATTTTGAAAGGTTTTTGATATATTAATCATGCTTATAAATAAATATGAGAAGATTAGGGTGATTTTGTTAAACCAAGAACCTTCGTGATCCATTTAAAAGATATTTTGATGAGTACAGACCACATTTCAAACTATATTAATTATTGATGAAAATATATCGGTTATATGCAAAGAACCTTTATGACAATTTCTCAAGTCAAGATGGAGATCAAGCTGTGGACAATGCTTAAGCATTAGATGATATTGTACTTGTAATTATTTTAGTTTGTTTAGGCTTGTAGAGTCTCATCTAGATTTGTTCAGCAACTTCATCCTACTTGAAATTTTTGAAATAAATTTTCATAAATTTCAAAGTGTTTGAATCTTGATGAAAATGAATTTGATTGATCGATTCAAATGGTTTCAAATGAATATCAAATTCTATAAATGATCTTTATTCATTTGATTTGATCCTAAGTGTATAAACATTGATTTAATTCATTAGATTTCAAAATGAAAAAATAGTTGAATTTTTGTTAAGTGTTGTGCAGGACGCTCATGGCGTTCATGACGCTCGAACAATTACCAGTTCACTTAAAATCAAGCCTACACTGCAGCACACTCTTATCGCTACAGGACGCTCAAGATTTCTGAGAAATCTTAGAGCACAGTCCAGCAGGATGTTCCTATCGCAACTGGACGCTCAAGATTTCTGGGAAGTCTTGGAGCACAGTCCAGTAGGATGCTTAAGCTCAGTAATGCCCACTTGAAATTCCTTGAGCAAAATTCATCTCTCGGGTTGACTATCTTTTAGGAAGCTATTGTTGCAATAGGACACTCATATCGATTGAACCTTTTGGGTTTCAACATTTTAGGACTCTCCTAGAGCTATAAGACGCTCATGCTTGAGTGTAAGAAAAACAATTGTCTCACCTGTGCAAATTGTCAACTTTATGAGACTTTGTTATTCTTGTGTAAACACTATTTTGACAGAAATTTTCAATGTCTTTGTTAACTCTATTTTGGTGAAAGAACTTATCCGTTGCATTTGAATTTCAAACAAAGTAATTAGGGTTTTTGGGAGATTGAAATCTTGAAACACACTTATATATACTTGCAACTTAAAGTCGTTGATAACATACAATTTTCTGATATTCTTTGTGCTCAAAACTATTTGAAGATTAGTTGTTTTTCTATTTGAAAAAGATTGAAATCTTTCATTCATTTATATGAACTGAGAAAGGCTTTTGGATTTATTGTTCTTGATTTCATATTCATCCAAAAATCCAAAGAGGCCAAGAAGAGCAACCTCATTCTTCAGTTGAGCCAAAAACTTCATTTTATTGCTGAACAAATTCTAAGTGAGGTTTAACACGCTCTGTAAGTTGTGTTTTCATATTGATTCTTGGTTTTGAGAATCGAGTCTCAAAACCTGTAACTTATGTTGTAAAGTGACGGTGAGTTACTTAGGAGGAGCTTGGTTAAACTCATTTGAAAAAGGTTGTTCTCACACCCGTGAAGCTGAGAAAAGTGTAAAGGTTTGATCCTCACTTGTGGAGAGGTATCAATAGTGGAGTTTGAGAAATTCTAATCGAGGAGATTAGGTAGTAGATGTAGGTAAGGGCCGAACCACTCTAAATCTAATGTGCTTATAAGTTTATTTCCGCTACACTTTATTTCTATCATTATTTATATTTGAATCATCATGAGAAAACTAATGTTGTTGCTGATGTATTGAGCAAAAAACGGGCTAAAACGAGCATTGTTGCTTATTAGATGGCCTATGAGTGGCGATTGTTGGACAAGATTACGATAATGAGTATACGCTTTGTTGAGCCATCTATGGATATATGTGATCAGGTCCAGGCATAACTGTCGGACACTCATATTCAGAGGATCAAGTATTTACAGCAGCACGACCCTAATTTTGGGATGTGTAATGCTTGGGCTAATAGTACTGATTGAATTGATTAGCAGAGAGATGCAGATGACATTTTGAGATTTCAGGGGAGATATGGATTTTGTATGATCCAGATTTGAGAAATGAATTACTCCAAGAGGCACATAGATTATTGTACACTATTCTCCTAGGATCAACCAAGATGTACCATGATATGAAACGTATAGTTTGGTGGCATGGGACGAAGAAGGACATAGTTGAATATGTTCGGAAGTGTGGAGTGTCTCAACTAGTAAAAGTTGAGCATCAAAGGCTTGAAGGTCAGATACAACCATTGTCCATTCCAGAATTGGAAATGGGAGCACATCATGATAGATTTCATTACTGGACTTCCTAGGTCTCAGGGTAGATATGATGTCATCTGGGTAATTGTTGATAGGCTTACAAAATCTACGCATTTCCTTCTAACGAACTCCAGAGACTATGTTGACTAGTTGAGAAAATTATATTTACGAGAGATCGTGAGACAACGTAAAGTTCCTGTTTCTATTGTGTCGGATAGAAATTCGCATTTTACTTTTGAGATTCTAGCGTGCGATGCAGAATCAAATGGGAACTCAACTTTGTCTCAGTATTGAATTTTTGTTGACTTAAGTGGTTTTCGACTTAATTTTCTCGTAAGTGTTTTGATGCTAACAAATAATATAACAAATGGTGCTACTGATTTCATCTTGTATATTTCAACACCTAAAATGAAAAGAGCTAATATAAGATCAAAGTTCTTCAAGACCCTAGAGCAAATGATCAACTACATTCAAAGCTTGAACAACTTGGAGGAAAAAAGAAACAAGGGGTTGAGAGGTCTATGTGTCTAGAATTAGGATAAAACCTTATTGCCTTTCACCTTTGCTCAATCACTCCTAAAAATCATGCATACCTCACACTTACATATTTTTGTCAAAGTCATTCATGCATTAAATTTTCTTTAAAAATGATTTTCGAATGTTTAAACATGTTTGGTTTATGTTTTTAAACTATTTCAAACTTGTTTGAATCATATTTGAATATGTTTTAATCAAAATCATATTTCTACAAAGTTTTTCAAAACTTATTGGTTTAAATTTTCAAGTTCAATTTGTTTTGAACTTGGACTTGTTCTCTTTGTTAGAAATGATTTCAAAGTGTTTTAATCATCAAAGTTGATGTGTTTTTATCATATTTTGTTCCCCAAATAATTTCATAAAGTTAGATTTTTGAAAAATTAAGAAAACACGAAAAGTTCATGGCAAATTAGCTCAGAACCACTCGAATGCAACCAAAGTGTTTGCTAGCATTCTCAAGTGGGTTTGGGAATAGTTCCAATGGATGCAGATTAAGCTTTTCATGAATTTGAAGGTATAATATGTCTATATTTGGTGTAGGATAAGTTGGGAAACCAAACAAAAATTTCTCGGATTGAGTAAGACGCTCACACGTGAGCAGGAAACTCACCAAGGAGCAGAACACTCACCAAATAGCAGGATGCTGAAGAACTATCTGAATTTTCTAGGCACCTACATGAGGACGCTTATAGAGCTATAGGAGGCTTAAAAAGCGTCTGCAATTTTTGAGCCCCCAACGGGTAGTTTCTTGTGTCTAACCACTAGTGTTCATTCCTAAACTATAAATACATGCACTTAGGTCATTTTAAACACAAGAGAGACAACCATGTAATTCTAGGGAGTGTTTTTCAAAATCAAATCATTTTCTCATTTCAAAAACCGTAGAACTTAAAGAGGTTGATTTGAAGATTGGATTTCAAGCTTTCTCTTTGTGCATCATTTAAAGCTTCTTCAAAATCATTCTCTTGAGCAAATATAGTTGCAAGAAAGGTATAAATCATTGTAAGGTCTCTCTTCACTTTGCACTTAAATTTTCATGTATTGTATTTGGTATTTGTATTTATGAGTTTCATGTGTAATTGTTCCATTCACTTAGAACAAACATTTTAATCTGTGTAATTAGGGGTTTGGTTTGTTTTAAGAATTGAAACAACTAAGTCAAGTGAATCATTACTTAAGACTCCAAGGTTGAAATCTAGTTAGTTTCACTCTTCATCTTGAAAAAGGTCAAGTAATTCTTCCTTAGCTCGCGAAAATGATATTCGGTTCTTCCTTATCCCACAAAAGGAACAAGTGGTTCATCCTTAGCCTGTGAAAATGATATATGGTTCTTTCTTATCAGGCAAAAGGAAGTTGTAGGTTCATCCTTAGCCCGCAAAAGGATAGGTTTGCCTTGAACCTGTAAAATGACATTTGTAACGGTTTGATTCACACCCATAAAGTGAATCCAAGTATTGTGGACTTCTAGAGAAGGTTTCTCTAGACGTGGAGGAAGGAAAAGGATTTTTCGAACCACGTAAATATCCTTGTGTACATTTATATTTAATTTTCGCACTATTTATTTATACACTTTGATTATTTAAGCATTCATTTGCATTTATCCATGGATTTCCACCAATTAAAAATTGTCAAAATTAGCTATAACATCCAATGCACCCCCTCTTGGGTGTCGAACAAGTGGTATCAGAGAGAGTGCTCGTGATTTAAGGTCTAACAACCTTGAACTAAAGATCTAATGGCCAATATTATAGGTTTTGACTTAGGTGACAACCCTTTCACTCCTCCAATGCTTAATGTTGATAACTTTATGTTTTGAAAAATTAGGATGAGAGCTTTCATTAAGGCTCAATCTTTTGACATGTGGGAAATTATTTCCGATAGACCATTTACACCCACAAAGACCATAAATAGGGTTGAAGTCCCTAATAAACTTAGGAAGAAATGGGATAGGAAAGAAAAACATTTAGTTAGACTTGATGATCTAGCTAAAAACATACTTTTGAGTAGCTTTTCCCAAAAGGACATAGATAGAGTTTCTTCATGTTCATCTTCTAAGGATATTTGGACTAGATTAGAAGAACTTTATGGTGCTTCATATGCTTCCTCATCTTCATGTGAAGATAAGGAAAATGTAGAACATATTTGTCTTATCTCTATTATTGATGGATGTTCAGCAAATGTCATTGATCTTTCTTTTGATGATTTGTCTATTGCTCATACGATTCTTGAAATTGAATTTGACAAACTCATCCAAAAGAATGAGAAACTCAAGAACATGATAACTAATGTTATGGATGAGTTGGAAACTCTCCAAAATGCCTACAATGATGTTCACGAGGAAAATGAAGTCATTCTTGAAGAAAAAAAGGATATGAAAAATGAAAATATCATTTTTCAAGAAAGGTTAGAAGAGTTGACCAAATTAGTGACCAAGGTTGCTAATGAAAAAGAGGTTTTAGAAATTGAACTTCAATTAAAAAAAACAAAAGACCTCCACTCTAGAGAAACAATTGGACAAACCTAATGTTAGATACTTTAAGCCCAAGACGTGCCATAGGAACCTTAGAAATCCTTTTAAAAATAAATATCATAAAATGACATGGGTGCCCAAAGAATTACTCCTTGATGCTAGAATCACAAAATCCAAAGGAGTATGAGTACAAAAGGCTATGGTTCACCGGATCACATAGATTCTCTTTATTGAACCATATCCTAAGCTACTTGGCCTTAATAATTTTAGGCAACTTCCATATATTTTATGTCATATGTGTTTATCTATATTCTTTATGACATTTGGAAGTATTTAGACTTGATTAAAGGATTTTAATTTGTAATGCCTATGATTGCCTAAAAGTAGTTGAATGATATTGTTTAATGTTTGAAAGGTACAAAGGATATTAGGTATGCTACCCGAAACTTGTCGTATCATGAGAAGTGTATGTTTGTGCTTAAATGGATTGTGCTTAGTTCATACCATTATGAAATCTCATCCATTTAACACTTTATGAGATATTTGAGCATGATTAAAAATTATAGATATGAGCTTAGTCAAAATTAAATTTTCATAACTCATACATTTTTATATGCTCATGTTTTAGATAATGGACTGGAATTAATGATTATTCTTAAATGTCCATATTTTTTGTATTTTAGGATTAAATGACATATATAATTTACAAGTACAATATAATTAAATAGTTGAAGTGGCAGGTACTTTAAATATTATTCAATTTTGTCATTTACTATCTCAATTCACTTCTAGTGGATAGTTTATGATATAATTTCAACCTTAAGAAAATAATTGAATAAATTTGTGAAAATATAAATGTAAAACTGTTTTAAAATCAATAAATATTAATTAATTAAAATGAAAATAAAAATTAAATCTCATAAAAATCTAAAAATTAAAGAGCTAATTTTTTAAATAAGATGTTTGAGAATCTAACTTGACAGTCAAAAAGTAAACTTAACAATACTTAATTTTTTAAATTAATAAGATTAAAAATAAATAAAAAATAAATATATAAAATTAATTAAAAAAAGGAAAAAGAAAATTTAGCTTAAAAATTTTGCAAGATTATTAAAATTAAGTAATCAAAATAAATTGAAGTGACAGATTTTAACAAAATTAGACAATCTTTAAAATATACATAAATGTTTAAAATAAAAGTAAGATAGATGAAATATTTGGAATTTAAAAGGAAAAATTACTTGGAAAAAATTAATATTGATCAAGATTTTTGGGTATAAAATTTTATGAGCTAAAATCCTTCTAAAGGATGAAAACTGTCCATCCATAGGTAAAAGATAATATATTTTAAACAAAATTGAACTATGAATCATTTTTAAAATGAAAAATTATTTGGGTAAAATTTTGAATTTAAAAATTTCAAAATTAGAGGATTAAGTTATTAAGTAAAATTATTTGGAGCATAAAGTCATTGGTCTAACATTTTTTAGTCAAATCAAACTAAACTTTAAGAAATACAAAATAAAATAAAATTGAGGTGAAATTTAAAAAAAAAAATTAAAAGTTTTTTTTTAACAAAAATTAAAAACAATAAAAAATTCACCACAACCTACCCTATGGGATGTTCCTCACCAAGCTATTTACACATTATGAAGTGGATTTGAAAGCTGGGGAGATATATTTGAAGGATCCATATTTAATATAATTCGAGAATCAAATGTGAAGTTAATAGGTTACAAGTAAAAAAAAACTAAAATAAAAAACACTTCACAGTGGACAAGGAAAGAAGAAAAT
Source organism: Paratinospora sagittata (assembly GCA_035771175.1). Taxonomy (NCBI): domain Eukaryota; kingdom Viridiplantae; phylum Streptophyta; class Magnoliopsida; order Ranunculales; family Menispermaceae; genus Paratinospora; species Paratinospora sagittata. The sequence continues at coordinate 29,577,964 of CM069598.1, read as the reverse complement.
GATGTACCTAAAGTTGTAGAAGAAGTGAATGAAGAAGTTGATCAAATGGAAGAGGATCAAGAAAATGAAAATGCATTCTGTAAAGATGATCTTCCTTCTCTCCCACATGATGAGACATGTCCATCTTCATCATCATCGGAGACCTTGCCCTTTGCGCCGTTAGTAAGGATTTCTGGACATTATGAGAACAATACCAAGGACCTAAAAGTACTAAGAAAAGACAAGAAAAATATGCAAAAAGAAATGCCTAAGTTGCAAGCCTCTATGGATAAGCTCAGTGCTTTGAAAAACAAAGAGTTGAAAGAAGAAGAAGAAAAAGAAGAAAGTGAAAAAGAAGATGAAGATGGCAATGATTAGAGTCTAGGTATCCTCGTTCAGACTACTTTGTTTAGAACTTTTGTGCATGTGGTTTGTTTTAGATATTTTTTTGTTTAAGATTTTCTGATGTATTTACGTAGACTTTTTGTTTAGGATTCTTGTCTATGTATGCGATGTTCATGAGTATGTTTGTCTTGGTGATATTTATAATGTGATGGATGTTCATGTCTTGCCTTGCATATGGTGATACACACTTTTTCTAAGGAGATGCTGTCAGATCTTTTTTGACTATGTTCATACTTTTGTTGATGTATAAAACCTCATATACTCATTTTGAAACATCAATAAATTAAGTAAATATTTTGGACTCCAATGTGTGACTCTCTACATTCATTTCATATAATATTTTGAGCATGATGCACCTAAATCCTTATATCTTCTCATGCTATAGATTGATAAATGGATGCAATATGTATGATTTAATTTACCTATTCTATTCCACATGCATCATGATTATACTTGCACTACAATTTATAAAATCTCTATATATGCATGATTCATATATATATATGATTCAATGATCTATGCCACATATTCTATATTCCTTGAGTGAATTATTTTGAAATTCTCTATAGGCTATGTGCATAATCTCATATTTTTTACATATGCCTAACATCTTGAAAAGAAATTGTAATAACCCAAAAATTATAAATCCAAGGGTATTTTTAAAATTATAAATCCAAGGGTATTTTTGTAATTTTGCACATCTGATTGAAATGGACTCATGCGCGACATGCGTTATGTTTGAAATGTTATAAAATGTATGTAGAAGAGAATCGTTTCGAGAATAAGCGAAAACAAATCTTCAATGAGGTCAAATACGTATAACAATGATCCTCAATGATTGAATAAAAAAATGATCAAATAACCTTGTTTCAAAAATTCGACTTCACGAATGAGTTCAAGACGCCAAAATCCTCTAAGAACTTATTCACACAAATTTTGCAATTCAAAATGGGAGAGGGGATACACATACATGTGCATCGCATGCCTATAACATATACATGGGTTGCATGCATGGACATGTAACCGATTTTTCCTTTCACTATTTTTTGTTCATACTCTTCACTTTATTTTTCTTGGATATGTGCATAGGAACATATATAGTTAATTATATGTGTGTTTAGTTAGTAATTATTGATGATCATATTGTATGATGTTTATGATATGAGAATGATGTGATGCCATACCTTATGAGACATGATGTTAGGATCATACCATGATGACTTGAATGCTAAATTTATATGTTGCGATAATATGCATGTTTATTATAAAGTGTCAGTGTGACGAAATATCGTGTGGAGCATGCCATGATTGCCAACTTCAATGAAAATATGAAAATGTGTTTGATGTTGATTTCATATATAATGCATGTTTTTATTGGTCCACCCAAGAGGGGAGTGAATTGGGTGGGATGGTCAATTTTAAATTTCTCTTCTAATAACTTAGTGATATACATAAGTGTATTGGAATTGATTGCAAAATTAGAACTCAGACTAATTTGCAAACATGAGACACATAAAATTTATAGTGGTTCGGCCAAGCCTACGTCCACTACCTAATCTCCCGTTTAGGATTTTCTCAATCCACTAACTGATTCTTTTACGGGTGAGAACCAAACCGTTACAACTGCCCTTTTATAGGTTAAAGGCAAACCTATCTTTTCACGGGCTTAGGATGAACCAAATTTTCTTTTTCCGGGATAAGAAAAAACTCATGTTCCTTTTACGGGATGAGGAAGAACTGGTTTCCTTTTACGGGATAAGGAACAACCATTTCTCTTTTACAAGTTAAGAGAAAACCTATCCTTTTACGGGATGAGAATGAACCAGTTTCCTACTTGCAGGTGAGGATGAACATTTTTCTCTTTTAGAGGTTCAGAGATAACCTTACATGATTTCAATCCTGAAATCATTAAGTGAACTACATTCACTTGTCCTGGTTTTTTCAGTCCAGAAACACACCAACATTACAACACAATAAAGTTGGTTCTAACTAAGTAAAACACTTTACAATTAAGCTCATTACATAGCATTACAAAGATATGAAATATGAATACGTAATGCTAAGATGAAATACACTTACAGTCCTTTACCTTTCAATGTTCGGTATTGCTCAAGTGCAATTTTGAAAAGCATGAATAATATGATATGAAAATCAGTGCTTCTTTGAAAATAATATGATACCAGTAAACATTGATTTGAAAATTGAAGGACTAGTGTAAATCAAAGACACAGACAATTTTCAAAGTAGATATAAAATATAAGTAAGAAAACTTCTGGTTCAGTGATCAGTAGTTAACGCAACTACTGATATAGTTCAATACAACACTTAAGATGTGAAATCAAGTACAATTGTATTACTCATGAACTATATCTCAAATTCTATCTTCAGCAAGATTAATATCAAGTATGAATCGGTGCTGAGAATTTGAGTTGATACCATATCAAATAGATTTTCAAATATAGAATGAAAATAAGCTCAGTATGAAAATCATTTGAATACGTAAAGGTATCAGTAAAATATACCTTGAAAGTTTAGAGAATGAAAAATATTTTGACACTGACTAACTTTCAAAAAGTATTGGCACAATACAAAATGATTGGCAAGTTGTTTAATCCCAAGTGCTGGTATTTATAGACTTAGTGGGACATAGCCGTTAGACATTTGAAGTTCAAATAATATGAACGTTTACACGCAATGGCTAGAAGGTTATATGAAAATGGCAACAACAATTTTCACTAACATTATGGTTCTTTTCAGATTTCATGAAAAAAGAAAGTTTTAGAAAAACTTAATTCATGTATCAGAGAAGATCTCTAATAAGTCTGAAAAGGACTCTGCATAAAGGCCTGTTCTGAAAAAGTAAATTGATGCAGCGTACTCATTCGAACAGTGACGGTTGTTGAACTAGCGTCCTGATTCCGTAATCAGTGTCCTGACGCACAATATCATTTTTTTCGTTTTGTTCCTTGAGGGTTATCATTACTTATAAGCGTCCTGCAGAACACTTAAGTGAGGACGCTACTAACTTGTAATCGTCCTGACATACTTTGATACTTAAACAACTTAACCTTGAGGGCGCTAATGCACATTTAGCGTCTTGCTATGTTTTAAAAGAAGTAAGTGCATGAGGGCGCTACTTTCCGAGTAAGCGTCCTGCCTTTTTAAAACATAAAACAAAATATAAGGGCGCTACAACTACGTAAGCGTCCTACCAGTTAAAGACATAAGACATAATATGAGGGCGTTACAACAATGTAAGCGTCCTACTACCTAAAAATATTTAAAACCAAAGCGTCCTGAAAGTTACTAAGTTGATTCCCAAAGATGAGGGCGCTCCTATCATAGTAGCGTCCTGATAAATTATTCAACTTATAACTATCAGCGTCCTCAAAGATACATTCTTTGAAGAACTTAAGAAATCTTTCGGCGAGCTGATGCTGAATCAGCGTCCTGAAAGGCCGCTACTATACAAGTAAGCATCCTAATAAATCAGTTCAATTCAACCTTGAAAGTTATCAGCGTCCTAATGAGTCGTCAGCGTTCTGACTTAACAAGTTCAGGAGAGCGCTGCTATTTCATTAGCGTCGTGAAAGACTCTTTAAAAATAGTTTTGACTCTCGATTAAATAATCGATAAATGCGAATAAAAACTCGATAAGTTTCAAATTAAACATATAAAATTAAATCATTTGAAATACCGTAAAACATATGATCAAAACATGCAAGTATGCAAGTGGTTTGTGCATGGTTTTGGAAAACATTTGAGCAATAACACAATTAGAGAAAGATATACCTTAAACACTTTGTGTATTTCTCGTTTTTCATAATCGTTAAATCCAACTCTTCACAATGAGATCTCTTCAAGAAGAATTTTCGCGTTGGAGTTGAATGACTTGAACATTGATCGAAAGATGAAAACTTGAAGCTTGATCGAATCGTTCGAGTGAAGTGTTCTTGAAATCCAGATATGATCGTTGAAGTCCTTTTGATTGAAACGATCTTGACCGTTGGATGTGATCTTGAGTTCCTTAATCAAATCGTTCCTTAGCTTTTTGCATTTCCTTAGGTGCTGAGATAAGTTCTTGATAAACGCATGTTTAAGACCAAAAAGTACTTTGTTTGTGACCATCAAAATATATTTTATCACAGTATATTTAAGGACGAGCAAGTGATGAACCGTATAGGTTAACAGTTTTCACTAAAGAACATTATTAAGAATAATAATACACATTTAAGGACGATTATTTGGATGAATATCGCCAAATGTTATTGAGATGGGGTGGATCCCCTAAGATATTTGAGCTAGTACCACCATGGGGCGGATCCCCTAAGACATTTGAACTAGTACCATCATGGGGCAAATCCTCTAAGATAGGGTACTTAGATTAAGATGGAGTGGATCCCCTAAGATTTTGGGGAAGTACCACCCTGGGGCGAATCCCCTAAAGGTAACAACTGATTCTCGACTATCAAACAAAATAATATATGCAACATTAACGTTTGCAACTTGGATGTATGTTCTCATGTATATATCTGAGTATTTGTGAATGTTAATTTTAATTTTGACTGAGTAACTATTTAATTTTGAATTATATCAAATAATGGGATGATTAGAAATCAATGCTTTTGGAACATTATAATGGTCATTGATGGTTTCATAGGTTATTTTATATGTATACGTCTTGGACTTGAACTTGTTAATTCTACTTGATGAATTTATTTACAATGTTATGTCCATAATGGATGGGCAAGGGAAAGTACCCTCATGGCTCAATATGGAACTTTGTATAATGGAAATATATTTTCCTTCGCATAGAAATTGAAAGGGGTATTCATCTATCTTAACTTGTGACTTTATTTTGAAGATAAATGGTATTATTCAAATTTTCTATCAGTGTAAAGATTTTGTGGTTAAGATAGATGGATACAACTCACGCTTTGATTTTTGCTATTTTCTTGATAAAATCAAACATTTATTATTATTACTTCAAAATATAAGAGTCAAAAATTGGGGTGTGATAGAAATGGCCTATGCTCATCTTAATTATCTTTTGGCATTACCTTTCCATATACATTTGATTTTGATGCATGGTTTAACTTTTATCATTTTTGCATTAAATGCTTTGAAATTAGATTTCTAATGAATGCCTTATCTTTACAATCATATTTTGCATCTTATTAGAATCATGCTAGCTAGGTCATGCTTTAATTGAGATTATCTTTGCCTAGTTTATAGAAGCTAGTATATGCTACCGCTTAGTCGATGACTATATGATGTAGCATATATTTATTTTAGGCTTTGATCCATAATTACAATCTTGCTTATCCCTAATATCATGAGAATGAATTGCTTGTGCTTCAATTCTTTATGAATCCATCTTTGCTTGGCAGTTTCTCTCATGTATTCATGTTTAGATGCCTTGGACAATATTCATATTTCATATGCATCGATATCCATGCATATTTAAAATACTCATCTAGCTAGCCTATGTTTCAAGCTGTCTAATTATCATTACATTTCTCCATGTGCTTCTAGTTCTTGATTCTCATGATGTGTCTTGTGATATGACATTATCTATATATTTATATGTGCTTCAATCTTGATTGTATATCATGCACCCTCTTGAGTATTTAATGCATAGACTTAGGGGGAGTCTCTGATAAGTGGTTATTTAGACATGTTTTTAGTATGTTTTAGATTATGTTTAAGTTAGTTTACTCATTTATTTGGTTGGTTTATGTTAGTTTAGTTACATTTTGATATTTGTTGTTTTATTTCGGTGTTTAATTTTATAGGTTAGTTGAATTGATCATATAAGTGTTTTAATCATTGGTTTTTATTTGTTTTGTAGGTGTTTAGATGTATTTAAGTCAATTTGGATGATGGATACATAATATATGAAGATGGAATGAAGAAACATGCACCTATCAAGCCAAGGAACAACAAAAAATGGCCAAGTCCACAAGAGCAAGGAGGAGGAAGTGTGTGCAAAACAGAGACTGGGCGCCGCAACGCCCAGACATGAAACAAAAAAAAGGGAACTCGAACTTGGGCGCCGCAACGTCCACTGTGGGTGCCACAGCGCCGACGCTGCGACAGAAATTGGAAACTTTCTATTTTGTTGCGGGATGCTCCTATTCGACTTGGAACTTCCTATTTCAACTTCCTATGGGCTTGTAGCTATATATATTTCATTGTTTAGGGTTTCTAAGGTATTGTAGAAGGGAGAATAAGGCAAGATGGCTAGAACGAAGCGGAGAAGAAGATCTAGAAGTTGGAAACAAGAGATAGAGATTCACATCCGAAGAGTTCTTAGTTTGATTTCTATGTTCTTATTCAAGTTTATAACCATGTTTTGTGTTTCTATTGTGCAAGTTATGAACTAAATTTATATTCTAGAGGATAGATGGATCCGATACTTGATTTTTTGCGTTAAGATTGGCTTTATGTTTATTATTAGTTGATTCTTCATAGTTATTTATATTCTTCTAGGTTTAATGTTTTTAATCTCTTGATCACGGATTAAATGATTGTAGACTTGGGGAGCGACACTCGAGAGAGGGTTCCTTGGGTTGGACTAAGGAAAATATAACCTAAGATCATCGTAGACTCGAGAGGTTTATGATATCTTTTGAAGTTGTAAAGAAAATCACAAAGTTTAATGAATTATTAGGATTTTGGTTTTTATCGAGAGATCGAAATCAACTACTTGATAATATGTTCTAATTCGGCATTTGGGAGAGGGAATTGAAGATTTAAGGAGTATTGACTAATAAAAGTGAAGAGCGTATTAATAATAGACATAGCTAATCTACATAGTTGACAGTTAGGTGAAGTTGAGCCTCTAAATATTCCTTTCTTGATATTAATCCATTGTTTAATTGCTTTTCTATTTACTTTTACTTTAATTGTTTAGTTTATTCAAATCTTATACTTTGATTGTCTAGATAAAGTTAATAATTAGTGAAAACGGTATTTAGTAACTAGAGTACAATCCTAGAGGATGACAACCCGATTCTCATCGGTTTATTATTACTTGACACCGCATGCTTGCGATTTAACATATAACAGTCTCCATCTCTTTTTGAAAGAGGGAGCTCTTGTGTTTTGATGCTACGTCTTAGGTGTTTCTCCATGGAAATTTGGAAAATTCTTAATTCTTTTTTGGTGATATCAAAAGGGGGAGAAGTGTTAGAATCTTGATAAACAACACCATTTTTGTGTATTGCTAAATTGTTTTGTTTATCAAATTTATATTGTTTGTCATCATCAAAAAAAGGGAGACTGTTGGTCTAAGTGATTTTCCACTCAATATAACTGTGGTGTTATGGTTGAATTAAGTATATTCAGCACCAAAGATCAAGTTTAAGGCAAATGCAAGACTCAAGCTTGTTCAGGATAAAAAATGATCAAGTTAAAGTCAAGAGGACTCATTCGACTCGCATGAAGTCAAAGCAAGGTGACAAGTCAACCCAAGTCAAGAGTGAGTCAACTGAAGTCAACCGAAGATCAAGCAAATGGATTGTAATAAATTTCTATATTGAAATTGCTTAGACTCTCTGAGGTTGTAGGTTTCTTCTTAGGTTGTAAGTTTCTTCTTAGGTTAATCAACCACATATTTCTTAATTGGTTTTCTCGAGACTTTCTGTATTTGGTTTTTCGGTTTATCTTTTCGTTCGATCATGATCATACATGTGGTCTCATGATAAATGTTTTAAAATGATCATATTGCATGACTTTGAAAAGAGCTCAATCATATGTGAAAATTTCAAGGAATGCACTCCTTCTTAGAGGAACGCACTCCTTAACATGATTTTGTGAAAATTCACTTTTCCGGGTTTGTTTTTATGTTTTAAATCGTGTTCCATGATTGATTTCAGTCTTTTATCACTTAAGGAACTCATACATGTTCAGGACTTGCATTCTTGAAAATGTGCACGTTTCCCAAGAACCTGAGGAATGCATTCATTCCTGAAGGAACACACTCCAACAGTGAGAAACGCATTCCATGCAAGGGCAAAAGTGTTCAAACCTCTCGGGTTTTGTGGAACGCGTTCCATTAGGTTTTTGCAAAACAAGTATTTTTCTCTCGGGTCTTGTGAAATGCGTTCCAGTAGAGAAGAAAATTCTTTCTCTCTCTCGTGGAATGCACTTCATGGCTAGTACACACTCCACCTTAGCAGTTTCCAAAATTGCGATTTTTGTGATTTAAATCCGAGAATTTGATTAAGGTTGTTGATTTTGATTTAAATGAGTTTGATTCAGTTAATTTTGGTCGTTCATGATAGGTTTAGGGTTTTTAAACATATTTATTATATAAACTATCATTAAACCCTACTATAAGAAGAAGAACATTCCTTATCTTTCTTGTCACGACCAACGACTAGTGACGTCATGACCAGCACGAAACCCCCGGATATATCCTCCCTCGATACACCCGACGTCCCGTCAGCCTCATCTAAACAACTTAATAAACACATAATCTCAAACTAGCATCCATCTAAACATAAAGATAAACATAATTAAACATCAATATAATTACATTCTCCAAAAAGGGACAAATATAAAATTTCAAAGTCCAAAATATACAAACCATACCTAATATACAAATTACATCCCATCTATGTGTTAAGTATAATACACTAGGTGTTATTATGTATACCAAAATGCAAAAATGTACAAAACACCTACATCACAAAAACTCAGGAAGCTCTACACAGCTAAGCCTTCCCTTTCTCCTTCCTATCAGAACCTGAAATGATAAGAATGAAGGGTGAGCTACAACAAGCTCAGTGAATGTTTTCTACAAGTGGCAATATACATGCATTTATATAAAACATGGTAAAATATCATCAAAGCAATTTCAATAACATGGTGATATACAAGATCATATACAAGCAAAACATAATGCATCATGTCAATATTCAAGACAATGCATTTTGTTTTCCAAATATGTTATATGCAATCCTAGACAACTCCTAAGTAAGAAGCAATACAAGAGCCTGAGTGTGCGACACCCATTGCCCTATTGAGCTTCCTTACCCGTATTCTATTAGGATTTTTGGGATTGTATGAACCATAGGACCAACCCACCAAGATAAGTACCATGCCTAGGCGATTCTAACATACACAATCCATAAAAATCCTCTGCAAGGTCCACAACTAGCGATCACGATCCAGCCCAATTGAATTACCCAAAACTCCATACTAAGAGATCCACCCAATTGCTAACCCAACTAAACTATGCTCAAATTCATTTCATGAATCATTAAATCATGCATAACACATATATATCAATTCAAAACATTTTATATAATACAATGCCACATATAGAAACCAAATGTAAAAAAACACTCACAGTTGATTGGCTAGACTAGCCAATCCCAAGCCAACCAAATTAGCACTAGAGTGCCACCAAATACACTCCTATGCACTTCAACTTTCAATTGACTTAATTGGGGACAGTTGGATCAATCACAAACCCTGCACACAACATGGTTCATTCATCATCAAAATCATTCCAATTACATGCCAAATAACCATGATTAAGCCCCAATTCACTAACCAACATTAGACTCTAACATGGCTTCACTAATGAGCTAACCATTATAGCTCATTCAAGCCATAATACATCTAATTAGATCTTAAACAACCCAAAGAATGCCTAAGGTTGATTCCATAATCCAACCTTCATTAATACCATGAATTCCATCACAAATGGGGTTAATAAACCACTCATGTGCCAATTCAAATCAATTAGCATCATCTAGGCCAAAAGCCCCAATTTTGGGCAAAGTCCCAAAATCGTTGCCTTAGCCAATTTACACTACACATAGGGTTTCCAACATGTATAACCACCAAATTAGACCATCATTCACCTAGAATGATCCATTTATTCATCGTAGTTGACGTGCACATCAAATGGAAAACCCTAAGTCCACATTCTAGTTCTAATAAGTCAAATACATACAACCCTACCAATTTCTTGCTGGAAATTAGGGTTTTCACCATTAATGTGTTTCCAGCAACCTCCAATCTTACATATTTAACATGCAAGACCTAACTCAAACATGTGTTCTTCCACCAACCCTTCAAATATGAGATTTGAGTGTGGAAAACACTCCTCGGGTGTAGATTTAGGTCAAGGAAGTTGTTTCTACCATTAACAAGCTCATAAGAGCCCATGCAAACCAAACCCTAACATGAAACTACACAAAACCGTGGTCCATAGCAAAAGATACACCATTCTAAAGCTTGCAATCATCATTGAAGGTATTCTAATGGAAGAAAATTGAGAAATCTTTACCTTGAAGCAAGGTCTTGGTGCAATCCCTTTGGAAGACCCTCTCTTCTCCTTCTCCCTCTTTTCCCCTCTCTTTCCCTTCAATTTGATGCAAAATGAACAAAAAATGGGTGTTGGTTGCTTAAATACACAAGTTTGGGCCCATCAAAAAAGTCAAAATTTGCATTTTACCTAGGTAAAATGTGTTCCAGGGCCATGAAACGAGTTTCAGGGATTTTTTTTGGTCTGGAAGCCTTTTCGGCCAGTGTGAAACGCGTTCCAGCACCACTGAAACACGTTTCAGCTTTTCAATTTTTCTAATTTTTTATCTTTTCACCACACGGTCAATACACATCGGAATTTCGCGTATAATAGGTCGGTTTCTATGTAAAAAATACATTCCAGACTCATTTTTAATATCCTTCCGCCCATTCGGGCACAACACATGGACTTACGGAATCGAAACACTTATAAATACACACATATACGCGTATCCGAGTACTCTACGGTCAAGATAATACTTAGTCCGAGTCAAGATTGCCAAGTTACTATAGCTTTATACAAACATAAAACTACACATGACCTATCTGACACGACTTATGATGAGCTATTAAGAATTCTTCGAGATATGTTTCCTCAAGATAATACTTTGTTTGAGTCATTGTGCTACCATTGCGATACACCACTAAACTGTTGTGCTCGAAAGCAGAATCTAAAAGAGAAGCAACATAAATTTGTATTTGTATTTTTCTTCTACTGCAAAAGAAGAAAACCAAAAAGATTACCCATATCTTTCATATCTTTTGTGCTAGTATATGTGCATGTGCTTTGCACCTGAGTTTTAGAATTTATCAATTAAAATTAGAACTTTTTAGTTAAAATAAAGTTCTAAATTAAGGATACAAATAATATTTTTATTTTTTATAAATAATATTAAAATTAGTTGATGAGTGTGAGCTAAATAAAATAAAATATAAATCTTTAAAGGCTAAAATATATATAAAGTAAGCTTAAAAGTTAAGAGGCATGTAGAGAAGTGGGAATATATTGAATTACTATTTTAACCTTGTGAACAATTTTAGAATTAAGTTTGATCATAATTTTATTGGGTTAATTTCAAAATTTTGGCAAAATGTCAGACAGTGACCTTTCTCTATGTATTTGTATTATATGTAGTATAGATTTTTTTTTTTTTTTTAATGTAGTAGTTTTAAACTAATAGAACTAAATCTGGATTGGCTTTATATGCTTACTTCTACAAAATCAAGCTCACTCTAGGTTAAAATAAACAAAGTTGTAAATTGAAAAGCTTCTCCACTTTAGAGACAAAAATCTAAATGGTTGTCGGGTGCCAATGTTGGTTGCCAACGATGACGGCCAATGTCCATTGGATGTATGAGATGCGTGTGTATTACGTGTAGCATCCCTTGCATCCAACTAGCCCCAGCGCTGGCCTAGCTTTGATTTAGAATAAAATTAAGAAGAAACATAATTAGAAAGAAATAGCTCCCACCTTTTTCTTTTTCTTTTAGGGATGCATGTATATTTATTTAGAGATGTTGCACAATACACGCACATCTTCAAAATATTCAAGGAAGTTTAGTGTCAGCGTCAGAAAATGGCGTTGGCACCCAGGGCATACAAAGCATTTTTCTTTGCAAAAATTTATTAAAACAAAAATAAATAAAAGCACACAACATTATTTAGACAAGTAAATGATACTTCTTTTGAAAAAAAAAAAAACTGTATATATATATTATTTTCTCCAGCAATTAAAATAGCACTTGTAAACTCATATATAAAATAACCTTAAGTCTCATAAATCTGAGTGGGAAGATGAGCGACGTAATGGTTCTTTGGGAAAGCAAATTAAACAAAATAGCACAACAAAAATTTCAGCAACAATTTTCCTATATTTATAACAAGAAGTATAATATTCCATTGATTTGTAAACACCTGCATGGCAGTTCAACACATTTCATTCATCCACCTAAAATTCTGTAAAAACTACATAGCACTTCGAACGTATTTCATTCATCCAAGCCAAACTACTTTTAGTACATTTTCATTTACATGTTTTCACTATTTGCGCAAACCATATAAGTAAGTGGGAAAAAAGAAAAAAAAAAAAAGTCCAGCCAAAATACTCAATCAAGATGATATATGTATGGTTATGATGATACAGTTATTTTCAGGCATACCTCTGCCCAATGTTCTATTTAAGAGCATCTTCAATGTTCTTGTGGATTATGAAAAAAATAAGTGTCACATAAGATAAATAGACATGGTGTTAAAATAAACTTCTATAATGCAACTATCACTATTTACTATCAAGCGGAGGTGACCAAAAAAAAAAAAAGTTGAGGCTGTTAATATATCGTCTAGTTGACAATCATTCAATTTATACCACGTAAAAACAAATATCTTAATATTGTATATTTTAAATAAAAGCATTAAAAAATATTTTTTAACTTAATTGTCTATTAAGTAATATTTTATGCATTATCAATATATATATATATTATGCCACGTAGGAAACAAATACCTTGACATTAATGACATGATACTTTTTTTTAAAATACAATCCATATGAGCATTGAAGATGCTTTAACGGCCTTCAAAAAAATTGTTCTACCTAGATCCCTCACTGGTCTTAACCTATCAAAAGGAGCTCTAAGGGAGACAGGATAGCAATAAAAGCAATAAAAATACTGCATAAATAATCTCAAAATGTATTGAGGAAAAAAATTTAACTCGACTAGCCTTTTCCTAACAACATAAAGCCGACTACATAAATTGACTTCCTCCACTCCTCTCTATCCATGGCTAAGTCAACATTCAACTAAGCCTTGTAATTTGTATGTATTGAAGACTAGAGTTAATAAATTAGAAAGATTGTAATTACAATATTAGGTTAAGAATATTAGGTCAAGTAAAACCAAGCAAATCATTTTGTAACAAGGAGAATGTTCCAACGTCTAAACTTGAATTACATTACAAAGTATCCAAATGCATAGCCCTCCAATCTCTAACCGGAACAAAAGCATGAATCCCGTGAAATATAAGGACGCTATTCCAATGCGAAGCGCCAATGTAGGTCATGTGCGAGGCGCCCATGTACTCCCTAGCATTGGCACCCTGTGTACATTAAGCATTTCAGGAAATATATCCACCCAGCTGCAACCAGGATTCTTCCTCCCTCCCTTTGATTTCATCAATTCCCTAGTCTCATTTGCCTCCTCCCACTTCCCTGCTTCTGCATACATATTTGACAGAAGCACATAGTAGCCACAATGCTCCGGTTTCAACTCAAAGAGATGTTCAGCCGCCCACCTTCCCAATTCTATATTTCCATGTACTCTGCATGCCCCAAGCAATGACCCCCAAACATTGGCATCCGGTTCAATTGGCAAGCCTCTAATAATCTCCACAGCCTCTTTCACATGACCCGCTCGACCAAGAAGGTCAACCATGCAAGCGTAGTGCATGTTCGTTGGCCTTATATCTCGAGAAAGCATCTCATTGAAATACTTTAATCCCCTCTCAACCATCCCACCATGGCTACAAGCAGACAAAACCGCAAGGTAGGACACTAAATCGTAGTCAACACCTCTAACCCTCATTGAGTCAAAGAGATCAATTGCAACATCTACTTCACCATGCATTCCGTAGCCCAATATCATGGTATTCCATGAGACCACATCCTTGTCAGGGATTTGATCGAAGACCCGCCAAGCAAGGTCTATCTTCCCACATTTTGTATACATATCCAAAAGTGAGTTGGCCACAAAGAGATTGGAGTGGGAAGCTCTGATTAACAAACCATGGATTTCCTTCCCTTGCTTGATTGCGGGTAGATTCCCGCAAGCGGAGAGAGAGCCCATGAAGGAAATGGTGTCATGCTTCAGATCCATGAGCCTCATTTCTGAAAATAAAGTTATGGCTTCATAGCAATACTCACTCTGACTGTAACCCATGATAAGTACATTGTAGGACACTTCATCTCTTATGGATGTCTCAAAGACATTTCTAGCAAAAGTTAAGTTGTTGCATTTGGAGTACATGTCAGTCAGAGCATTTGAGACAAATAAATCCAAGGCAAACCCCTTGCGAATTGACACTGCATGAATTTCCATCCCTTGACGAAGAAAACCCATCCTTGCAATAGCAGGAAGTACATTTGTGAACGTAATGGAGTTTGGATATTCACCATTGTTCTGCATTGCAACTATAAGTCTAATGGCTTCCAACTCAAGCTTGTTTAAAACAAAGTTGGCCACCATTGCATTCCATGTAACAATGCTTCTTGTATCCATCTTGTGGAACACAGTTGATGCTTGCCTGAAATGCCCTGATTTTGCATACAAATCTATCAGACAATTGGAAACAAAAACATCAGAATCTATACCTCTCCTGATAGTATATGCATGAATTTCCTTGCCCAAGCGGAAAAATTCCATTTCTAGCAACACAGGCAAAACAGTTGAAAATGTAACAGAATCTGGCCTTTTTCCCATGGCCACCATCGACCTAAACATGTCCAAAGCATCTCTAAGAAGACTTTCACGAGCAAAAGCAGCAATAATGGTATTCCATGAAACCACATTCCTCTCAAACATTTGATCATAAACCAGCTTCGAAGCTGCACAATTCCCACACTTACCATACACATCAATCAATGCGTTGCAAACAGTAACATGGGAGTCTAAACCAGATTTCACCACATACCCATGGACTTGTCTGGCAGTTTCCTCGTCTTCAAGCCCTGCACAAGCAGGTAGAACACTGATGATGCTAACGGAATTAGGCTTCAATCCAGTAATCAAATTCAATTTCAAGAACCATTCAAGCACCTTTAAAGAACATCCCTTAACTAGAGATGCAGCCATAATGGAATTCCAAGACACAAGATCTCGTTCAAACATTTCATTGAACACTCGGTTTGCATCCAAATAATGTATAGGTGCATAAAAGGAGATAAGGGTGTTGCCCACGAAGACATCACTATCGAAACCCAATTTGAAAACCAAGCCATGGATTTCCAAGCCCTTTTCAACTGCAAATTCGTCTATACAAACTTTAAGAACAAAGGGGAAGGTGTGATCGTCTAGTTGAATGCCATCTCTAACCATTTGATTGTAAGTCTGAAAAGCATTACAATGGATGCCAGCAACCGAATAAGCTCTTATAAGAGTGTTCCATAAGAAAGCACTACTCCAATTCGAAATGCCCTGATTGAAGAGTAGACGAGAGGTTGAAGAGGAAGCATAAGTGGCGTATGTAAGCATGAGCGAGGATAAGATTGAAGCACTCCATTGAAGTGCACCAGTGATGACAGCTAAGGCGTGGACCTCCTGAGCATGTTTGAGGGGTTGTGTAGATGAGCAGAGGCGGAGGACAAGGGAGTGACCATATGATAAGAGTTGAGGAGAACATGGGGTAGTTGTGAGAGACGAGTGTTGCTGCTGCTGCTGCTTGAATACAAGAGTGAGCACTTGTTTGCACAGAAAGCTTTTTGCAACACGTAAAACATGAAGATGTAACATACATGTCCTTCTCAGGTCTTGTTAGTGCATGCAACCAATTCTAAAGTGTTGTGACCATAACTGGAAGAGGAGCTCCATACCTGTGAAATAACATTATGGAGTGAAAAAAAATCATGTACATTTCAAGGAATGCAATAATAACCAGCATCCCACCCCGCCCCAAACAAAGAAAAAAAAAAATGGATTTCTTTACTAAATTTTCAAAAGAGAATCACGCATACTATGCACCATGCCTCCATGGAAACCTAAAAGTTATGGAATTAATCCAAAAAACCCTTTTTAAGATATATGGATAAAATTGTGTATACTGATCCTTTCCAAACCCTGCAATGACACACTCATTTCTAATTTTAAAATCTTGTAATAAATTATATGGACATTAAACCCTTCAAGCAAAAGTATTATACCAATCATTATCTACATCCATTCACAAAACACTTATGTTTCTACTTATAAACAGACAAATAAAATCAAACAAAAAAATAAAAAGAAATTATAAAAAATCTTGAAAACATCTTCCCCATACTTTTGACAATTGAGGGTTTTTTTTAGAGCTATAACAGCCTACATAATACTACGAAAAGTTCCATTCATCCACCCAAACTACTAGAAGAATTTGCATAGCACTCCAAGTACTTCATTTATCCACCAAAACTATTTCCATTTGTTTACGTTCACAAATTCAAACTATTTGTACTTGTTATAGTTAAGGTCAATAAGTACTTGAAAGGATTCAATAAAACTCACTGGTCATTCACACACAAACCTTAACCCATATCTTTTATATTTTATATATTGCTAAAATACATAAAATAGTATAAAGCATACTTCTTTAAATCAATATTAAGGCACATGCTTTAGGTAGGTGTACAAATCACAAGTGGAAGTTTCAGTTGCAACTAGTAGAACAAAAATATGAAATTAATACTTGCTTGTTGAGAAGAAGCATGTTATTGAGCAAATGACTTAGGTATTAGAAAGAAAAATAAATGATGTTAGACTCCTGAAAGCGTTGATTTTTCTTAACTAAATCTTAGCTCTCAATAAAAAGAGAGAGATGGAGAGATTTTTGTCTTTTGAGCTTTGATTTTAGCATTTTAAAGCATAGTTTCACACTCCGAAGTAATTTAAATTTCACCAAAATCCAAACTAGAATGGCAATGAGGTGTACTTGTGGAAGGTTTTGCAAAATCTGCATTGCCTTTATATGCTAAATTCTTAAAAATGAAGCTAGCTCTTGATTATAATAAACAAACCTGTAAATTGAAAAAGCTTCTCTATCTGAGATACAAAGTTATAAAATTAATCTAGTATGCAAATTATAAGGTTTATTAGGAGTTCAAATCTCACTTTTACCAATAAAAAAAGATAAAAATAAATAAAAAAAGAAATAACTCCCACCTTTTTTTTTTTCCTAATGTAACCTATTAATCCACCAGATGAGTGAAAAAAAAAAAAAAAAAAAGCAAGACAAGGACTTCTTCCACATACTAGCATGTACATATATGTATACATTCGCAAAAAAAAGTTATAATTACAACAAAAGAAGTGCAACACTATTTAGACAAGTAAATAATATTTCTTTAAGAAAATGTTAAAAACATAATATTTTCCCTAGAAATAACACTTCAACATATTCCATTCATCAACCCCAAACTAGTTTTAATACATTTTCATTTACATACTTTAGCTATATGCACTAACCATATATTTAAGTCTATGAAGTGGTGAAATAAATTCAACATATTTCATTCATCTACCCAAACTACACTAAAAACTACATAGCACTTCAACATATACCATTCATCCCAACCAAACTACTTTTGATACAATAGTATTTGTATATCTCGACTATTTGTGCTAACCATATAAGTCTAAGAAGTGGTAAAAAGAATAAAGTCCAAATTCTCAATTAGTTACACATGGATTTTAGACTTTAGCATTTCAATTCTTACTTGAGGTATCATAAAACAAGTCCATATTAGAAACCTTTTGGAGTAATAACACATTGCAGATGATAGTGAGGTCACTCAAGACAACACATTGCCTCGAAACAATTTAAAATAATACAATCCAAATAAAAGCAGAATTTTCTCAACTACAACTGAATTTTACTTCTTAAAACAGAATATATATATATATATATATATATATAAGGGGCTGCCCGGTACACGAAGCTCCTGCCTATCCAAAGTTCCAGGGAAGGGTCGGACCACATTTGGGTCTATTGCATGTATATATATATATATATATATATAAAACTGAGAGAAAGTCAAATAGCATAACAAAATTCACACTCATACCACAACTACCACGTAGTTGAAAGAACACCTCGTGTTTGTTTCTCAAAATTGTTCATCATAGGGAAGACCATTTCGCTTTTGAAGTCCAATGTCCAAACATACACATCTAGAACAATTTTAAGGTGAGGAAGGATCATAAAGCATGACGCAATCAAGAGGCCTTGAGGGATGATTCCAAGATTGCACTATAGGGTTTGGAAGTAAACCTCTGTAATATGCTTAGATGTTATAAAAAAACGAAAAATTGTTTTAGGTTAGTGTACGTATTGATCCCTTCTATGTCTAATAAGAAGTAGAGATAAAATTGCAAAATGAGCCAAAAATTTTAGCCTTTCTTTTAAGCTTCTAGCATAAAGAGTTGCCAAACAAGATCAATTAAAAGATTAGCAAGAACAATGTCACATTGTCACCAAACATGAATTTGCAAGTTGTATCTTATTTTCTTATATATTATCAATACCGAAAGGAGAATATTTAGAGGCCCAAATGTAATTAATTCAATTAGGCTACTCAAATAACTTTATTTTTCATAATAAAACAACTTATACACCAAAAGGCTGCGAATACAAGATAATCAAAGTTAAGACACAAACTTCAAATACCATTATAATAATAGTTAACAACACTAAGGAAATAAAAGAATTAGTGTTGTCAAGGCAATAGTAGGCGATATACCTTATCTAGGCTAGGCAGAGCCTAGCGACATATAAAATATTTATTTAGAGGTACCTAGAAAAATTATTTATTTATACATTGGGCCCCTCCCCCTCTATATATATATAACTATTTATTTAATATTAATACATAAATCATAAATAAAATTATATAAGATTAAATATATTTATTTATTTGTATAAATATTTATGCGAGCAACTAAACGTACCACATTAGTTGTTGTTACTACCCCACCACAAATTTATTTTTTTTCCCACAATACCCTTCTATAATTTGTCTAAAATAGCTTCACATAAATTTTATTCCCACCTAACCCGAAAGTATTTACTAACTTTACCCACCACCATAAAGCCCATTCATCTTCTTCCCATAAACCCTAAACCCTTCTTCCATTGTCATCTTCCTACCCTTCTTCCCCTAAACACTCTTTGGAAGCTTTTAAGAGCCATTTTGATAGGGCAAAGATCCTTTGTAAACGATTTTGAGGTGTTTTGAAAGTTGGTTTTCAAGTGTGTAGAAACTCACTCCAAGGCAATCAAAATATACGGTCTTCACACCATTTGAAAGCACAATGGTGGATGATTCAAGTTGACACGAAGCCCCTTGAAAACAACTGAAAACGGGAGGTTCGGTCGGGCCCCACCGAACAATTGCACTCGGTTTGGTAGGGTCCGACCGAACTTGTTGCCTTGGTTCTGTCCTGTCCTACTGAACAGAGGTCATATGTTTAGTAGGATCTGAGCGAACCTCCCATTTTCAATTGTTTTCAATGGCATGGCCATTCAAGTAAGTTATGGTGGTTGTCTAACCTATTTGGCTCCTTTTTTGTGGTTTTCAATGCAATTTATATGTCGGTGTACCGCTGACCACTGTATTGCTACTTATTTTATACATCGGCGATCAAATTAAGAGGAAAGCGCTTTGAATTGGGTTAATGTCGCTTCCAGGACCATAAAAATATAATTACCACATGAAGCCCCTTGAAAACAACTGAAAAAATGAAGTTCGATTGGACCCCACCGAACAATTGCACTCGATTCGGTAGGGTTCGACCAAACTTGTTGCCTCAGTTCAGTCATGTCCTACCGAACCGAGGTCATATGTTCAGTAAGATCCGACCGAACCTCCCATTTTCTGTGATTCCCTACCTAATCGTGCTTTTCGGGACAAAAATAGCACCTTTGCCTTTTTTTTTTTGTCATACACACAACAATACAATGAAAAACTAAAGAAAAATGCATCAAAACATGCACAAATACAAAAATATACCCAAAAAATCTATCAAAAGAAAAATATCTCAAAAGGTTCAAAATATTCTTCTAAAATGTCCAAACGGCGCCTAGATGATTATGAGAACTTCGATCTAAGACCTTTCAAGCTCGATTTGAGGGTTAGAACGCCAAGATGACAGGTGCTTCAAGTTAAAGGCTCAATTTGAAATATTTTGGACGAGAAAAACGACAACGAAGGCGTGGACACTTTGGATCGAATTAAGAGAAGAAAACGACCTTGGATCATGGCGTTTCAACTTGGGTAACGGCGGTGAAGCTTGGGCTATGGCGGTGAAGCTTGGGCAATACCGGTGGTAAATGACGACTAGGGTTTGGAGTTGGAAAGAAGAAGATGAAACGGTGGAAGGGAAAAGGGTATTTTGAGATGTTTTGAAATTTTTTTGTGGGGTAAAAAAAGAAATGTAATACTAAGTGGGGGAATAGAGAGCATTACTCTGGTACGTTTAGTTGCTCCCATATTTATATTTATATTTATACAAATAAATAAACATATTTAATCTTATATAATTTTATTTATGATTTATGTATAATTATATATATATATAATTATTTATATTTGGCATTTTATTTCAAATTGTATAACAAAAAACATCCCTTTTTCAACTCAGCCAATGAAAAATTAAGTACTTCAAATTATTACTTAATTTTTATTGTCAATCTCCATCCCAAATAAATGAGGGAAAAAGGGCTAATATTGTAATATTTAAGCCAATGAGGCAATTGGCGCGTTGGCAAGCCGTCTCGACGTGAGACCGGGGTATCTCGGGTTCGATTCCACATGCCACAAAGTCATTGCCAAGGATTTGGTAAGAAGATTAGACGGATTTGTCTGCCATATGCTGGGTCCGGATATTGCTCGGGGGGGGGGGGGGGGGGGGGGGGGCACTGACCACTAACTTTGTCTCTTCTCAAAAAAAAAAAGAAATATTTAAAAAAAGAAAAAATGATCAAATGCAACTACACATGCTCTACGATTTATAAAGTTTAACAACTTCAATATTCAATTGCTTCTCTCAAAATAAAAATAAATAAAAAAACACAAGTTCAATGTCCATATTCAACCACATTCCACAAAGTCTAAAAAACATATTACAATGTTTCATAAAAAACCATCAAGGTTAAGTTCAACTTCAAGGTCAAAATGAGTAATTATAATTTATCAATTATCAAATTCAGGAATTTCTTCGAGAACTTCAACATTAATATCTTCCACAATATCATTAGAATCATCCTTATCAACATCTTTGTTGTATAACTCGTCATCTGTGCTACAATCTGATGATTCAAATAGTGGCTCTTGCTGTTCTTCTTGCCTTGAGCTCCCACCCACATCCATTTGCTTTCTTGATCTAGAATAGTGTCTTACTTCATTATGACCCAAGGCTTCTTCAACCTGTGCCCATGTCAAATCTTTATTTTCATGAACGAATTGTTCAATATTTCCAGTAAGCCACTCCTTACAATCATCAATATCAATAGAATTGGGTCTAATGATTCCTTCTTATTGTATCGCTCCACCAACTTTTGATTGTAACGAATATATACTAGATCATTCAACTTTTTTTGCTCTAATTTGTTCCTTTTCTTCATGTGAATCGGAAGTTCAAAAAGAATTGTATTACTATAAAGTTATAAATATAAAAAAATTATTAATATTAGTAGTAAAACTATAAAAGTCAGCATAAAATGTATATCTCACTCACATGTTCAAATACACTCCAATTTCTTTCGCATCCACTAGAACTACACGTTAAACCAAGAACTTTTAGAGCCAAAGATTGGAGATTTGGAGTACCAACTCCAAAAAGCATCCACCATTTAACTACATCACAACAAAAGTAATAAACATAACATTAACACTTTTTAATACAAAATCATTATACAAATAAAAAATATAATGAAAAAGAAAGGTAGTTACAAAAGAGATTTGCTACCTGGTGACATTGTTGCCTTTTTCTTAATTGCTACCTCCTTACCAATAAGGCCTTTAGCAATCGTATACTTTGCCATCTCATCATAAATGGTGTCTACAACGGCCGAACTTGGTGACAACTTCTCAACCACTTCATACATCCCATTCACAACCTCCCCATCTTCTTGCAATCTATTAGTATAGTATCCAGCAACATGAAGTGGGTGATGAAGCTGTGCATCCCATCTTCTATCAATGATATTCCATACTGAGGAGTATCTGTTATTTTACAAAACTCAAAAGTTAGAATTTTTCTAATCCAAGAAGGCATATAATAATATTATTATTATTAAAAATATCTAAGTACTTACTGTTGATTTTCCTCCTCTAAAAATCTTCTGATTGTTTCTTTTTCCCTGTCCATTGCTTCACAAATATATCCCATGGGGGGTGATTTCTCTATGTCAACCAATCTCAAAACCTTTACCAATGGAGCTGAGATCTTCATTGCATATATAACCCCATTCCAAAAGGAATTCGAGAAGACAATACCAAGCGCCCTTACTCCTTTAGCATCACGAGACCACTTAGAAGTATTTCACTCATCACTAGTAAACATTTTTCTCAAATCGTTTCTTTTTCCTGTAAATGCTTTGCAAAGTAAGAAATGACGTGGCGAATCTCGTGACACCAGGCCGAATGATATCACTATCATGTGTGACTGTCCTCATCAAATTCAAAACAAACTCATGATTATATATGAAGCCTAACAAAAAGATTGCTTTTTCAATCACTCCCTTCGCCCTAGGAAGTGCTCCAACATCTTCTAACATCAAGTCAATACAATGTGTTGCACAAGGAGTCCAAAACAAATGACACCTTTTTTCCATTAACATTTTCCCTGCTGCTACATATGCCACTGAATTATCTGTAACAACTTGGATCACTTTATCTTCACCAACTTTTTCCACAACATTGTCCAATAACTTAAAAAGAGTTTCTACAGTCTTCACATACGAGGAAGCATCTATGGACTTCAAAAACACTGTGCCAGAAGGACTATTAACCAAAAAATTGATTGAAGTCCTATTCCTCTTGTCTGTCATCCATCCGACAAGATAGTACAACCACTAACTGCCCATGAATCCTTAATAGGCTGCAATATCTCATTAGTATAAGCTAACTCCTCCTTCAAATATGTCACCCTTCCTTCATGGTAACTTGGTGGCTTCAAACCAGGTCCAAATTGCCCAATTACTTCAACCATTGTCAGAAAGCTCATTGCTTTCAAAGCATTAAAAGGGATTCCCTGTTGATACATCCACCTCATAATATATTGACAGACTTTTTTTCTCTCAGCCTTCTTTTTTCTCTTAGTCTTCTTTGTCATACTCTCAAGTGTTGCTTGTTTTCCTTTCCTTTTTTTGCATGCTTCTGCTAGATCAGGTTGAACAAAACAATCCATCAGACCCTTCTTTTTAAGAGGCCTTGGTGCACTTCCACCGGTCAAGTTTACCACATCAGCTTCCTCATCAACTTCTTTTAACCAAAAAAATAAGGAAAGAAATCAATGCTATAAAATAAAAGAATCAAAGATTGAGGAATACAATGCAAAAGAAAGAAATAAATAAAATAAAAAGAAATAAAAAGAAAAAGTGCACACTCTGCCACCGTTGGTGGATAGTGGCAGAGTGTGCGAATTGATCGAAATCATCAAACTTTCAATGTTTTCCTACAAAAAGAGAAATTAAACACTGAAACTGAAAATAAACAAAGAGAAATCAACTTGGGAAGTTAAAAATATGATATTTTTAAGCTGTAAATGAGAAAAATGAAAAAACAAAAAACCAACATACTATGTCGGACCAAAAAAAAAAACTCAACGACAGCAATTGAGTCGTCGTCAACGTCGTCTAAGTCATGTCAAAGGTCCTTGACGTCGCCGGAATGATTGGGCAGTGGCGATGAGGCTGCAACGTCATCGAAGTGATTGGGCAGCGTTGACGATGTGCGAGGGGAAGGGAAATGAAGAGAAAGAGAGAGAGAGAGAGAGAGAGAGAGAGAGAGAGAGAGATTTTTTGGCTTCAGGACAGTCATCGGAGGGGAAGGATTCAGTCGTCGTGTCGCCGGAGGAGATGAGATCGCCAGAGGGCTGTCGGAGGAGCAATGGAAGGGTTCCAGTGTCGACGGCCTTTAACTTTTTGAAAATTGCAAAAGCCCCCCCAAACCACCCAGACCATCGCCTAGGCGCCACAACCCTTAAGTCGACTAGGCGACGCCTTGACAATACTTTAGAGAATGGACAAAAAAAAATGAACATCATAATCTTTTTCTCTAAAAAAAATAAAATTATTGAGTACACAAAAAAGAACTCAATAAAAGAAAAATAATATATGGATCCATATAATTACTATCATCCAACTGAAAACATTTAGAGTTATTGGACCATCTAAAAAAAGTTTTCATTTCCCAATCTGCGGTTTTACTACATATAACGTGACTAAATTCAGACTATTTACTTCTTCATAAGAACCATGGGCATGAAAATTGATTTAAGATTCGCATCTTAAGGAATTCTGCCCCCTTCATCAGCAATTCCACTGCAAGTTGGTAACGGCTCAGGGGTCAAAGAAATTAAGAGTTTTCATTAAAATTACAAGACTTTTTGTCTCTTACAAAAACTAGAAATTTGAATTCTAAAACTATTAGAGGTACCCATCAAAATTTCAGTATTCACTTTTTTCAACTATTTCAGGTTTTAGAAAAATGAAGAACTCAACTATCAATCTTTTGGGCAATTTCTCCAAGCAGGTTATGTGCATAAATAAGTATTGCATCCACAGCCCATATATATTTTCACAGATGAAGTGAATAGATCCCAACATTAAAAAATAATGGTATGTAAACCCACTGGACCCATCAATTTCTTACATTATTCAAGTCCCAAGCAGGTTTCCATTGGGTAAACAACATCCATTTCTAATCCCTAACTGATAAAAAATAAATAAAATAGTAAAAGATTAAACAGGGTATATCTTACACAAACGTGCCCGACTACGGCTGCAAGTTTTGATGACCGCGCTCTTCTTCTTCTTCTTCTTCTTCTTCTTCTTAGTTTTGCACTTGAACTCGCCTAATGGTCCAAGCCCCCTCTCATTCGCTTGAGGGTTTCTGTCAGAGAACCTGTTGGGTGGTTTCTTTTATTAGATAGAAGCGAGCGATCATTCGACGGTCGAAGAAAATAATCAGAAACATAAACCTCTCGTCTGCTCGTCTCCGCCGCTTTTGTTCGCTGTTCACCGGTTAGGGGTTTTGACGCTTTTGGAGAGGGGAAAGACCAATTCATAAAAAATAAAAAATAAAAAAAAACATAACACAAAAGAACAAACAAAACAAGCCGTACAATTTGAACAACATTTTCTAAAGAAAAATGATAAAGGAATTAAAATTTGCATACCAATTATAACAAATCTGACGTAGATTAAAAATTATATTATTTAGATGATTTTAAGTTATAAAACTATGTAACATTGATTTGTAACAAATACTATTAAAATTTTTAATCCCTCTAATATTGTTTGTTTCTAAATCATCCTTTGGGGATCACATATATATTTAGTACGTTTATAACATGTCATGTTCCTCCGAATTTTTAGATTTTTTTTTTTCAATTTCTCTTAAAAAATAAAAGAAATAAAACGATGATTACCATCTTTTATAAATTATAAATAGTCTTTTAGAGTTTGCATTGTGGAACTTCTTAAAATAACAAAATAGGTCTAGCCAGATCTATAATTATATATAATAACGCAGTCCAAGGAAACGTTTCGGAGCACCACCTCAGCATTCCTAGAGGGATTTACAGAGCGTCATGATTTATTTCAGTTTTCCATCTTTTTCCTTCAGTTTGGTATATATCACTATCAATACCTCTCACTATTTATTTATTTTTCTTTTCTTTTCTCTTTCTTCTTTTGTTTTCTTTCTCAACCACTCCCCTTTTTCATCTCTCTAGCTCGTGCATGCTTCATTTCCAACCATATCTAAATTCTTCTTTTTCAGTTATGAAATAAAATTTGTTGTTGTTCTGTGCTCGTCCTCTTGGCTCAGTTGATCTTCGCCAGTTAAATCTTCAATTTACATAAAGAAGAAGAAGTAAGCTTTTATTTTTTATATCTAAATTTTTCTTTGGCAAATAGGGTCTCCTTATAGTGAAAAAAAAAACAAAAAAATAAATTACAATATAGATTCAAATTAAGTCAATTAAACTTTATTCAATTTTATGTTCCACACAAAATATCTAAGCCACCTAAGCTTTTGAACATATATAGCACGAGGAAGATCTTTAGTCGTGCAATAAAAGTGTGAAAGATCGAGCACACCAAGTGAATTATAGTATTGATGCGGCTGGCAGGCAGATTTTTGCCGATTGAGTCTTCAATCTACAGAAAGAAGAAGAAGGAAGCTTTTCTTTTTTTATATCTATTTTTTTTCATACAAGATATCTAAGTCACCTGTGCTTTTGAACATGTACAGCAGGAGGAAGATAACTAATATCTACAATCTTAATTCTTTCGTCCTCAATTTTTTTAGTTATTTATCATAGAATTATAGAATCATAACATATTCTTTTCTTTTTGGTACAGTTCAGTCATTAAAGAAGACATTTAAGGTCAGTACATCTCTTAGGTGTTTTGCTTATAATTTTTCAATTTAGGCTTTTTCTTTTAGAATATTTGAATTACCTATTCTTCAATTAAATTGCAGATTTAGAATTTTGGTGGCAAATTCATGTTTTTTATTTAATCTGACTAGGTTCGAACTTAAATTGTTTCGGATTTGCTTGATTTTTCATACATCAATTCCTTCATGAAAACACCTCAAGATGATTGATGACTTCAATTCTGCTTAAATAATTAGAATACTTTAGGGGTTGTTCTTTGGTTTCTAGAGTTTTTTCTTTTTTTTCCCTTTAAGTTATTTTGGTCAATAAACTAATGGGTTGTACTACTTTTTAAGGGTTGTTCAATGGTTTCTAGAGTTTTTTTTTTAAGTTATTTTGGTCAATAAATTAATGGGTTGTACTAATTTTTTTAGGATGTGGAGAGAAGAGAAGAATTTTTCTTGTAAATCTTGAAAGTGAATATTGAAGATGAACAATAATATTATTTTTTTATTCAAAGATTGTAGTTACCTGTACCATTTTGTTTCATTCATTATTTTACATATAATGGTCACATAACTTTTTGAACTCAATAATGGACATATTTATTTTGACTTTCCTTTGCTCCTAATCCCCTTCTTACTATTATATAATATTCAAATGAACAATTTTGTTTTTTATAACTTGAGTGTTGCTTCATTTCTATGGTTAGAATTATTGCAAATATCCCTGTTACCAAATGAATAATGGCAAAATTTATATTGTTATCAACATCATATCATATGCTTATATATAAACTTGAATAATGATAATGTCATTTCCAAATACAGGGTTGACGTTCATGGTATATGAATTACATTGATTATTTTTCGTATGTTGGGTTTTATTTGCGAGAAGGGGAAAGAACTTGGTGTATAGATAGAGTATATAGGCATTAGCTGCATTGGAATTGATATTAAAATTACTATAGGGTGCGGTAGTAGTAGTATGTAGGGTAGTACTATAAACATTTTGAAATGAGCAAGGAAGTTACACTATATAATGACAAATCATTGCACTAAATTGATCATAGAGTAAGCTTTCAGAGTTCTTTTCTTAAGTCAAGCTGTCATCTTTATGTTCAGTTCTTCTCCATGTAAGGTCCCAGCAATATCATTATATCTCGGATTACTCATAGATGAAGATCCGACATAAATCTGATGAGTTCAATAGTAGATCGAACAATAATTCATCATTAATACCTGTAATGGGTAATGGTGACAAATAAGAAGAAGAAAATAAGATAAATTGGGTTATTTTTATTTAAATTTTTAGTATGAAATTTCACTACCTTAGAAATTAGTCAAATTACTGTACCATGTATTTTATATTGATAGTTTTCAATTTTAAAACATGCCAATATCATATATATCAATATGAATAAAGTCTCTTTAATTTTTTTTATGTGGAAAAAGTTATTAAACAACCATTTATATAATATTAAAAAAGAAAATTATAGATAACTGACTAATCTTATTGTACAAACGATACGGACGTGGAAAATGCTTCTTTTTCTTGACCCTAATTCTGATAACCAAATATCTAATCTTTCCTTTTGTCTATTTTGGAGATCCATCAAACTTGGTAGCCAGATCTCAATATTTTTATTCAAATAATAATTAAAAGTTATGGAATTATTATTAAATGATGAACTAAAAATTTCTTTTAATTTATTTAATTTAAAATTAAAGAAATTTACCTTTAAAAGATTTTCTATCTTTACTAATTTATGTCTATGTTATTTTTTTTCTTCTATCTTTTGTCCTTTTCATACATTTATAGGAAAAGTTGTATATTTATTAAGGTTTCTGCCTTTAATTTCTTTTCCTGATTACTTTTAAATGAATTTTATTTCACTTTTAAAAGATTAGCTTCAACATGTTCCCATCTATATAGCTACATTATAAATGGAACAATTTCCGCCATAATACCACAATTTCCGCCATAATACCATGGCTAGGGGCATGTTTTATTATATGCATTTTTTACTTTTAAAAGATTAAGTTCTATAATATCAAATATGAGGTGTTTTTTAATTGTGGGGTCCCTATAGATATAATTTGATACATTTGGGCGCCAAGTGTCATTTTAAACAATTTTTGTCATTATTCTGGTGATGGCCTCACTTCTCTGCGTATTTTTAGATCTTTGACTATTCCTTCTCATCCTTCCAACCTCTCTGAATCCTACATTAATGTTAATATTGATATCTTTAATTCTAGCTAACTAGGTTAGTGTTAATTGTAGGAAAAGAAATATATTGCCTTAATATAAGACAAGTGATGTGATATGTGAAATAAATGCAAGAGATTGATATAACCAAAACCTGTTAAATAAAAAATGCCACATGTACAACTCTTTCGGTCAACATACAATAGTAGGTAATGCTATCTTTTTGTGATGCAAATGATCTAGAGATACATGTACCTCTACTCTATATATCTATCTATATCTATTGCTATATCCACTAATCTATTTATATGTTATGAATAATAATGCAGTGACCATTTTCTGTGTTGACACTTAATAACACACTCTAAAGAAGACACCTCGACGTCAGCTTCACTGTATAAGTTCAATGCTTTTCCCTCTTTAATTATCATTTTGATTATTTCTCTCAACTCTTTTCTTTGCGGTTCCCACACAATGTCGGCGTCACTGTGTATATTTTAAAAATATGATTATTTTTTTGTATCAATATGTATCCAAAGAAAAGATTACACTTTTCTTTTAATAATAATAATCAAAGAATATTCAAAAGTCATAGCGTGTTATTGAGACAATTAAGTCATGATAGTAACTCCTCATTTATTACTAATAAATGGATGAGACAATTTCTAAACATTTCAACCACCCGTCATGCAAGTCATGATAGTAACTTCTCATTTATTGCTAATAAATGGATACGACAATTCATAAACATTTCAACCTTTTAAACTCCTTACTTCAGTCTACTTATCTTTTCTGCAACCCACCCACCCCCGTTCTATCTCACTGCTCCTCTTTCTCTGTATTGATAGTTTCAGTGGCTTCAGTTGGTATTAGAACCAATTAGGTTAAGCGTTGTCGAAGGACGTCATTGTTGCTAGAAATTATTGGAGGAGTCGCGGGTGTTCGATGTGGTTGCAAGAAGCGGCGGCATTATGGGTGACACTTTGTGAGAAACTTTCAAAAGAACAATTTTGACCATAAGTTCTCCTTTCTTTCTTCTTTCTTATTGATTTTTTATTGCCATTTTTTATTTCACCATAAGTCACCTATCGTAGGTACTTTTTAGTTTTAATTCTCTTTATCTAATTTTTTTGATTTTGATTTTGTATTTGAAAATTTTATCCTCTTTTCTTCTTTTACCAGGTACGAACAACTGATTTTCACCAAAAGTTTTTCATGCTTCTTTCTTATTTATTTATTATTTTCAAATTTGTAATAAAAAACAAACTCATCACACATACTTTTTAGTTTTAATTTTCTTTGGCTATATTTTTTTGTTATGTTTTATTTTAAAATTTTATCCTCTGTTCTTCTCTAACCAAGTACGAATTGTAAGTCAAAAATCTTATGAGTTAAAAAATGTGATATGAGATTGACGATCGACGATGAAAAGGTTGTCATACACATAAATTGTTGAGCCCGATACGTTGTAGATATAAGAATCACTTCGAGAACATAAACCATAATTGTTGGATCTTAAACTTATGTTGGCTAATGAATTCTAGGGCTCGAAAGAGGTTGCGAATATGTTGTTATTTATATAAGATCTGGCTCCATGTAACGAAGACAATTCAAGAACAAAGATTACAAATACTGAGAAAAGTCCTAGAGAAAAGGGTGGAAGTAGGATATGTTATTTAGGCGTATTGTCGGTTGGTCTCTATGCAAAAGTCATTAATATTAAATGTCGGGCCTTGTCAATAATTATTGAATGCAAGTCTTACTATTGTAAATACTAGTATATCTAACATCGCAATCGAATTCAATTATTCATGGCATTTCATTTCCACGGAAATCTCTTTTTTTTTTTTTTTGAGATGACGAAAGTCTTTCTGAAACGGCTCACTTCAACAACTACTCTTCAATATATTTATATATTAAACTATATAATATCTACCAGATCTATATAATATTATATTAATATATTAAAACTACATAATATTATATAATATTACTTATAAAATGATTATAATATATTTTCTATAATAAATAACGTTTCACGTTTCTTTTTCAATTATTTTATATTTTTAAATTTTTATCATATTAAAACTTCATTACTTAATTTAATATTTTAGTAATTATTTTAAACAATAATTGCATATTATCTTTAATTAAATATATGCGCGTGGGTTTAAAAGCTTGTTTTAATTAAAGAACAAGTCTTTAACTAGACCCTGCATTACCCGCTCACTTTTCTCCTAAGAAATAAAAAGACAACTTTGCTTTTATATACTCTATTTAATATTCAACGACAATTTGATTGGCAATTGGTGATATCCTTGATTGGATAGTACAACAACTCCGGAATAAAAGAGATCTCTCTCCTCAAAGTGAAGTTAGGGCAAACAAGCAAATCACACGGGAGAGGGAAGATTATATGCAGAACAACTTCCTCACCCTATTTAAGCCAAGTAACTCCTTACTTTAAAATTCGAGGATGAATTTCTTTAAGAAGTGGAGGTTGTAACATCCTTAACTTTCACTTAAGCTTATTTCTAGGATGTGTCCCAAGTTTTCTTGAAAATCATGGCCCTAGACCATAAAATACCTTGTGTTGAGGTGTTGGGGACCTTAAAGACTCAAACTTAGGTGGAAAATAACATTCATGAAGTAAGAAGACCTTGGACTAGGGTGGTTATGGCCTAGATTCCAAAAGGGAAGAAAAAAGGGAATTTTGGGCTGTCTAGTTGACTGAATTACAAAAGAGTCGACTCGATTGTCATTCCCAAAACAAAAAAAAAAGAGTCGACTATATTGGCTCGGACCTATATAAAGAGGCGTGATTTTTTGGTTTTTTCAACATTTCCACTTCTCCAAAACAAGAGAATTATGGGAGAAAATTTTGGGGGCTTGGAGGTTGAAGGTGGCCACAACCTGTGCTCCAAGGGTTCAAACATCACTCACAAGAATCGATTTGGATTCCCTAACATCTTTCTAACCGATTTAACGTAATTTCTCTAAAATCCTAAACCTTAATTTTCTCTAAGAACCTTAGAACGTGAATATGACTTAAGGCTTAGTTCTTGAATGATTCAAAGGGTGTTTAAATGTTCATTTGAGTCTTAAATAAAGATCAAATGAGCTTTCGAAGTTGGAGAACACAAAATCTACATTTCAGATAGTTTTATGATGTCCTAACCATGGGTTTCAAATGCGAAACTCTCAAAGTGATGCAAATGGGATTTAAACTCTATTTTTAATGTTAGTGTTCCATCGAAAAAGAAAACACTGAAAAAGTAAGTAAAACATGGCCTGAGTCAAACCTCCACCTCGGCCACACTCGATGAGCAGGCCCCAACTTAAGTCAAGGCCCCTCAACCTTGACCAAGTTTTCCCCTCAGCCATGGCCAAAAGGGGGAAAACCCTTAGCCACGACCGAATGAAGGTTCCTTGGCTGAGGCCCCCTCAACGACAGCCAAGGGAGAGCCCTTTGGCCGCGGCTAAAGAGGAATCTTTCTCCCTCTCGGCTATGGCCGAGCACCCATCGAGCGAGGAGGAGATTGTTGGTTACCCAAGAGGGGGGGGGGTGAATTATGTGTTATGGCCAAGTTGTGCAAGTTAAAACTCTTTTTGGTTTATCTGCCTTTATCTTACAAAAATCCTTGATTTGGTTCAAATTATTTATCAAATAGATGGAGTGCAAAAATGAAGTGCAGAAAATAAAACAATGGACACAAGGATTTTTAAGTGATTCAAAAAAAAATTTCCTACTCCACGCCTAAAGAAACGTTCTCTAGGATTTCACTATCTCGGATTCGCACTGGTGTAAATCAAACCGTTAGAAATGCCTTTTTACAAGTTCAAGGTGAACCTATCATTTTACGAGTTAAGGATAAACCTACTAATTCCTTTTTCGGGATAATGAAGAACCTAAAATCCTTTTCACGAGGTTAAAGATGAACCACTTGACCCTTTTCAAGATAAAGGATAAAACTAGCCCTATGATTCCAACCTTGGAATCACAAGTTATTAAAAATCACTTTACATGGCTTGTTTCAATTAGAAACAAATCAAAGAAACTGAATCATAAATGTTTGTTCCAAATCCTTGGAAAAATTACAATGAAGCATAAGATATTACAATTTCAATCAATACAAGATATGAAAATGAAGCTCAAGGATTAAGAAAAAACTTACAACCATATACCTTTTTTTGAACCCATATTGCCCATTTGGATGTTGTTGAAAAATGTGAATGATTGATGCAAAAGTTGAAGCTCCAAAACGAACAAGATGATTTTCTCATTCAAATGTTCTCTCTAGGTGTTTTGAAAATGAGAAAAGATGGAGGATAAAGGTTAAAGCTCATTCTCTTATTTTCTCATAAGAACACTTAAGCTCTAGGGAATTTTGGATTTAGAATCGAACACTCATTTTCCCAAGAAATCAAGAGGTTTCTCTCAAAGAAGATTTGAAATTGAAGATTGAAGAGAAAACTCAAAAGAGAAATAGAGAACACACAAAAGCACATGTTTCAAAGAATTTGCAAAAGTTGCTCACATAGAGCTAAGGCATGAATTTATAGAGAAAATATCATGAAAAAGCAGGAAACTTGTTTTCATAAAGTGGAAACTCGTTTCTCCTCGAAATAGTAAAAAATCACATTCTGCTGACTTTTAAGGAAATGTGTTTGAGCCCGAGGAAGCACGTTTCTGCTTGTTTTTTACCATTCTACCAATTTTAAAGGAAACGTGTTTCCTAAAGTGGAAATGCATTTCTGCTTTTGTGGGCAAAAACTTGCTCTATAAACAAAAAAAGTGGAAATGTGTTTCAGGAAGTGAAAACATGTTCTGCCTGTTTTAAGTGAAAATAGTGGAAACATGTTCCCCAAAGAGAAATGTGTTTCTGTCTTTTCAAAATAGAAAAAAACTTGGTTTTTCTTAAAAGTTTCTAGTTCAAAATATGTTTTCTCGATAAATCAACATTAAACACATTTGAAACCAATTGAATTGAAGCTAAAAACATGTGTTGAACCATTTTAAACTTAAAGTCAAAGTTTTGACTTTTTTAGAGAACAATTGACTTTAAAACTTGTTGAATTAAAAACATTTTGACTTACAAAAACATCGACTTAGTAAAATATAGATGCATGCATGGAATGATTTGAAAATAAATGAGCAATATAAAAACAAGAAAGATTACAACCTAATTCTAAGTAAATTTGGAAGCTCTCATCCTTTTGTCTTCAAGTCAACTCGTCTAAGCTTTTGATTTTGACCTTGTTTGTTCCACTTGAATCTTGTATTGGCCTTTTGACTTATCCTTGGTACTGAAACATACTAGATGAACTCTTTAGAACCATTTGTAATATTGTTTGTAAGCATCAAAACACTAGGAAGAATCTAAGTGGTAAACCACTTAGGTCAACAAAGCCTCTCAACTATGGACGAGCCCACGGCCACCATCAGAGCACCTACCCTCGGCCACAGCGGAGGTCCCCAGCTCCAACCATGGTCTTGCCTTGAGCTTGACCAGGAATATCTTCCATATACACCAACAAAACATTCACAACCTTTCGTCTATGATACACGAGAACCCAGGACAAACTCAATCGTGGAAACATAGATCTTGATGCACAAGACCACCAATTCAATACTAATAAGGAAAAGGCTTAAATGTCTCACATTAATAAATGCCAGTAATAAATTTATGGAATCTACCCTCCACTATTAAAAAAAAAGGACTCTCAATCCACCAAACAAAGGTATGCTCAAAACTTGAATCCTTTGTACTTGTCATTTCTTTCTCCACCACAGACTAACTGAAGCATCAAAGTGTTTTTGGTGACACCCCCTTGGTGCCACTGCCCTTTGCAGGTTGGAAGCAAGGAGATCGACTAGAGACGAGAAGTCCGAAGGAACCATGAACCATTTTATTCGTAGTTAGCCGACTTCGTCACTCGAATCTTTGGGTGTGATTTTTGGTTGAAATAGTGAGGATGAGTCTAAATGATGGTATGAAATACTAAGAATGATTTCATATGAATTATAGGAAGTAAGGGAACCTCAAAATAGCTTTGGAGGCTTCTAAATGGGTACATTGATTGTTGACTTGAGCGATTTTCCACTTAGAATTTTCCAAAGTGTTTTGATACTAATAAACAATATAACTATCGGTGTTAATGATTGAGTTGAGTATGTTTCAACACCAAAGATCAATTAAGACCAATACAAGATTCAAATACATTCAAGACCAATCAAGCGGATCAAATTAAGTCAAAGTCAAAAGCTTGGACGAGTTGACTTGAAGATAAAAAGATGGGAGCTTATGAGCATACTTAGAACTTGGTTGCTGAACTTGGTTGTAATCTTTCTTGATTTCATATTGCTCAATTATTTTCCAAAGTCATGCATGCATCCAAATTATTTTTAAGTTAACATATTTTTAAAGTCAATCGTTTTCTAAAAAAGCCAAACTTTGACTTAAAGTCTAAAAATGTTTTAAACTTATCTTTGAACTTCAATTCTTCCAAATTTGATCTTTCTCAATTTTATTTAAGTTTACGCTTTCAAGAAATCATGTTTTGAACTTAGATTTTTTAAAGAAAATAAAGTTTTAAAGTTTTATGCACTAGAAAAGCGTTTCCGCTCAGAGAAATGCGTTTCTATGTTTCTAGGCAGAATGAGCATGTTTCTCATTCACAACCAGAAATGCGTTTCCTTTTTGAGAAACACGATTCCGTGATTTTGGGCAGAATAAACATTTTTCTAATTGTTAACCAGAAACACGTTCCCTTTAACGAAAAACTTTTTCACTTTTTCAGGCATAATTGCTAGAATTTCCCAGAAACAAGTTCTAGCTTGCAAAAACGCGTTTCTGTGATTTTCGATAGAATTTCAATTTTTGCCAATTTTTTGGCGAATCCATTTTTGAACCTTTAAAATTAGTTCGTTATTCATGTAGGACCAACGACCCTCTAAGATGGAATTTTGATGATTAGAAACAACATGTCTAACAATCATATGTAATGTTTTAAGTATTACAACAAAGCGTATCAACATCACACCAAGACAAGCTGTAAACGCATCCAAGATTGAAGCATGGAGACCAAAGTATTTATTTGTAATGTTTGCTAGAAATGAACGTCGGATGTAAATTTTTTCTTTTGGTTTCTCAGCAAATCTTTCCATCATTCTTCATATTTTTCAAATGGTTTGATTCTTGCTCAAATCCATCAAAATGTTTTTCATCTCATACTTAATGTTTTGAATGATCCAAATGTTTTAAACATGTGTTAAAATGTTTTTCAATCCAATGGAGTTGTCCTTGATTTGCAAAAACTTTAATTTTCAAGTATTCCAGGCCTCCAACATGCTAACCAAGGCTATAGCGCGCTAGCAAGCTGGTCTGGAAAATTCTAAGTCTCTAGAAAAGTGACCAGCGCGCTAGAGTAGAGGCGAGCGCTCTAGTGAGCTCAGAATTTTAAGTCGGGCTCTTTGTCACTGTGGCGACCCCGCACCCAAGACCACCAACCCCGCAGGGAATGGCGTGCGGAATGCTGGGGCGGGACCCCCTGCGTAGGCATCTCCAACCACTCCTCAACCCCCGTGAGGTGGTTGAGACCCTACGAGCCTTATCCCAAACAACAACATAATATAAAAAGGTACTAAACAAAACTACCAACCATATTAATCATCCAAGACAAGAGATAATCCATAAAAATGAACCATAAATAAAACTATAATCCCTACAGTCCATCAAGATGGACATACACATAAAGTCCAAAACCATGGGTACAAAAAAACCGTCATATGCCCGTATGGTCTATCTAACAAGTCCCAACTCACCCATACTACAATGTAGTAAATGTTATAATTACATAGTCCAAAATATAATACATCATAATTTAAAACACAATTCAATCAAAAGGCCTCTCAACTCACATCGTGGCCTTGGATTCTCTCGCTGGCAAGACCCTTAAGATATGACTACTCCTTTGCCCTTATTCGAGACAGAAGGACCTGAAAGAGGAAAATGAGGGTGAGCCAACGGTGCCCAGTGAATAGACTTCAAATATGCTATCAATATTCATCAATAAATATCACATATGCATATCAATGTGTAGCATGATTAAAAGCTCATAACATATAGATATCAAACATTTATAATAAGTTCGATGCAAGTAAAAGCCTATCAATTTGGATCCACATTCCACATGCATTGGGGTTACTAATGCAATATGTACCAACTTATTTCCCCGTTCATGCAATGCCATTCTTCCATGTTTTTCAATGGATCTGTTCCGCACTTTTTGGTGAAAGACCTTATACAATGTACAAAGATTTTGAATTTGAAAATTAAGGTTTTCTTGGAGATTGAAACCCTAAACTTGAGCATTCTCTGCCGTTAGAATAAAAAGAAAGTTGCGCTCTTTGAGAAACACAACTGAGACATGATTTGAAAGTTCTCTTGCTCTCTAAGTGTTCCAAAGTTTTGTAAGTTTTCTTGAACGTTTTTACACCTTGAGAAAAAGATTTTTTGTTTTGATTCAAAATTTTACAAAAGCTTTTCAAGTGTTCTTCTCTTCCAGTTGAGCTTCATATTTTTTTTATTTTGCTGAGAAATCTAGAGGACACCAAAAACTATTTGTGTAAGATTTTGAAGGGTTCTTGGTAAGAGAACACCTTCCTTTATTTCATTTCCACCTTTGTAAAGTGACTTGAGTCACTAAGTGAGAAAGAGTGAGTGTTTAGGACTCTTTGTAAAGGTTACTCACACATGTGAAGTGAGCTTGTAACCGATTTGATCCTCACCATCAAAGTATGATCCACAGTGGGAGGTTTGGAAAAATCTTTATTAGGGAAATCAAGTTGTGGACGTAGGCTTTGAGAGCCGAACCATGCTAAATCTTGTGCGCACTTTTTTCTTGTTTCTTGCTTTATTACTTGCCATTTTTATTTCATTTTTGAAAGGTTAAAATACTAAATGAAGTCCAATTCACCCCCCCTCCCGCCCCCCTTCCTCTTGGACTTGAATCTGGGCCAACAATGTTGACCTAAGTGGTTTTCTACTTAGAGTTCTCTTAAGTGTTTTGATGCTAACAAACAATATAACTTTTGGTGCTAATGATTCTATCTAGTATATTTTAGTCTCTAAAGTGAAGAAGAGCTAATATAAGATCGAAGGACATCAAGGTCAAAGAGTCCCTCGGCAAAGTCAACTTCAATACTCAAAGCTTGGACAATTAGACATCTTGAAGGAAAGAAGACAAAGAAGTTGAAAATCTTATGTCTTGAATTAAGATGTAACATACGTGTTTTCATATTGCTCAATCATTCTTTAAAATTCATTTATGCATTAAGTTTTCTTTAAAAATGATTTTCAAGTGTTTAAACATGTTTGATTTATGTACTTAAACTATTTCAAACTTGTTTGAATCATATTTGCATTTATTTTGATCAAAATCACATTTCCACAAGTTTTCCAAAACCTTATTGGTTTAAGTTTTCAAACTTTAACTTGCTTTTGAACCTAGAGTTCAATTATTTGTTTGAAATGTTTTCAAAGGTTTCAGTTCATCAAACTTCATGTATTTTAATCATATTTTCATTGTTCAAAAGTCTTCATAAAGTTTAAAACTCAAAAATTCAAGTTTTACATATTTTTGGTCAAGACTTGTAAGTTGTCCAGGTGAGCAGCTCGCTTCTCCAAGTGAGCAGCTTGCTCCTCCAGGTAAGCAGCTTGCTCTTCCAGTGAGCAACTCACTCCTCCAAATGGACAACACTTTCTTGCCTCAAAGCAACGCGCTCCCACCTTGGAGCAGCATGCTCCTGCCTAGTTTCTAGGTTCTGGGCTTAAGGGTCTGTAGAGCAGCGTATTGGTGATTGTCTAGGCGCAATTCCAACGATCATATTTTAAATTTTTGAGCCCCCAACGACTATATTCTTGTGTTTAACGGCTAGTGCTCCATTCTAACTTATAAATACATGCACTTAGGTTATTTTTAACACAAGAGATACACAAATGTGAATCTAGGGAGTGTTTTTCAAAATCTAAAGATTTGTATCATTTCGAAAACCCTACAATAGGAAAAAAGTTTTGAAGAAAGGATTTTTCAAAAGCTTTCTTGTTGTGCATCATTTAAACAAAATCGTTCTCTTGAGCAAATATGGTTGCAAAGAAGGTATAATATGATTGCAAGGTCTCTCTCTCTTTGTGTTTAAATTTCCATATATTGTATTTGAGTATTTATGTTTTGAGCTTTATTGTAATTGTTGTATTCACTTAGAACAAACATTATAATCATTGTACTTAGTCCTTTTGGTTTTTTTCTAGTTGAAATAAATCAAGTAAAGTGATTCAATATCACTTGTGATTCCAAGGTTGGAATCAAGGTCCAAATTTCACCCTTTATCTAAAAAAGGGTCAAGTGGTTCATCCTTAGCCCACGAAAAGGATTCCAACTTTTCTTTGCCCTTGAAAAAGGAACTTGTGGTTCATTCTTAGCCCAATAAAATGATAGGTTTGTCTTGAACCTTCAAAAAGACACTGTAACGGTTTGGTTTACACCCTTGAAGTGAACCCAGCATAGTGGAATTCTAGAGACAGTTTCTCTAGGCGTGGAGGTAGGAAAAAGATTTTTCGAACCATGTAAAAATCCTTGTGTGCAATATTTTAATTTCCACACTTTACTTTATGCACATTGATTCATTTTGAGTATATAACTCAATTTAATCAAAGGATTTCCACTAAGAACTTAGAATTTGTCAAAACCGGCCATAACACCCAATTCACCGCCTCTTGGGTGTCCAACAAGTGGTATGAGAGTAGGTGCTCTTGATTTAAGGTTTAAACACCTAGAGCTAAATATCAAATGGCCAATACAGTTGGTTTTGACTTAGGTGATTACCCATTTACTCCTTCAATGCTTAATGTTGATAACTTTATGTTTTGGAGAATTAGGATGAGAGTTTTCATTAAAGCTCAATCATGTGAAATGTTGGATATTATTACCAATGGACCATTTATTCCCACAAAGACCATCAATGGGGTTGAAGTCCCCAAGCCTAGGAAGAAAAAACATTTAGTTACGCCTGATAGTCTAGCAAGAAATATATTGCTTAGTAGCCTTTCCCAAAAGGACATTGATAGAGTTTCTTTCATGCACATCTTCTAAAGATATTTGGATTAAATTAGAAGAACTCTATGACATTTCATGTGCCTCCACATCTTCTTATGAAGATAAGGAGAATGTAGAACATGTATGCTTTATTTCTAATATTGATGATTGTTCTACTAATGTCATTGATCTTTCTTTTGATGATTTGTCCATAGCTCATGAAAAACTTCAAAATGATTTTGACAAACTCATCTAAAAGAATGAGAAACTCAAGAACATAATAACTAATGTTATGGATGAGTTGGAAACTTTCTAAAATGACTACAATGATGTTCTTGAGGAAAATGAAGAGATTTTTGAAGAAAAAGAGGATATGGAAAATAAAAATGTTATTCTTCAAGAAAGACTAGATGAATTGACTCAATTAGTAACCAAGTAAAGAAAAGGAGGATTTAGAACTTCAACTTCAATTAGACAGACAAAAGTCCTCCAAACTAAAGAACCAATTAGGCAAACCTAAAGTTAGATTCTATAAGCCCAAAACATGCCATAGGAACATTAGGAATCCTTTTAAGGATAAATATCATAAAATGATATGGGTACCAAAGGAACTATTCCTAGATGCTAAAATAAAAAAATCTAAAGGAGTATGGGTCTAAAGGTTATGGTTCATCGGATCACTTAGATTCATAATTTTGAACCATATGCTAAATCCTTTAGCCTATAGTTTATAGGCCTTGACCATTTGAGGCAAAACTTTTGTAACGCCCGTACCTTAGGATGTCGTCACTTTGACCCGTAGTGTACCCGTATACGTATACGTAAACATATATGTATGTGTATATATATTTTGATGCTCGACGCACGTGGGTTCGAGTGTTTTTGCATGATTTTAGGTCTTAAAGAGTGTGCATGAAGTTTCAGAACCATTGAAGACCCGTTCGACGTTGAAACATGTTGAAAACGGTGATTTGGATCCAGTGAAGCTCGCTCTATGGAGGAAGAAATTTTTGTAACCAATTATATCAATGACTTGATCTCCTAGATCCGTGGTCCGATTGAGCTGAACATTTTTCATATTATTCTTCTCTAATAGATCTTCATTATGAACAGTGAAGATCTTGATCGGAGTTATCTATTGTGAGTTATAAGACTCCAAACACTATTTCACGGATTTGCGGATCTACTTATGCAGTTTTGATCAAACGATTGGATCTAGAAATCCCACCGTTGGATTGAGCTGAAAATTTACCATAATGTTGTTAACGGACTCATACAACTTTTTATCAGTTAAGATTTTAATTTGGTAAGTCTTGTGAAGAAATTAACTATCTACGTGAAAGTATTGCAACAGGAAAATTGATTTTTAACAGTTTTTGACAACTTTTAGTTGTGGGCCCAAACGCTTCTCTATAAGCTATTAACACGATTTTTTTCAGCTCATTTGCACATTTTGCACTTGAGAAAGAGGAGAGAAGTGCCGGAGGAGAGAAAGGAGAGGAAAAATTAGGGTTTGGTGGTTTCTTGCTCAAGAACACCTAAGTTTTGCATTTTTCCTCCATTTCTTCCTTGAATCTCTCTATTAGTTGCATGATAGCTTCATTTTGAGCATGAGGGTTTCATTTTGATGCATGCATAGTGATGAACCTTGGATGGGTGAAAAACCAAAGTTGGAGTTGAGTCTTGCATGTCACATATGTGTGATTAGAGAGTGTTAGGAGTATACTAATGGTGAAACCACCAATTTCTAGCAAGAAATTAGAGGGGTTTAGTTCAAATGACCTATACTTAGTTCATGACCTTAGAATTTTTCAAAATCTTTGCATGTCAAGTATGTTGACCTAGTGGCCATTGTGGATGATTCCATCTAGCAAGATCAGTAAAATTCATGGCTGAACATGGTGGCATAGTGTAAAATTGGCAATATGGCCTATGTATGAAAATTTCCAGATTTGGGGCTTTTGATGCTCTTAATATAAAATCTGGAAAATTATGCAATGTAGGTCTAATTGGGCATGATTAGGGTTGTTTGATGATTGAATTCAGTGGATTCTCATGCTGGACCGCCTATGGTAGACTAATTTTGACATAGGCTAAGTAATTAGGCAATTTCCATGTGCCTTGGCAATTTTGCATGTGATTTGGGGCTTTTCACCCAAATCAAGTCAATTGATAAAATTGACTTGGGGATTGTTTAATTGGACCCAAATTGAATAGAATTATGAGTTTAGAATGTTTAAACCTATATTAAATTGGTATGACTTAGTACATTTTGACTTTATGTTTTGTATTGGCCTAATTGGGGATTTTGACCAAGACTTAGTCAATTGATGAAATTGACTTAATGTATAGTCTAATTGACCATAATTATAATTGAATGTCATGTATATTAGTGGTTGGATCATGGGATCAACCCACGCATTCAATTTGGGTCAATCTTGGTTTATTTGAGTTAAATGATCAAATTTGGGCAATATGGAATTTTGGCTCAAGGAGGGTAACCGATTTAGAATTTAACTGACTTTTGATTGGGTTTGAACATGGGGTTTTGACTCACTTTATGACTGATTTTCAGTTTGTGTGAACCATTTTATTTTTCAGGGTCTTGTAATTGATCTAAAACCCGTTTAGTCAATTGGAGAGTTTTGGTGATTGGATTGGAATTAGATTAGCTAGACTTAGCCAATCAAGAGTGAGTGTTCTTTTACTTTTGGATTATTTATATGTGGCATTGTATTATAGAAATGTTTTAAATGCTTTTGTATTATGGTATGCATGTTTTAATGTTTCCATGAAATATATTTGAACATAATTCATTGGGATGACAATTCGGGTTGAGGCTCCTAGTTAGATTTTCCTTCTTGGGAATTCTTGTAAGTCTAGCAGCGATCCCAGTTGTGTACCTTACAGAGAATTTTATGGCTTGTGTATAAGTATGTTAGTTTAGACTAATCCTACGTGCTGCACGACCCCATAAACCCTATTAGAATACGAGTATTGTGTGTGTGTTCGGGCGCTGTGTGTTGCGTGCCAGGCCTTGAAACCCTCGTACTCAGGAGGTGTTAGGATTGCATGTGCATGATTACAAATGATATGCATTGTCTTTTTATGACATGATGCATTTATGTTAGCATGTATGTAATCTATTTCATCATCATGATCTTGCCATGTTTTTATAAATGCACGTATATGCTACTTGTAAATGACATTCACTGAGCTTGTTGTAGCTCACACCTCACCCTTTTCTTTCAAGATCTGAAAGGAAGGGTAAAAGGAAGGCTTGACTGCGGAGCGTCCCTTGATTTTGATTGATGTAGGTGTTGTACATTTATTTTTGTATTTGATATTATGTACATGATAACACCTAGTATTTGTATATTC
This sequence comes from Paratinospora sagittata, assembly GCA_035771175.1. Lineage (NCBI taxonomy): Eukaryota > Viridiplantae > Streptophyta > Magnoliopsida > Ranunculales > Menispermaceae > Paratinospora > Paratinospora sagittata. Next base: position 29,534,218 of record CM069598.1, on the reverse strand, counting down.
AACATATAGATGGGATGTGTTGGGTTGTATTATTTTGTGAACTTATAGAATTTTATTTTTGGATAATTTGGAGATGTAATATGTTTATTAAATCCTTGATCATGTTTAGATTGATGTTAATTAGGTTTGTGGTTTATTGGGATTTTTAATTTATATTATGCTGACGGGACGCCGAGTGTACTGATGGAGGGTATACTCAGGGGTTCCGTGCCGGTCATGACGTCACGTATTGTGGGTCATGACAACTTCCATTGATCTCATGTCATTTGTGCTTATGTCGCAACCCCTTCTCCGGTGATGTCACGACTGACACAAAATTCCAAGTATGTTGGTAGGTCCCAGTCAAAGCTTGACTACAATTGCTAAGTAAATCGAATTCTCTTAGGGTGAGAATAAACCACAAAATTTGGATTAAAATATTTGCTGTCGTTTTATTGAATCTGATAGAATTTAAATACATAATGTTTAACCACTTCTCCTAAACTAAAGGCCACAATTGCTACAAATAAGGAAATAACTACTTATTAGTTTACATATGGCAAATAAATAGCTAATAACTACATGAACGTGTCCATAACCTAGACTAAGTCTTTGGCAGCACATCCATCCACTAGGTCTTTGACCTCCTTACATGTACCTTGGATTTCTCACAGGAACACGTTGAGAACGTTGTGGCTTATCAATACCCCCCGCTTGAACTGGGACCTTGTCTTCAAGGTCCATATTAATGAACCTATCTCGCAATTCTTGAGCATTTTCCCAGGTGGCATCATTTTCAGGGAGGCGTTTCCCTTTTATCCAAGCTTTCTTCTACAAAGCGAGACCCATTTTTGACCCAAAGCGTATCCAAAATGGCTTTAGGTTCTATAATAATTTCTTCATCAGCAATGGCGGTAATGCAACACTGGCATTATTTGACTCTCCCAATTTCTTTTTGAGGAATGACACATGGAAGACGGGATGAATACGAGACTCCTCTGGAAGCTTGAGTTTGTAGGCAACCTTGCCAATCCTTTTCTCAACTTGAAAAGGTCCATAAAACCGGCTTGCTAATTTCTGAATGCCCTCTTGAAGATTGATTGCTGCAGATATGGATGTAGTTTAAGGAAAACCATGTCTCCTTCTTGAAATTCAATGTCCCGTCGCTTAGCATCTACTACTTGTTTCATTCGATTATTTGCTGCATGTAGCAACGCATCTCGTGATGCTCGACTTTGATCCACTTCATTCACCGGAGATGTGCCCAGTTGGTAATTAGGAATGGTTGGAAGCAAGTGACCATGTAGGGCTTGAAATGGAGTCATTACCGTAGAGGCGTGGTAAGTCGTATTGTACCAAAACTCAGCCCATGGAAGAAGTGAGCTCCATTTTTGAGGTTTTTGGTGAACAAACATCTAAGGTACTGCTCAACACATCTATTAACAATCTCTAACTGTTCATCGGTTTGGAGATGGTAGGCCGAGCTCATTTTCAATTGAGCTCCTGACAGCTTGAAAAACTCACACCAAAAATTACTAATGAACACAGGGTCTCAATCACTAATAACGGTTCTTGGCATTCCATGTAGTTTTACCACACCTTTTACAAACTTTTCAGCCACCATTTTTGTTGAAAAGGGATGAGCTAATGGCAAAAAATGAGCTGATTTGCTGAGGCGATCTACCACCACAAGAATGGTGTTTTTGCTATTAGAGATTGGAAGGCCTTCAACGAACTCCATGGTGATGTCATCCCATACTTGACAAGGAATTGGCAATGGCTGCAAGAGTCCAGATGGAGAAAGAGTTTCATCTTTGGATCTTTGAAAAACATCAAAAGAAGAAACATATTCTTGTACCACCCTGTGCATAGAAGGCCAATAAAATTGTTGTGCTAATCTCTTGTATGTTCGCAACACTCCGGAATGCCCACCAAGGTGAGAATCATGAAACTCGCCTAAGAGTTAAGGGATGATGTGGGAATTTGCAGGAACGACCACTCGAATTTTGTAGAGAACCAACCCATGGCGCCATGAATATGGAGCTCCTGAATTTTCTGTTGCCATCTTGCCAATTCTTTCCATATAAGATTGTCCAACCACCGCTTTTTTGATTTCGTCCTATAGGTCAACTTGTGGAGCAAACAAAGCATCAAGACTTGGGCTTCCTACCACTCTTGATAGTGCATCTACTGCTAAATTCTCTTGGCCTAGTTTATAACGAATTTGATAATCATAACCAAGCAACTTAGCCACCCACTTTGCTGTTCCGGTGTTACGATGTGCTGCTCCAAGAAATACTTGAGGCTACGTTGGTCTGTTTGAATAAAGAATTTTCGTCCTAACAAGTAAGGACGCCAAGTCCTTATAGCTTGGACCATGGCTAACATTTCTTTGGCATATGTGGACCATGATCGTTTAGATACTCCCAAAGCCTGACTCATAAATGCAATTGGCTTGCCTTGCTGAGTGAGAACCGCACCTATCCCTTCACTTGAAACATTTGATTCAATTACAAAATGTTCATTAAAGTTTGGCATAACAAGTGTTGGGGTGGAAGTTATAGCCTGTTGAAGAGCTTTGAAAGTGATGCGATAAATTTAGATTCACAAGTGTACGAATATTAAGTTATCATACCCATGATGAGTGGGTTATCGTATCCACAGGGAAGGTGATTTTACTAATTTTAATGCCCAATTCTACAATGCTTTTGATATTATCTAGGTGATCAAAGTGGAGTGAATTAATGGATAAAATGAAAATTCAAAAAAAGCTAATAGAAACAAACAAGATGAAATAAAAATTGGAGAGAAATCAATGGATAAAAAGTTCTAGGGTTTAATATCACTATGTTGTTTCTTAAGATCTATAAATATTGTGTTATTGAATTAAATCCTAGATTTATAAACCATGAATCCTTAATCATTCAAGTCCCTCTCCCGAGTGTCAACTTGAATATCTATCCTTAAACTATCAACCCCCTCTCTCGAGTAATAAGTCAATCGAACAAGAACGCACTAAGATCTTTGATTCATGCAAAATGGTTTCAAAGGGTTTTGTAGGTCTCCCAACACGATACAAATTCCCTAGGTTGTAATTATCTTGCTCCGATTCAATATCCCTTTTTCCAAGTGTTAGATATCAAATCTAAGTTCATTCAAAGAGTGATCAGCAATTTTAAAGCATTAAGCACTGACAATTGCAAATAAACATGCAAATTTCTCAACAACACATAAAAGACAATCAAATCTTAAGATTTAAAATAGTTCAATCAAAACCCTAGAGTATTCAATTAACCCAACATTGAATCCATGGATACAAGATAGAAAAGATGAATAACAAGGAAAGGAAACACTGCAAGAGCTTAAGAAATAGAAATTAAAAGATGAAAACCCCTTTGAAGATCTTCTTCTATTTCCTCTTGCAAAACCTGCAACTCCTCCAAACTTTCTCCTCTTCTTTCTTACTTCCCTTTCTCTCGTCCCTTTTGCAAACCTTAGCCGTCCTTTCTCACCCCTTTTTTTTGTGACCTCTTATATGATAGCCCTTTAAGTACATAATAAGTAGAAAAAAACCGCATCCAATTCCGAGTTGTATAACCCAAGATATTGCAAAAATACAAAAATCGCGCAAAAGCAAATTTCGTAACAGCGCCGCAATGCACTGTTTTGTGCATTTTCTTCATGTTTTTGCACTTTTTCTCCATGGGACTTGTTGTGCATTGCCTTGGAACTTTTTCTCCATCTTTTATGCCTCATTTAATCCCTTTAAAGCTCTTTATTCTCCTACAAAACAAAACACAAAAACACAAGTAAGTGATCTATACTAATCAAGTATGAAAAGTCTAAATGCAAATATGTATTAACATGCGAAATGTGAGATTATCAATATGAAAATGCAACTAATGATTTAAGGAAAAATTCCTAAAAATTATGATTATTTACCTAAACTAATCTAATACATGCAATTCATGAAAACACTTAAAACTAACATCTAAAACACAACAAAACACCTAAATGAACCTAAAACAAGTAAATGAACTAATTATGCAAAAACACCTAAAAACTAACTAAATGCACCTAAAAATCTCACAAATTGACATGCAAAACACTAACCAAAACTCAACTTATCAAAAAGCAATTTCAGCTTCTTCGGGCCATCCAAATTGGCCTTTCTTCAACAAATTGGCGAGTGGTCGAGCCAAGATGCCATAATTGCGGACAAATTTCCTGTAGTAACCTGTGAGACCTAAAAATCCATGCAATTATGAAACATTAGTAGGTCTAGGCCAATTGAGCATGGCCTTGATTTTTTCTTGATCCAGTTTTACTCCATGAGAAGTAATAATATGGCGCAAGTATTCTAACTCTTGTTGCCCAAATGCATATTTACTGATTTTAATAAAAAATTGGTGGTGCCTCAATATTTCAAAAACTTGTTTAACATGTTCAAGATGCATGTCCAATTGGGGGTATAAATCAAAATGTCATAAAAAAAAACTAATACAAATTTGCAAAGGTACGGGCGAAAAATGGAATTCATAATAGCTTGAAACGTAGATGGGGCATTACAAATACCAGAAGGCATGACTAAATATTCATAGTGACCATTGTGAGTACGAAATGCGGTTTTAGGAACATCGTTTGGGTATACACCTACTTGATGGTACCCGACTTTGAGGTTGAGTTTTGTAAAGTAAGTTGCACTATGAAGTTCATCTAACATATCATCAATCGTAGGGATGGGAAATCGGTCTTTGATGGTCACGACATTAAGGGCTCTATAATCAGTACAAAAACACCACGTGCCATCTTTCTTTTTAACCAATAAAATAGGAGATGAAAAAGGACTAGTGCTTGATCTTATAAGCCCCAATTTTAACATGTCATGAACTTGTTTTTCAATTTTAGCTTTTTGAAAATAGGCATACCTGTAAGGTCTCACATTGATGGGGTCGATTTCTTCTTTGAGAAGAATGCGATGATCTACTTCTCGTGTTGGAGGTAATTGTTTTGGCTCTTGGAAAATATCATCAAAGGACTCCAATAGCTGCTGCATATATAGATGGCCATCTTGGTGTGCTATTTCTCCCGAAGGGTGGAAGCAAATGAGAAACATAGAACTCCCTTGCCTTAGTTCTTTCGAAACCGCTTTTAAGGATGTAGCTTGAATGGGCTGTTCATTGATCCCTTGTAGCATTTGATATTGATTCTGCCATTGGAACTCCATAGTCATTTTCTTCCAATTACACACCACAATTCCAAGTTGCTCTAGCCATTGCACACCTAGTACCAAGTCCAAACCAGTTAGTGGTAAAAGGTAGAGTGTAAGGAAAAAAGGAATACCTTGAAGTAGGATTTGCCCATGCTCAAATCCCCCTTGGCATTTTAATGGGCTTCCGTTAGCTACTTGCACAGTGAAAGGCTCGGTGGGAACTACTGGTAGTTGTAACAAGCTAGCTATTTTTTCACTAATGAAGTTGTGGGTAGAGCCACTGTCAATAAGCACCACAATTTCGTATTGCCCAATTCTAGCCGACACTCTCATGGTTTTGGAGGTTGTCCATCTTGTTAAGGCATTCAAGGAAATTTTGGGTTCAGGTTGAAACCCGATTGGGGCATCCTGTATTTCACCCTTACCTTCTTCTTTATTAATGGAATCCCCTTCTAGCAACAAAAGTTGTGGACCTCGACATTTATGTCATGCGGTAAACTTTTCATCACAGTTAAAACAAAGGTTTTGAGCTCGCCTTTTTTGCATTTCTTTTCAAGACAAGCGTTTCATTGGATATGCTGGTTTTGATTTTGCTAGGGTTGGTAGCTCTAGCGGTTCTCAGTTGCAAGAAGATGGTCGTGTGAACTTTCGTTAGCGAGTTACTTGCTCATCCCGCATGTGATCAAGGCTGATTGCCTCCTTCAAGGACTTTGGTTTCAACATACGTATGTCGTCAACTATTTCTAGTTTGAGCCCTCCCATGAAAGTCCCCACCAATGCTTTTTGTGTCCATCCTTGCACATGGTTGTCCAATTTTTTAAATTCCTTTTAGTAGTCCTGTAGTGAGCCAACCTGTTTTACCCTTGATAATGCTTCATCAAAGTCTTCGCACTCGTTAGGTCCGAATCACGCCCATAACTCTTCCTAAAAAACAACCCATGTCACCACTTTCCCCTCTTCTTTGTAAGCTCGACTTAGCCATTGCCACCATTGATTAGCTTTTCCTTCATGGTGGAATGAAGCTAATGATACCTTTTGTGCTTCTGGAGTGCTTTGATATTCGAAGAATTGGTCAACTCTGTTCAACCATTCTGTTGGGTCATCACTTGAATACATTGAAAACTCAAGCTTAGCTAACTTGGATGAGATCCTCGGTCTACCTCCTGCCATACCCTCTATATTCTCGTCCTTGCTACTCCAAGATTGGCCGTTGTGGTCACTTATACTGCTAGATCCTAATTTATTGGTGAGCCACACCTCAGACAACTTGCTGATGGTTTCTTCTATATGGTGCAATTTTTCAGTTACGCCTGCTTCCATTCCATTCATTCCATCTTGAAGTCCCTTTAGCCCAATTTCTAGATTTTTGATTCTTTCTTTGTTGGTTGCCATTGTAGTCATGCTCTGATACCAATGGTAGATCCCAGTCAAAGCTTGATTACAATTGCTAAGTAAATATAATTATCTTAGGGTGAGAATAAACCACAAAATTTGGATTACAATGTTTGTTGTCGTTTTATTGAATATGATAGAATTTAAATACATAAAGTTTAACCACTTCTCCTAAACTAAAGGCCACGATTGCTACAAATAAGGAAATAACTACTTATTAGTTTACATATGGCAAATAAATAGCTAATAACTACATGAACGTGTCCATACCTAGACTAAGTATTTGGCAGCACATCCATCCACTAAGTCTTTGACCTCCTTACATGTACCTTGGATTTCTCACAGGAACACGTTGAGAACATCGTGGCTTATCATATGTTGTACCCTGACATACCTAAAACCTTGCCAGCCTTCCTCAATAACCCATATTCTCTAAAAATTTCGATAAAGTATACCCATAAAATGAATAAAATCACATACACTTGATTATCCAAAAATCACTATACACAAACTCAACAAAATCATTTCCATTATCAAGATCATATGAGAGCATTCACTCAACTTCCAATGACATCCAAATCTCACATAGAGATTACAAAATAAACCCATAATCCCATCTATGTGATAGTGTATATATATACATCATAGTGTTATACATATGTTTATCAAAATACAAAATCATATTACAACCCAAAACCTACATCAACGAAGAAATCAATAGTGAAACAACTATTCCTCCTAAGCTTTCCCCTTTCCCTTCCTATTAGACCCCAGAAGAAATTGAAAGTATGCTGAGTAAACAACGAGCTCAGTGAATAATCCTACCTGTGGTATCGTGTATGCATCATATATAAAAGCATGGAATTTATTAAAGCAAATAAAAACATATGCATTTCAAGGCACAAACAAAGTACATGCAAAAGGCAATTAATTCATGATTATGCATTTATTCTCAAATCAATGCAAAGTTTGAGAAAAATTCATCAACCATCTTCCTCCTTCTAGGTAATTGAGTGAGTCTGCTCCTCATTATGCACCGATGAGGAGTGTATCGACATCAAATTACCCATATATCAAGTTACACCATTTCTATGTCTTTTATCTTTTACAAGGAATGCACAAACCAAGATTATTAAAACGTCAATCAAGTGAGTTTGTTCCCTGAGATTTAAACCCATAGAAATGTTTTCCATGTCAATGACCTACTTCAGTACGTTCATTGACATGTTTCTATGCATCAAAACTGTTTAGTGATTTTCAAACAACCATGCAATTACATACATTAACATGCTTAGTTCACAAACAATTTCATATTACATACCAATGCCATACATAAAAACCAAAGTAAGACCAATCTTGATATTGTTAAGACCAATCTTGATAGAGAAATTAGGAAGAATGCCAAGCTCTAAAAAGGCTTAATGGAAGTTCTTGAAGAGGTTGAATCTTAACAAGAGAACCTTGATGAACTTTTCTTAGATAATGAACAACTGAAAAAGGAAATTGAGAGGTTAAAGAGTGAGAATGAGACACTCAAAAAAGAGTGTCGAAAACTTGACCAATGTAGTCCTTAAATTCACCAATGGGCAAAAGATGTTTGATATGATGATAGGTGCCCAAAGATGCGCTTTTGATAAAGCCAGGATAGGATTCACTCAAGGGTCAAAACAAAAAGATTATAGTACCCTATTGACCAAAATACCTACTTGCCATCACTATAATAGGCAAGGCTACATTGTTCTAAGGTGCCCACTCAAAGGAATAAAAAAGGGGAGATTAGCATGGGTAGAAAAGAGTGTTCTTATTGATGCTAACATGAATGGACCCAAGGCAACATGGGTATCGAAATCAAAGGTGTTCTATGTTGTGTAGATGGACACAATTGGAGACACTTGGTACCTCAATAGTGGATGCTCAAGGCACATGACTGGAGACACGTCCAAATTGTTGTGCTTGAAGAAGAAGAAAGGAGGGAATGTAACGTTCGAAGACAACAATAAAGGTGAAATTTCTGGTATTGACACCATTGGTAATGACTCTCTTCCCATACATGAAGTTTTTTTATGTTAAGGGCCTTAAACATAATCTCTTAAGCATAAGTCAATTATGTGACAAGGGTTATGAAATATCTTTTGAAGCAAATAGATGCATTGTTAGGCATTCAAATGATTCAATTGCATTCATTGCATCTAAACATAAGAATGTTTATAGTACAAATCTTGATGATATTGGTAAACAAAATGTTTCTTGTTTAAATGCTATGATTTGTGACAATGCAAGGCTTTGGCATAAGAAATTATCTCATGTTAGTATGGATAACATATCTACACTTGCTAAGAATGAGTTTGCAAAGGGATTTCCCAAAGGAGTGTACCTAAAAGACAAGGTGTGTGAACCATGTCAATTAGGCAAGCATACCAAATCCTCATTTAAGAGCAAGAAATATTTAAGGCATACTAGAGATGCTTTGGTAATGGCTTCAATTCCGGTGTAGGTTTCATAAATTCCGTTGGAGAACAATCATCTACATTCTCCACTTTGGCTTGGGAAGGTTCGGAAGAAGGAGCTTCAAGATCCAATACATAGTGCTTGACATCCTCATTCACCACCACATCTTGAGATACCAATTGGACAATGCATCACTCCACATGGTCTATTGGTATTGTTTCCATATGAACCTCTTGAATACAACTTCCAAGCATGACTATCTGGTAGCAAGTGTTCATCTCCTCTGAAAATTTGAGTGTGTGGTTGATGTTGGACATCACATTTTCATCATTGACCCTCAAAGTTAATTCACCACGTTGCACATCTATCAAAGCCCTTCTGGTAGCTAGAAATGACCGCCCAAGAATCAACGGGATCCCATCATCCTCTTCCATGTCCAAGACAACAAAATCCACTAGGAAGATGAACTTGTCAACCTTGACCAACACATCTTCAATAACTCCACGAGGATAGGTGAGAGATCTATCCATGAGTTGTAAGGTGATGGTTGTAGGCTTCACTTCTCCAAGTCCTAATTTCCTGAAAATAGAAAAAGGCATTAGATTTGTGCTTGCACCCAAATCACAAAGTACTTTATCTAAGGAAGAAGTGCCAATTGTTCATGGTATAGTAAAAATCCCTAGATCCTTTAACTTCTGAGGCAATTTCTTTTGAAGAATAACACTACACTCCTCCGTGAGCTTTACCATCTCGAACTCCTTTAACTTCCGTTTCTTGGACATAACATCCTTCATGAATGATGTGATCTTTTGAATAGATCAATAAAAAAATACTTGCAAGCGCACAAAGTGAGTTGTAGAACTAGACAAGGTCGATCCACAAGGATTGAGCAAGTCACTTTAAATTTTTTAGAAAATAAATTAAAACATTATATACTATATAAGTGAAAGAAAAATAATAATTTGATTTCTAACATCCTAGATGTGAAAGCAATTAATAAATAAATAAAAGGAATAAACTAGAATTGAATTTAAATTAACTTGAAAGAAAATAAAGCAAAGAAATAAAGAAAAGAAAGCAGTAAATGACAAGTAATAAAAGAAAGAAATAGATAAAGAAACAAGATATACTAGAAACAAAAGAACTTCATTTAAAAAAAAGGAAAGAAAACTTACAGAACTCCAAATCCTTGGGCAATGTCACCTTACCCAAGGCTTGAATAAACAACTAAAAATAAATCTAACCTAAAAAATAAAAATAAAAATGAAAATGAAAATGAGAGTAGAGATGAGATGAGATGGTCCATTGGGTGCCCCCTTTATATAGTTGATCTGTTTCCAAAATAACTATATTTTACATATAATTTAAGATTTCATTCTCCCCAAATATTCTACATACCCCAATTAAGCACAAAATATTTTTTAAAAAATAAAATCATAATCATATTGCTATCTTGGGTGATAATCTTTCCATTTTTCCCAAATTTGATTTCTTGATCATTTTGAAATATGGAATCTTCTTTCTACAACTAATGTGAGAATAATTCCATATGGCTTCAAGATTCTTTTTGATATTCTAGATTTAATCTTCAATCTGAAAATACCTTTACAAAAAAGACCAAGTGAAGCATAAAAGAAATAAATCACTTAAATTAAACAATTGTTCAATGCTTTTTAGGAAAAAAAATGATATTTAGGACCTTTACAATGACTTCCAATTCTCAAAAAAATAAAAAAATAAAAAATAAAAATAAAAATCAACAATCTAATTCTTAATGAACCTTGTGAAAAAAATGTGAGAAAATATTTTTTCCTAAAAATGCATTTCTAAAATATCCTAAAATGCCTAAAATTGACCTAAAAACTCTAAAATGTGATCTAAAGAGATTTTTATTATTTTTTCTATTTTTTATTCTTTTATTTTATTTCCTAGCCTAAAAGTACTAAAAATAGGAGTAAAAATATGCAAAATTGTAACTTCATCAATGAACTTGATATAATTCGGCATTTGCTCCATCACATATGCAAAAAGAATGTTAAAGTGAATTTTCTTAAAGATTTCAAGAAACTTAGCAAACTGATCATTTAATTTCTTTTTCTGAAATCTCTGAGGATATGGGAGAGGAGTCTTAAGAATAGGAGGATTATTAGGAAAAAGATATAGATCCAGGCTTGTAGGACTTCTTCTTTGGCTCCGCTTCAATTTCCTTGTCCTTGTCCTTGTTGTGATCTTCTTTGTGGCCACTTGCTGGTGGTGTGGGAGTACGATTGGTTTTGCTTTGTGGATTGACTCCCTCAACTTCCTTTTTGCTCTTAAGAATAATAGCATTGCATTGCTCCTTGGGGGTATTGCTTGGAAAAGAGCCTTTTTGTTAAGCATCAATGGATGAAGCAAGTTGCCCAATCTAAACTTCCAAAGACTTTATTGAAGCTCCCATGTTGCCCATATGAGTCTCTATATTATCCAGCCTAGACTCATGCTTGGTGAACCTTGATCTTGTTTCCACCACAAAAGTACTTACAAGTGTTGGTGCACCCAAGAGGGGGGTGAATTGGGTGTGATGGTCAATTTAAAACTTCTCTTACAATAACTTAGTGATATACATGAGTGTATTAGAATTGAACGCATAAACAAAACTTAGACTAAATTGTAACACGTGAAACACACTAAGATTTATAGTGATTCGGCCAAGCCTATGTCCACTACCTAATTTTTTGACTAAGATATATAGTGAGATCTTCAATAAGAACTTCGCGCTTGAGTTGAATTTCGTGAATGTTGATTGAATATGTAGTCTTGAAGCACTTGATCGAATCGTTCGTGTGATGTGATCTTGAAATCATGATATGATCTTTGAGGTCATTTGATTGAAACGATCTTGAACGTCTGATATGACCTTGAGTTCCTTGATCGAATCATTCTTTGGCTTTTTGCTTTCCTAAGGTGCTGAGATAGGTTATTGATTAAAGCTCGTTAGCACCGAAAGAAATTTTGTTTGTGATCATCAAAATATACTTCATCAAGTATACTTAGGGACATGATAGGTGATGAGCCGTTTAGGTCAACAACAAGGTCTTCTAAAGATGGTTTCTTCTCGGGGACTTGATTGTACATGTCCGGTGGAGGTTGCAACACATTCCTTGTATTGGCATAGGAGAAATTCTCATAATTGTGAATGCCCAGGTTATATTGATTTTGTAGAGGAGCATTACCCTTATAATTGGAAGCTTGGTTATTCAAAAACTGTATTTGTTCTTGTCTAGTCTCAACTCCCGAATACGCCATACTTGCAGCTGCAACCGATTCTATGGTAAGAGTCCTTAATTAGATAAAGTCACTACGTGATGTATGAGGGTGGACATTTGTGCCGATAGTGCTGTTATACGATCAGCCTCATGCATTCCAGTTACCTTCCAAAAGAAGAAGAGCTTCATTCATCGTCTTCCTCAATAAAGTGCCTCCAGCAGCCAGATCTACTAAAGTTCTTGTTGGCACCGTCATCCCGTTGTATAACATTTGGATTTTTCACAAATCCTGGAAACCATGTTGGGGGCACTTCCTAAGGAGTTCCTTGAATATTTCCCATGCTTCAGAAAGTGATTCGAAATCTGGTTGCTTTAAACTGCCCAATCTTGGCCCTCAATTGAGTCATTGTTGCCTGTGGAAAGAACTTTTGAACCATATCCTCCTGAGTTGTAATGCTTCCGAGTTGCAGAGATTACAACCATGCTCTCGCTTTATCTCTTAAAGAGAAGGGAAACAAACACAACCAAATGGTCTCCTCAGTAACACCATTCATCTTCACCGTATCACACATCTTCAAGAATGTAGTCAAATGTGTGGTCGGGTCTTCTTGTGGAGAACCACCAAATTGATGTTGCTGGACCATGGTTATCAAAGTCAGTTTCAACTCGAAGTTATTTGCATTAATTGGCATTTACACAATGCTCGAGTAGTTATCATTGATGACTGACTTGAAATAATCTTGGAGTGTTAATTGGTTATTTTTGGCCCCAATTGCTTGAATTTCAGTTCTTTTATCTTCTGAAGCTTTCTAAGAGTTCTTTTTCGGATCACAAGACCCAAGTTCAAGGCTTATTGCTCTCCGCATACAATGCTTGAAGGAACCTATAAAGAGACGAACCAAAAAGAAAAGGAAAATTAGAAAAATAAAAAGAAAAAAAACCTAAATTAAAATCAAGGTCACTTGGGTGCGATGGTCAATTTTAAATTTATCTTTCAATAACTTAGTGATTTACATGAGTGTATTGGAATTGAATGCAAAATAGAACACAAAATAAATTACAAAAGTGAGACACGATTTATAGTGGTTCGGCCGCGCCTAGGTTCACTACCTAACCTCCTCAATTAGAATTTTAACCTTATCACTATGGGATTCTCTTACGGGTGATAACCAAACCGTTACAACTGCCCTTTTACAGGTTAAAGGCAAACCTATCCTTTCACGGGCTAAAGATGAACCAAATTTCCTTTTTTCGGGATGAGAAGAAACCCATGTTCCTTTTATGGGCTAAGGAAGAACCGGTTCTCTTTTAAAGGCTGAGAGATAACCTATCCTTTTTAAGATTAAGGACACACCTATCCTTTTACGGGATCAGGATGAACCAGTTTCCTTTTTTCGGGCTGAGGACGAACCCATGTTCCTTTTACGGGCTAAGGAAGAACCGTTGTGATTTCAAACCTGAAATCACTTAAGTGAACCACATCCACTTGTCTTGGTTGTTTCACATTGAAACACACCACTATTACAACAAAAATAATGTTTGTTCTAACAAAATAGAACACTTTACAATTAAGCACATTACATAGCATTACAAAGATATGAAATATGAAATAGTAATGCTAAGTTGAAATACACCTTCAGTTTTTTACCTTTCAATGTTCGGTATTGCTCAAGTGCAGTTTCGAAAAGCATGAATGATATGATATGAAAATCGGTGCTTCTTTGAAAGTAAATAAATACCGAATAAAGATTGACTTAAAACACAAAGGATTGGTGTAAATCAAGACATAGACAATTTTCAAAATAGATATAAAAATATAAGTATGAAAACCTCTGGTTCTCTGATCAGTAGTTAACCAATTACTGATATAGTTCAATACAATACTTAAGATATAAAATCAAGTACAACTGTATATCTTGAACTATTTCTCAAATTTTATCTCCAGCAAGAATGATACCAAATATGAATCAGTGCCGAGAATTTGAGTTGATACCAGATCAAATAGATTTTCAAAAATAGAATGAAAATAAGCTCAGTATGAAAATCATTTGAGTACATACGACATCAGTGAAAATACTTCGAAAGATTAGAAAATGAAAATCATTTTGACACAAACTAACTTTCAAAAAGTATTGGCACAACACAAAGTGATTGGCAAGTTGTTTGATCCTAAGTGCTGGTATTTATAGACTTAGTGGGACATAGCTGTTAAACATTTAAAGTTCAAATAATATGAACGTTTACACACAACGGCTAGAATGTTATATGAAAATGGCAATTGCAATTTTCACTAACATTCTGGTTATTTTCAGATTTCATGACAAAGGAAAGTTTTAGAAAAATTTATTTCATGTATCAGAGAGGGTCTTTGATAAGTCTGAAAAGGACTCTGTGCAAATGTCTGTTCTGAAAAAGTAAACTGATGTAGTGTACTTATTCGAACAGTGACGGTTGTTGAATTAGCATCCTGATTCCGTAATCAGTGTCCTAACGCATAATATCAACAATGTCGTTTCGTTTCTTGAGGACTCTTATTACGTATAAGCGTCCTGCTGAACACTTAAGTGAGGGCGCTACTACCTCGTAAGTGTCCTGACTTACTTTGTCACTTAGACGACTTAAACTTGGTGGCGCTAATGCACAATTAGCTGTTGGTCCCACCCAAAAGGGGGGGTGAATTGGGTGTCATGGCCGTTATTAATCTTTTCTAATTTCTTATGAGATTCCTTGACTCAATTGGGTTCAATGCATAAATAAATCTAATGAGCATAAAGTAAAATGCAAAAAATAAAGTACACACGCATTTATAGTGGTTCGACTGCTCCTACATCCACTACCTAATCTTTCAATTAGGATTTTCAAACTTCACTAACTGATCTTCTTACGGGTGAAGATCAAACCGGTACACTTTCTCAACTTACGGGTGTGAGAACTACCATTTCTCATCTTACGGGTGTGAGAGGACCGTTTATCCTTTTTTTGGGCTAAAGAAGAACCCATGTTCCTTTTGCGGGCTAAGAAAGAACCCACACATCCTTTTCAAGAGAAAGGATGAAACTAGTCTTGATTTCAACATTGAAATCATAAGTGATGTAAAATCACTTTATTCGGTTTGTTTCAAACCATGAAACAATCCAAAACACTGAAAACAGTGAATTTAATGTTTGTTCTAAGTGATTAGAACAATTACAATGAAGCTCATTCAAATACCAAATACAAGATATGAAAATTTAAGCTCAAGGTGAAGAGATACCTTACAATGATTTATACCTTTCTTGCAACCATATTTTCTCAAGAGAATGAGTTTGAAGATGCTTTAAATGATGAAGTTTATGTTGAAAACAGGTTCAAGTAGCTTTTGTCTTCGTTAATGGGTTTTTGAAATAATGAAGAAGAAGATCGATCAACCCAAAAGACTTAAAGTTTTTCTTCCAAAAGATCATAAGATCTAGCACAAGTGAAAGAAGACTAACTTTCAAAAAGTGTTTTGGCGCAAACAAAAATTGTCAATACGTTTTGAATGAATATCAGTTTTGTATTTTCTTAGTTAGTTTTTCTGCTCTAAGGCAGCACATATATATAGGAATAACAGAGGCGCAATGGACTTGGTAATTTTGGTGCTCTAAGTTATTTCAAATATAACATTAACATTCTTTCCAGAAATGGATTGATTCAACTAAATGCATATTACGAAGATAGCACCTGAATCATCTGATCCTTTCATGAAAGAGGAATGTTCTGACAAAGTTTTAGAACGTTTTAAAAAGTTCTAAAAAGTTGTTGTACGATTCTGAAAAGTTCTGAAAAGTATTCGTACGTTTATGAAAAAGGTTAACAGAAATGGCAGTAATGTCAGAACAACAAAAATATCTTTTCTGTCGTTTTGTTCCTTTGATGGCGCTCATAGAACATCAACATCCTACTAAACAATGAAGTGAGGGCGCAACTAAATAGTAAGCGTCCTGACTTGTTTTGACAATTAAATGACTTAAAGCATGAGGGCGCTACCTAGCAGTAAGCGTCCTGCTTTGTTTTAAAAACGCAAAACATATGAGGGCGCTACTCAAGAGCAAGCGTCCTGAATAGTTAAAATAATTTTAAACACGCTGACGGACGATAAGCGTCCTGAAAGTTATTTAAGTTGATTCTAAAAATGAGGGCACTCCTACACAAGTAGCGTCCTGATAACTCATTCAACTTATAACTTATCAGCGTCCTTAAAGATAGAAATCACTTAAAGATAAAAGAAAATCTTTCAGCGAGCTGAAGTTAAATCAGCGTCCTGACATTCTCAAAGGTTGATAAGAGAAAGGTCACTACTAACAAGTAAGCGTCCTTATTAATCAGATCAATTCAACCTTGAGCGTCTTAACATTTTATTAGCGTCCTGACTCATCAAGTCCAGGAGAGCGCTGCTAAAACATTAGCGTCCTGAAAGATTTTATAAAATCGATTTTTGATTTCTCGATTAAAACACTTTGAAATCAACAATTAAACAATCAAACAAGATTTTGATAAAAATCAAAACAATTTTGATTATTTTGAAAAACTTTGTAAAAATATCATTTTAATCAAAACTAATGCATATATGATTCAAAATAGTTTAAAAACATAAATCAAACATTTTGAATACTTGAAGATCATGTTTAAAGAATACTTAATGCATGAATGAGTTTTATCAAAACTATGCATATGTGAAGTATTAATGCGTGAAGTTTAGAAAGATTGAGCAATAGGAAATGCAAAAAGGTTATATCCTAATTCTAGACACGTAAAGACTCTCAACCTTTTTGTCTTCAATCCTTCAAGTTGTCCAAACTCTAAGTATGGTTGATCCTTTGCTTGAGAGACTTCTTGAACTTGAAGACTTAGATCTTGTACTGGCTCTTTTCCATTTTTAGGTGCTGAAATATACTAGATAGAAACATTAGCACCATTTTTTATATTGTTTGTAAGCATCAAAACACTTAGGAGAAAAACTAAGTGCAAAACCACTTAAATTCCTTGCGCCTTGTGATTTTATTTACAACTTCAAAGAATATTATAAACCTCTCGAATCTATAAATATCCTAAGTTATATTGTCCCCAATCTAATCCCAAGTTCTCTATCTCGAGTGCCAAACTCTAGATCGACGAAGATTCAATATATGGCTAGTAGATCAAAAAACAATAAAAACTAGAAAATATAAATAAACTATGGAAAATCTATTAATAATAAATAAAAATCAATCTAAGACATGGTATCAAAGAATGGATCCATTTATCCTCTAGTTTATAATATGAAAAAAAGGAAACACAAAACAAATCCATGAACATTGATATGAAGAAACAAACTAGATCTCTAGATGTGAAGATTGCTCCCTTGTCTCCAATTTCACTGTCTTCTTCTCTTTCAATCCAATCCAATTTGACTTGTTCTCCTCTCTATTCTCTCCCCAAAACCTTCCTTTATGATGTATTTATATGTGAGAGAAAGTAGGAAAAAGTTGGTGAAGAAACGAACTCAGAATCGGAGAGGAGTCATACTCAAACTCGAATTCTAGGCATGCTGGCGCTGTGTCCCTCAACTTGGGCGTTGCAACCCTTTGAGTGCTGGCTTTTGCACCACTTCCAGTGTTGGCAGTGCTGCAACCCTCTCCTTAGGTGCTGCAGTGCTATGTCTGCTAGTTTTTTATGCTTTTCTTCTATTTTTTAGCCGTTTTCTCCACTTTATGTCAATGTTTTGCACTTGTTTCTTCCTTTCAATGTTTGACCACTTGTTCTCCACTTTCATATTACTTCAAGACCACTTTAAAACCAACAAAATCAAACTTAAAGCAAGTGGAAAAACTATCAAAACACTCACATAAAATGACATAAATATGAAAATCAAAATATAATAAACCGAAACTAAGACATAAAACACAAATAAAAACCTACTTATCACCCATCAAACATGGTCTTTATACATTCCTAACACAAGCCACATAAACAAAGCACTTTCTTACCTTACTATACATGTATCTCAAAAGTTTAAAGCTAACATTTTTCTACATATTTGGATTTTCCGAAGTTCACTCCTCTCTTTTCATATTTTTACCAAAGTTTTTGTGCCTTCACGTTTCTAAAATAAAGATTTTTAGACATGGAATGAGTTGAATGAGATTTTCTTTCTACTATTGTTTCTATTTCTGAAGTAATCTACTGGCACATTGGATTAAGAATTTATTTCTACTGTTGTTACTATTTATGATGGGATCTAATGGCATTTATGTAATTTATTTTTTTACTTTAGTAGTTTTTATTATTATTATTATTATTATTATTATTATTATTATTATTATTATTATTATTATTATTATTATTATTATTATTATTTCTCTTTTTTCTTTGCTTTTTTTTTATGTGGCCCCTATTTTGGGCCACTTGCTTAGCCACATGGCCGGAATAATTCCCAGCCTGTGGCCAGGTTTTGTTCTCGGCCTATGGCCGGGCTTGCTCTCAGTCACAAGGGCTGGGACCTTGCCTGGCTAATAGCTGGGTTGTTGCCCAGCCTGTGGTTGGGTTTTTACTTAGCCACGTGGCTGTATTTTTTTTTTCATGCCCAACCATGGCTGGGTTTTGTTTCTAAAGCCCGATCTTTGGCTGGGCTTGTCCCAAGCCAACTTCGTCCCCTAATTTTTTTTTTTAACTTTGTTCTCTCTTCCCTCTTCTTCTCACAATCCTACTTCTTCCCTTCTCACCTACTACTACCACTCTCACTTCTCCTCCTCCTCATCTCCCATGCTTTTCCTGCAAATTCACCATCAAAATTCAAGGAAATTTTTGGGAATAACTCAAAATTCAATTCTAATAAGGAACGAGAAATAAAAGATAAGAGGAATCGAATTGGGTTATTATTGCAAGACCTGAAGAACAAGTGAAAGGTCAACAATCTAAGAGAGAAGAATCCATAGACACGACCTTTTTTAAATTTTTTTTTTGTTTATATATAGTAAATGTGAATTTTATGGTTGGATATTGATAGAATTTCTCTCCATCCCATTTTTTTTTCTCTTTTTTACGTTTTCTACTTTTCACTATTTCAATTAGATTCTTCTTATCACCTCAATTATTTGTTTTGTCTTGAGCCCAAAATCTACGCCTCTTATACCATAAAAGTTATCACACCCCAAAATCCTCTTTTTCCTTACGAATCCCAATGAAAGGTGATTTGATGGATAAAATAGTAACAAGAGGAATATTCAAGGGAAACAACTTTGAACCTCAAAATTTATACATTAAACTTTATTGTTTTCCAACTTCTCATCTTACAAAACTTCTTTCACTCTTCTTAACTTTTGCAGACTCTATTTTTCATATATTTTAGTTTAACCACTCAAATGTTGGAATAGTACAACTGTTAGATATACCAAAAGTGTTGTCATGCCCAACTTATTTTGTTACCCATATACAAATATACATTATTCAATTTCTTGGTTCTTTTTCTCCTTTTTCTTCTTCCTTTTCCTATTCCATCTTATCTTCCTGGAGAACAAAGAGAAAGAGTGAGCTAAATGTCTAGTGGGTTCCCCAGCAGGTTCCCACATGCTAGGCGAAACATAAGAAATAATAATAGCCATTAGAAAATTCAACATGATAATAACATGAATTCAGTTTTGTACGGTTCTGAAAAAAGTAATCTAAAATAGTGTAAGTGCGGAACGGTGTTAGTGTTGAATTAGCATCCTGACGTGTAATATCAACTTTTTCGTTTTGTTCCTTGAAGGGGCTCATGAAGCATAAGCGTCCTGCTGAACAGTGAAGTGAGGGCACTGCTTAATCGTGAACGTCCTAAATTACTTTGACGATTAAAACGACTAATTCATGAGGGCGCTACAGTTAACGTCCTACTTTATTTTAAAACATTTAAACACATGAGGGCGCTACTCAAGAGTAAGCATCTTAACATTTTAAAACATTAGAAAACAATACTAAGTATGCTGAAAAACAATCAGCGTCCTGAAAATTATCAAGTTGGTTCTTAAGATGAGGGTGCTCCTATTCAGGTAGCGTCCTGATAGTTTTTCCAACTTATAACTATCAGTGTCCTCAAAGATAAAATCTTTGAAGAACTTAGAAAAACTTTCAGTGAGCTGAAATTAGTTTAGCGTTCTGACAACTTTAAAGGTTGATTTTAAGTGAGGCCGCTACTTACAAGTAAATGTCCTGATAAATCATTTCAATCAACCTTGAATGAAGTCAGCAACCTAATGTGTTATCAGTGTCCTGACTTATGAAGTCCAGAAGAACGCTGCTAAAACATTAGCGTCCTGAAAGACTCTTAAAAAATAGTTTTTGATTTTTCGATTAAAGCTCGAATAAACTCCATTAAAATCATGGTAACTGCGGATAAAATCAAACATACAAAATGATAGAAAATTGATTCGATTAAAACATGCAATCATGCATATTGTTGAATCATGTGGTAGTGAAGGTTTTACAATCTAAACACAATCTAATCATACACTAATGTCTTCAAATGATCATGGTCTTCAACTAGATCTTTAATATGTTCACCATGCATCATTAATTCTTCGAAACCTTCAAGTAGGATTAGATATGCCATATATGCAATATTATACTAAACAGAATGTGGTTTGTAATCATCAAAATATCTTTTCATAATAGGGACATACTCTTGTAAGGGATATGAGGATAATTGGTTCAACAATCTCCTCCTTTTTTATTATTTCAAACACATTACTATAGGCTTTCAAGGAAACTAAGATAATGATATGATTATGCATGAGATGCAGTGAATAATGCATTGCTAATACTCCTTGTTCCATTTGATATAAGTGTACTTCCAAGGAATATACTGAATCTCCCCCTGAATATATGATGCTTCAATGATATTACTAGCCCTTTTGAAAACAATGAAAAGAGTAAAGTATCATGAAGTATTTCTCCCCCTAAACCCTAGATAGAGGTAAGCATCAAAATATTACAGATCAGTCTCAGAAAACATACCAAGCTCTTTTCGAATGTGAACAAACTAGTCTTTGGGTAAAGGTTTAGTAAATATATCAGCCAGTCGTTCTTTGGTGCCAATATGAAACAATATAACTTCTCTATTTTGCACATGATCCCGTAAAAAATGATGTCTTATTTGAATATGTTTAGTTCGGGAGTGCAATACATGATTTTTAGATATGTTAATAACACTGGTATTGTTATACAAAATTTCAGCACATTGAACAAGTATTTGATAATCTTGAAGTTGTTGTTTCATGTAAAGAATCTGAGAACAACAACTTCCAGCTGCAACATATTTTGTTCAGCTGTGGATAATGCCACTTAGTGTTGCTTCTTGCAAAACCAAAAAATTAAAGAATTTCCAAGAAAGTGACAGAATTTGAAGGCACTTTTCCTATCAGTTAGACTACCAGCATAGTCGGAGTCTACATAACTTTTCAGATCGAAGGTAATACCTTTGGAATACAAAATTCCTAAGTGTGTTATGCCATTTATGTATCTGAATATTCGTTTGACACATTTCAAATGAGATTCTTTAGGTTCAGATTGAAATCTTGAACAAAGACAAACACTAAACATAATGTCAAGTCTACTTGTTGTTAAGTACAACAGACTTCCAATCATATTTCTATAAAGTTTAAAATCAATTGCTTTGCTTTTTTCATCCTTATTTAATTTAATTGCAAAGGTACAATGAGTATCAATTGATTTCAAATTATTCATTTGAAACTTTTTAACCATTTCCTTAGCATACTTTGATTGGCTTATGAAGGTGCCTTTTGGCATTTGCTTAATTTGTAAGCCGAGAAAATATGTAAGTTATCCCATCATACTCATTTCAAATTCCTTTTGCATTAATTTTAAAAACTCATTACACAACTCTTTGTTTGATGCACCAAAAATAATATCGTCCACATATATTTGAACAATAAGCATATGATCATTATGGTGTTTGATAAACAAAGTTGGATCAAGTTCTCCTATTTGAAACTTATGATCTAAAAGAAATGAACTCAGTCGATCAAATTAATCTCTTGGAGCTTGTCTTAATCCATATAAGGTTTTGTGGAGTTTGAACACATAGTCAGGGTCTTGAGCATCCTCAAACCCTGAAGGTTTTTCCACATATACCTCTTCATTGATGTATCCATTTAGAAAAGCACTCTTTACGTCCATTTGGTATAAGGGAAAATCCTTATAACAAGCATAGGCAAGTAGCATCCTTATTGCCTCTAATCTTGTTACTAGGGCAAAGGCTTCTTTGAAGTCTACGCCTTCTTCTTGGTTGTACCCTTGTGCAAGTAATCTAGCCTTATTTCGGACAATGATACCTTGTTCATTCTTTTTGTTTCTAAAGATCCATTTGGTTCCTGTAACGGATTGATGAAATGGTCTAGGAACTAATTCTCATACTTTGTTTCGAACAAAGTGTCCTAGTTCTCCTTGCATAGCGAGAATCCAGTTTTCATCTTTTAGTGCATCTTCCACTTTAATTGGTTCAAATTGCAATACAAAAGCAATAAGTTCTTGATCTCTTTGAATTGAAGCTCTAATGGATACACCCTTTTGTGGATCTCCTAATATTTGATTTTGGGAAAGACCTTGAAGCAATCTAGAGTTTTTAGAAGATTCTAAAGGTATTTCAGCCTTAAGATATATGATATTGGTTGTCTTGGGTTCATCATCATCAAAGTTTAATTGTTTAAATTCATCCTCAAGACTTTTCTTACTTTCACTTTCATCAAAATTTACTTGAATTGATTCTTCTACAGTTTGAGTATATTTGTTGAAAACTCTATAGGCTCTACTGTGAGAAGAATATCCTAAGAATATTCGTATATCAAATTTAGGTTCAAACTTGTCTAGATTATCTTTATCGTTAAGGATAAAACATTTGCATCCAAATACTCTGAAGTAACTGATGTTGGGGCTCTACCCTTCTATAGTTCATATGGAGTTTTATTCAAGTCATTTTTTGTTAAGATTTGGTTCATTACATAGCAGGTTGTGTTAATAGCTTCTCCCCAAAAATGGTTTGCAGTGTTATACTCATTAAGCATCGTTCTACACATTTCCTACAACGTTTTATTCTTTCTTTCAACTACACCATTTTATTGTGGTGTCCTAGGGGATAATAGATAGTGAGTGTAACCTTGATTATTACAGAATTCTTTGAGTTTTTTATTAACAAATTCACCTCCTCTATCACTCCTAATGATGTTGATTTTATAACCTTTTTCCTTTTCAACCCTTTTACAGAATTTTATAAACATTTCACATGCATCAAATTTATGAGCTAATAAGAATACCCATGTGAATCGAGTAAAGTCATCAACAATCACAAATACATAAGATTTTCCACCTAAGCTTGGGTTTTAGTTGGTCCGAAGAGATCCATGTGAATAAGTTCGAGAGCTCTAGAGGTTGATTGATGCCTCTTGCTCTTAAATGATGACCGAGTATGCTTACCAAGTTGACATGATTCACACACCTTGTCATTTTAGTAAGTTCTTTTTGGGATACCCTTGGCAAGATCATGCTTAACAATTCTAGATATGTTATCCATATTAACATGAGCTAGTCTCCTATGCCATAGGCATGCATCATTACAAGAAATGACACTTAAACAAGTTACATTTTGTTTCTTCATATCATTAAAGTTTGTGCAATACACATTCTTAAATCTAGATGTCATTAATGTAACTGTTTTATCTACATGTTTGACAATGCACCTATTTGCTTCAAATGAGATGTCATAACCCTTGTCACATAATTGACTTATGCTCAAGAGATTATGCTTTAGCCCTTTAACATAAAGTACATCAGATATGGATATAAAATCGTTACTAATCATTCTGATGCCTTCAATATCACCTTTGTTGTTGTCTCCGAAAGTGACCTTTCCTCATTTCTTCTTTTTAAGGTTCAAAAATTTAGATTTATCTCCAGTCATATGCCTTGAGCAGCCATTGTCTAGATACCATTTATCTTCGTTTTTGCATATTTACACAACATAAAATACTTTTGAATTTGGCACCCATGCTACTTTGGGTCCATGCATGTCAGCGTCAGGAAGAACATATTTTTCAATCCATGCATATTTCTTTTTCTTTCTACTTAAGACATTACATCTAAGTATGGTATGACCTTCCCTATGACACTTGTGGCATGTTAGTCTTTTGGTCAGTAAGGTATTCTTATGGGTGAAGACAAAATCGATACACTTTCACAACTTACCTGTGTGAGAACTACCATTAACCTTTCTCAACTTACGAGTATGAGAACTACCGTTCTCAACTTACGGGTGTGAGAAGAACCGTTTCTCAACTTATGGGTGTGAGAAGATTGTTACAACTTTGAGCAATACTTGTTCTTGCCCAGTGACTATCCAATCACTACTATTTGAATACAAGATGAAATATGATTCCCTTTACATAGAATCAAAATGATACTTACAAAGCTTTGGATTGAACCTTCTATTACCACATATTCAACAAAATATGTATGATGAAGTTCAGCTGAAAACTGGTTCAAAAAGCTTTCTATCTTCTTTAATGGATTTCGAAAATAGTATAGATGAAGATCAATCAATCCATAAGACTTAGCGTATTTCAAAAGATTGTAAGTTCAACCACAAAGAGTAGAAGACTAACTTCCAAAAGTTTTTTTGCACAAGTGAAAACTGTTAATACGGTTTTGAAGGAATATCAATTTTCGTAAGATTGATTCGTTGTTGATCTGCTCTAAGGCAACATATATATAGAAATAACAAAGTCGCGATGAACTTGGTGAATATTGGCGCACTAGGTTATTTCAAATACAATGACTACATTCTTTCCTGAAATATATCGATTCAGCTTTGTGCATATTACGGCGATAGCACCTGAATCTTCTGAACTTTCATGAAAAAGGAATGTTCTGATAAAACATTAGAACATTCTGAATATATTCAAAAAGTTCTGAAAAGGTTTTGTACGGTTCTAAAAAACGTAATCTTGAATAGTGTAAGTGCTAGAACAGTGACAGTGTTGAATTAGCGTCCTGACGCATAATATCAACTTTGTCGTTTTGTTCCTTGAAGGCGCTCATGAAGCATAAGCGTCCTGCTGAACAGTGAAGTGAGGGCGCTACTTAATTGTGAACGTCCTAACTTACTTTGACGATTAAAACAACTAATCCATGAGGGCGCTAAATAACAGTTAGCATCCTGCTTTATTTTAAAACATTTAAACACATGAGGGTGCTACTCAAGAGTAAACGTCCTAACATTTTAAAACATTAGAAAAAAATGCTAAGTATGCTGAAAAACAATTAGCGTCCTGAAAGTTATCAAGCTGGTTCTTAAGATGAGGGTGCTCCTATCCAGGCAGTGCCCTGATAGTTTTTTAAACTTATAACTATCAGCGTCCCCAAAGATAAAATCTTGCAAGAACTTAAAGAACTTTAGCGAGCAGAAACTAGGTCAGTGTCGTGATAAATCAGATCAATTTGACCTTGAATGAAGTCAGTGACCTAATGTGTTATCAGCGTCCTGACTTATCAAGTCCAGGAGAGCGCTGCTAAAACATTAGCGTCCTAAAAGACTCTTAAAAATAGTTTTTGATTTTTCAATTAAAGCTCGAATAAAGTCGATTAAAATCACGGTAATTGCGGATAAAATCAAACATACAGAATGATAGAAAATTGATTCGACTAAAACATGCAATCATGATATTGCTTGAATCATATGGCAGTGAAGGTTCTACAACCTAAACACAATCTAATCATACACTAATGCCTTCAAATGATCATGGTCTTCAATTAGATCTGTAATACGTTCACCATGCATCATTGATTCTTCGAAACCTTCAAGTAGGATTAGATATGTCATATATGCAATATTATACTAAACAATGTTAACCTAAGCGACTCATCACTTAGCACATCCTTAAGTATACTTGATGAAGTATATTTTGATGATCACAAACAAAATCTCTTTCAGTGCTAATGAGCTTTAATCAAGAACCTATCTTAGCACCTTAGGAAAGCAAAAAGCCAAAGAATGATTTGATCAAGGAACTGAAGGTCGTATCAGTCGTTCAAGATCATTTAAATCAAAAGACCTCAAAGACCATATCTGAACGTCAAGATCACACCACACAAACGATTCGATCAAGAGCTTCAAGACTACATCATTCGATCAACGTTCACAAAATTCAACTCAAGCTCGAAGTTCATCGAAGATCTCATAATGAAGAGTCAGATTTAAAGATTATGAGAAATAGGGGAAATACACAGTATTTAAGGTATATCTTTCTCTAATCGATATTGCTCAAACATTTTTCAAAATCATGCACAAATCACTTGCATATTTGCATGTTTTGATCTTACGCTTTACTGTATTTCAAATGATTTAATTTTTTATATTTATTTTAAAATTTATCGAGTTTTTATTCGTTTTTATCGTATTTTTAATCGCGAGTCAAAACTGTTTTTCAAAAGTCTTTCAGGACGCTAATGATTTAGCAACGCTATCTTTAACTTGATAAGTAAGGACGCTGATGATTCATTAGGACGCTGATAACATTCAAGGTTGAATTGAACTGATTAATCAGGACACTTACTTATAAGTAGCTGCTTCCCTTTAGTCAACCTTTAAAAGTGTCAGGATGCTGACTCAACATCAACTTACTGAAAAATTTCTATGTTCTTTAAAGAATTTATCTTTGAGAACGCTGATAGTTATAAGTTGGATAAACTATCAGGACGCTACCTGGATAGGAGCGCCCTCATCTTTGGGAACCAACTTAATAACTTTCAGGACACTGATTGTCCTTCAACGCACTTGGTTTTGCTTTCAAATATTTTGAAATGACAGGACGCTTACATAGTTGTAACACCCTTATGTTTTATATTTTAAAAGGTAGGACACCTACTCGGAAAGAAACGCCCATATGTACTTAATTGTTTTAAAACAAAGCAGGATGCTAACTATGCTTTAGCGCCCTCAGGGTTAAGTCACTTACGTCACAAAGAAAGTCAGGACGCTTATGAGTTAGTGGCGCCCTCACTTCATTGTTCAGAAGGACGCTTATACATAATGAGTGCCCTCAAGGAACAAAACAACAAAGTTGATATTATGAGTCATGACACTAATTACGAAATCAGGACGCTAATTCAACAATCGTCACTGTTCTAACAAGTACACTATATCAGTCTAATTTTTCAGAACAAATTTTTGTACAGAATCATTTTTAGATTTATCAGAGATTTTCTCTGATACATGAATCATGTTTTCTAAGGTATTCCTTATTCATGAAATCTGAAAGGAACCAGAATGGTCATAAAAATTGCAGGTTCAATTTTTGTGATACATTCTAGCTGTTGTGTGTAAACGTTCACATTGTATTTGAAATTCAAATGTCTAACAACTATTATCTACTAGCTCTATAAATACCAAAACTTTGAATCAAACAACTTGCCGATAATTTTTATTGGGCCAAAAACTTTTTGAATGTTAGTCATTGTTTACTCTTTCAAAAGTTTTCAAATGTTCTAAGTTTTCAAAGTATTCTTCACTGATACTTTACTTAGTAAAAAGATTTTCATATTGAGCTTCAATTATATTCTATTCTGAAAATCTATTTGAACTGGTTTCTACTCAAATTCCCAGCATGAATTTATATTTAACATTAATCAAGTTGATGAAGGAATTTGAGAAATAGTTCATGAGAGATAGAGTTGTAATTGATTTCATATCTTAAGTATTGTATTGAACTATATCAATAGTTTTGTTAACTACTGAATACTGAACCAACAATTTTCATGCATATATATTATATCTATTTTAAAAATTGTTTGTGTCTATATTTTACCCTGGTCCTGTGATTTTCAACTTCAATGTTTTTAATGGTATCATAATGTTTTCAAAGAAGCACTCAATTGATTTACATATTATTCACGCTTTTCGAAACTGCACTTGAGCAATATCGAACATTGAAAGGTAAATGACTGTAAGTTTATGTCTCTTAGCATAACGTATTCAAATTTATACATCTATGTAATGCTATGCACATGAGCTTAATTATGAAGTGTTCTACTCAGTTAGAACCAACATTATTATTAAGTGTTGTAATGCTGGTGTGTTTCTTGATTGAAACAACCGGGTCAAGTAAATGTAATTCATTTAATGATTTCACGGTTGAAATCATGTTGAGGTTCATCCTCACCTGTAAGTAGGAAACAGGTTCATCCTCATCCCGTAAAAGGATAGGTTCGTCCTTAACCTGTAAAATGATAGGTTATCTCTGAACATGTAAAAGAGAAACGGTTATTCCTTATCCCTTAAAAGGAACATGGGTTTTTATCATCTCGAAAAAAAAATGCGGTTCATCCTTAGCCAGCAAAAGGATAGTTTGCCTTGAACCTGTAAAAGGGCATATATAACGGTTTGATTCTCACCCGTAAGCGAATCAGTTAGTGGATTGAGAAAATCCTAAACGTGAGATTAGGTAGTGGACGTAGGCTTGGCCGAACCACTACAAATTCTAGTGTGTTTTAAGTTATGCATTTTACTTTACAGTTAGTACGTGCATTTAGTTCCAATGTACCAATGTACATCACTAAGTCATTGAAAAAGTTTTAAATTGACCATCACACCCAATTCACCCTCCTCTTAAGTGTACTAGCAATTGGTATCAGAGTGGGTGCTCACGTGTTTAGGACTAACCGCCTAGAGAAAATGATCCAAATGGTCAAATCATAGAGTTCGTCCTAGGTACTTCGTATTTCGTGTCTTAGGATAGAAAACCTAGAAATCATTCTATCACCTAGCTATAACCACCCTATGTGATAACTCTTAAAATCTTTTCGAATTTCTGAAGTCCAGTTCACCTAGGCATAATTATTCCTTCAAACTTTTAACAAGTTATTTCCTGATTAATCATGTTTACAACGGCGCATGACTCTATGTCATTCTTGCATTTAATGCAAACCCTGTTTCGATGCCTTTAGCTTGCTCCATACATTTCCCTCTCACTTCACTTCCCACTTTGAGCGCGAAATCATTTCGTATTCGTTTTCTTCGTTTCATCTCCTACTCCAATGGCTTCCAAAATCCTTACTTCCAAGAAAAGAGCTAGAGAAGAGTCGTCTTCTTCTCCTAGTGTTTTCTCTTTGTCCTTATCTCTCTCTTCCTCAAATCAATCTGATGAAGACCTCTTCAGGAACACTTCTCCTGAGAAAAATAGTGCGTCTCTACTTCTTTGTGAAGAACCGTTGCCACTGTTTCCTGTTGCATCTCCGATTGAGGATCAGTTCGCCAAACTGAGTGATTCCATCTCTTTTAGCTTTCAGGTCGTGTTGGACATGGTAAACGAGCATGAAAACTGGATGAAAGAACTTGATAACATGGCTAAATATCATAGGAATCTGATGATGACACTGTTGAACCAATTATCCTCACGTCCCTTACAACAATTCGTCCCTAATATGAAAGATATTTTGATGATTACAAACCACATTTTGTTTATGATATTACTGCATATATGGCGTATCTAATCTTACCTGAAGGTTTCCAAGAATCAATGATGCATGGCGGATGTATTAAAGATCTACTTGAAGACCATGATCATTTGAAGATGTTCGGTAGTATGATTAGATTGTGATAGGTTGTAGAACCTTTTATGCCATTTGATTCAGCAAAATGCATGACTGCATGTTTTAATCGAATTGAATTTCAATCGTTTGCATACTTGATTCAATCCAGAAATATCATGTTTTATCGAGCTTTAATCGAGAAATCAAAAATCATTTTTATGGAGTCTTTCAGGACGCTAATGTTTCAGGAGCGCCCTCCTAGACTTGATGAGTCAGGACTCGGATAAAATATTAGGATATTGACATTCATTCAAAGTTGAAGAACTGATTCAACTATGCCTTTATATATATATTTATCATTAAATCAATTCTTTTGTTTATAAATCAGAAATCCTAACCTTTCTAATTCCTTCTTTTGAAGCAAAACTAGTGCATATTATTGTTGTCTTGGTTTAACTCTTTCGATGAAAGCCAAAAACAACTATAACTCATTAAGATCTATGATTTCCACCTAACGACTTCAAAGGTTCTCGATCTCCTTGTGAGTCTCACCATAGCCTAGGTTATATTTTTCATTTTTCAACCCAAGGTACCCTCTTGTGAAGCATTTACCTCAAGTCTATGATCATCTAATCCGTGGCCAAGGGATCAAGATCATTAAACACAGGTCTTTATATAGCTACAAGTCCATAGGAAGTCGTCCAAGAGAAGTCCAAGTCGAATTAGGAAAGTTTACAACAAAATTAGAAAGTTTCTATTTTGAATCTCACATCATCTATCTTTCTTGCCGTTTTTCTTCTTATTTCCCACTCAAAACCTTTCCATATTGTATTATTTCAAATAAGGAATCCATAGAAACAAACCACGTCTAATTCTGAGTTGAATTGAGAAAGTTATAGCGAAAACAAAACCATTGCGCAATTGCCTTTTGCGGAGCGCCGCGGCACCCCAGAACATATTTTTGCACCTATTTTTCCTGATTTTCTTGTGGACTTGGCCAATTTTCCAGACTCTTAAGGCTTGGATGCACTTATGTCTTCACTCTAACTCCCTTGGTTTTTCTTGCATCATGTCTTCATCTTCTCAATCATCATTTAAAACATCATAGCACCTACAAAACACATCAAACCAAGTTAACAACCTATAATAATTTCATGAACCAACCTATAGAAATTCAAATCAAAATAATGTAAAAATACTAAAAGTTGACAAAACTATCAAATAACCAATTTTATGATAAACTAACCTAATATATGAACTAAATACCATAAAACACACCTAAAACATCCTCTAAAACATATACTAAATTCCTATTTATCAACTATATAGTTTTATATAGTTAAGATTAATATATATATATATATATATATATATATATATATATATATATATATATATATATATAACCTGTTGAAAAATTTGAATTCAATGATGGCATAAACATCAAGAGGAAAATAGAAAATATTATTCAACGGACAAGGCATAAATCTTAAAAAATGATAGGAATATATTTGGTGTATTTCCCAAGTTTTATCTTCCTTTCAGCAAGATAATGGCCTCTAGTGAAGGAACGACTTCCAGTAGTCGAGAACAAGTTTCAACATGACAAACTGAACTTTACCAACAGAGGGTTGTATTAATGAGGAATATCGACATGAAGAATCCTCGCCTCTGTCCTTCCCTTCACGAAAAAATCATGAAGCTGTGGTGGTTGAATATAACAAATGTTTGGGGTGTTGTCTCCCTCAACTTGGTGAAGTTATTTTACGAAAACATGAATATAGTGGGACTCCAGGAGGAGAGAATCTGCCTTGTCTTGGAGACATTGACCGGGAGAGTAAAAATTTTTATTAGCGTCGAAACTATCTCACGACTAATGAAAGTCCTAAATGGAGATAAGATCATTGATCCACACGAACCCCAGACTGTGGCAGAAATTGTTGAATCCAAGGAAAAGCTATTCAATTCCCTCACCGAGAAGGCGTACACCCTAAAGACATATGCCCACCTCCCAAACAATCTCCTTAAACCACCCCTTGCAGGCCTTGGGAAGATTGTAGTCGACAACATCTTGCCTGAAGTAGTGACTAGAGGTTCAATGTCAAGGGCTCAGGTCCTTGTCCAATACTGCTTAGAAAAGGGAATCTCAGTCTCCCTACCTCACATCATCATCCAGCAAATGGCAAGGGTAATCCAAAACCCTACAAAGAAGGAATACCTCGGCTATGGAGCCTTAATCATGAAAATACTGAATGAGGCAAACATCAATACCTTTGATGAATCTTCAACAAACATTACTAAATCCATTGCACTATCCTCCTTGTCCAAAACCTTCCTCACAGAAGGAGAGGTGACAGACGAGGAGTTATTTGGTGCTACTTTAGAGGAAAATAAATAAAGGGCTAGCGATAACACTGAAGGTTATTGACGAAAAAGTCATCGCAAAATCCCTGTTAGGAAAATGCCAAATGATGAACCTGGTCAAAACACTGAAACGGATCCAGACGCAGCCAATGATCAATACAATCAACATTTCACCGAGGAAGAACACTTTGGGAACCTAGCGGGAAACTTTGATCAACCCCAATCAAATCAAGATGGACAGAGAGTTCTGACAAATCCACCTTCCTGGAACCTCCCTATCGAAGAAAATACGACGTCTTCCAACTCCTGAGGTACCCTACTAGCCGAATCCACAATTCCCTGTGAACCAACAACAATAAAATTGTGCGGCACCAAATTAAGTAAGATAGGATATCCGAATGAGCCCACTTTTTCAAAATTTTCCGACTCAGGCATATCCAACCATCCAAGAGGTCCCAGTTAGGGAATCATCGTATAATCAATCCAACTACCCTCCACCTATGAGTCAACCATACGGCCAATATTTTCCACCAATGCCTACAACCTACCCTCCACCTATGGGATAGTCAACCTACCATCCGTCGATGGGACAATCGGCCAACCAACCATCAATGGGGCAACCGACTAACCCATTTGACCAGTTACATTTGTTAGTGTCCGGTCTTGCTCAGGTGCAGGAGGGTCAGAACACTTTGATGATGCATATGCAAACTTTAAAAGAACTGCACCACGCCTCTCAACATTCTTCTAGTAGTCGTTTTGCATCTACCAGGTGATTTAGGAGGAGTAGTAGTAGGCGAGGAGATTAGTAAATTTATTGGCATTGTAAATATTTTCTTTTTATGAATAAAATGTTTGTTTGAGACTATGTTTGGTGGGCCGACTTACAATAATTTTTTTTCTTTTGTATCACTAACTTTGGAGTGGTATGGGACACAACAAAATTGGAAGATACTAAATAAAACTTGGAAGTAAGAAAACCCACGACCTTGTGTGGAAAACATCTGGGAAAAGTTGAATTACTAACATTATCACTAAGTTTACACGGTATGGGACGAGTAAACTTGGACGATACTATTAATGAACTCCTCTCCAGCCGATGTTTTATAGAGACCGTGTTCATACAACTTAACTTGGTTGAACCCTTTATTACCAAATTCATATGGTATGGGACACACGAACTTGGATAATAGTCGAAAAGACTAAGGGAAAGAGTTTGAACAAATAAGAATGCGATAGAACGTTAGATTAGGATATTTACTGAGGTTAATCTTAGAATCTCTATGACTCGTATGGATTTTCAAAAGTGCATGTATGTTCACAAACCAGAACCAAAACATTTGAAGTACTTGCAAAATTTTATACTTATTATATAAACACTCTAACCTTGTTTTACACCATGGCCAAACATACGAGGCACATAAGATTCTTTGATTCCTCACCAAAACCTTACACCATACTTAGAAAAATAGGTGGTTTTATATTGCATAACTCTCAAACTTATTGCTGAGAATATCATATCACTATACTTGGCTACGGTTCCTAAAGCAGAGTTTTATTTTCTCCTTGCCAATGAGAAAATGCAAACAAGAAAGAGAGGAAAGCCACGCTCAGTCCGTCCAGCAAAAGAGGTACTTCCTGAGATAAAAAATTAGGAACTGCCGCCTCCGAGGACAGAGTCGGCCACACACGACACTATCACTACTTCTCGGCAGGCAGTGTCACCTCAACTCACACCCTTTGTCATGCCTCCGGGCATGGAACATCTTTTCGTCGGATTTATTGAGGTGATGAAGGTGACAACTCAAACGGTCGTCCGTGAGACCGCGGCCAACCAGGTGATCACCGTATAGGCACCTATACGATCTGAGTCCGAGAGCCAAACCGACCAGATCACGAAGTATAAGAGGCTACAACCCCATACCTTTGCGGGCACTATTGATGCGGATGAAGCGTAGAAATGGCTTGATGAGTCGAAAAAGGCTTGATGAGGCTATGGGAATCGACGAGGGTCAAAAAATTCTACTTGCTTCCTACCAACTTGTTGGCGAAGATAACACTTGGTGGATAACAGTGAAGGAAGACCTAAGGGTCAACATAACGGACATGACTTGGCTAGAGTTTCAGTCACTATTCATTGAAGAATACTTTCCTAGAGTAGTGAAGAGGCTGAGGCGCCAGGAGTTTGCCAGACACTACTAGGGCAGCATGATAGTTAGTGAGTATGCTATTAGGTTCAAGGAATTGTCGGCCTTCTCTCTCTCCACCATCTCAACGGAACGAGATAAGGTTGAGAAATTCTGTAATGGCCTACGTCCAGACATCCGACAGGCCCTGTCTATCTTGGATCTCAAGAATTATAGGAAGCTTGTCAATATGGCCATGAACTTTGAGCAGGAATAGAGGAAGAATAAGGGAAAATGACCTGCAACGTTTTCCCAACAGGGAAACCAGAAGAAGCCCTACTTTAATAAAAACCCAGCCTTCCTAGCCCCTGTACAAAAACATGAGACCACGACATCTTCGGCTGAAACTTCTAACCCTTGCATTCAGGGTTTTCATAATCATAACTGAGGAGGCTGCAATGGCAGGGGTGGCCGCCGAAATGGTAAGGGCAGAGGTGGTGGCCAGCCACACCACAATCAGCACGTCCAATAGAACCAGCAACAAGCGCCTTAGCAACAGAGTAGTCAAAGGTAGATTTCCTTTATTTAATACAATGGTGCATGTCTTATTTGATTCGGATGCTACGCACTCCTTTACATCTTTTGCATTGGTAAGGTATTTAGGGTTGCAACCTGAACCCACAGACATCACAATCTATGTCTCAACACAATTAGGATCTGGTACTGACTTGAAATTGAAGTGTTCTAGATGTGAACTTCGAATGTCTGAACAGATAGTTTATGCAAATTTTTTAGTGATGGACATGGAAGACTTCGACATCATCCTCGTCATGGATTGGCTCGCACCACTGAATGCAAATATCGATTGTTTGAAGAAGCAAGTTCAATTAACCTTGCCCAATGGGGAGTTTGTCAAAAATCAGGGAACTCGGAAATGGATACACAACTCGACTGTCGCACTCCTCAAGGCACAGCTCCGAGCCCTATCCCTTGGTGATGATAATGAATCATCATCACTGTACTCTCTCGAGGTACATGATATCCCGGTTATATCTAAATTCCCAACGATTTTTCTAAATGACCTTCTTGGTCTACCTCCTGTTCGGGAATTCGATTTTGAGATCAAACTCATACCAGGGACTGGACCCATCTCAATTCTACCATACAGAATATCCAATGTAAAGCTGGTTGAGTTGGACAAACAACTGAAGGAATTAAAGAGTAATGGCATCATTAGAAAAAGTTCATCACCCTGGGGCGCTCCAGTTCTATTTGTTCGCAAAAAGGATGGTTCGTTACGACTTTTCATCGACTATCGCAAGTTGAATAACGTAACCATCAAGAATAGATACCCATTGCCCAAGATCGATGACTTATTAGACTAACTTAGAGATGTCAAATACTTCTCTAAGATTGATTTACGATCCGGCTATCATCAACTCCGGATCAGAGAGTCGGACATAAATAAAATGGCTTTCAGAACTCGGCAAGATCATTACGAGTTCTTGGTCATGCCGTTCGGTCTAACAAATGCACCTGCAACGTTCATAGATTTGATGAATCACATCTTCAAACTATACTTAGACCGATTCGTGGTGGTCTTTGTAGATGATATCTTGATATATTCTTCAACTGAGAAAGACCATAGGATACATCAGAGGATTGTCCTCCAAACCTTAAGAAGCCATCAGTTATATGCAAAGTTGAGTAAGTGCGAATTTTGGGCGAAAAGAGTTCAATTCTTAGGTCATGTGGTTTCAGGCAATGGCATTGAAGTGGATCCTTTAAAGGTTGAAGCAATTTTAAACTGGAGCCTACCACAATTACTCAAATTTAGAGTTTTCTTGGTTTGCCTGCCTACTAAAGACGCTTTATCAAGGACTTCTCAAAGATTGCTGAACGTATGACTAGCTCACTCGAAAAGACGTGCAATTCATCTGGAATCCAGCTTGTGAATCGTCATTTCAGGAATTGAAGAAACGCCTCACGGCAACACCAATACTAATCACTTCAAGAAATGTAGTTGGGTTTTCACTATACACCGACGCCTCTCTCTAAGGCTTAGGTGTTGTACTAATGCAAAAAGGCCAAGTTGTTGCATATGCTTCTAGGCAACTAAAGATTCATGAGGGTAATTACCCAACGCATGACCTGGAACTTGTAGCTGTCGTATTCGCACTAAAGTTATGGCATCACTACCTATATGGTGAACGGTTTGAGGTCTTCTTGGATCACAAGAGTCTCAAGTACATCTACACTTAGAAAGACCTAAACTTCCCCCAAAGACGATGGTAGGAACTTTTGAAAGATTATGACTTTTAACTCCAATACCATCCCAGGAAAGCCAATGTTGTGGCTAATGCTCTGAGTAGAAAATCTTATGTTGCTTGTACTCTTAACTTTGAAATGGGGAAGTTGGCTACGAAGATGGTCAATTTTAACTTACAGCTCATCGAAGAGGGAAAAAGATCACGACTCTCCCAATCATCAGCCAACTCTAAGCTTATTTGAAAAATTTCAGCAGCTCAAGCCGACGACCCCATGTTAATGGAGAAAAGAGAACTTCTACTCAACGGACAAGACCTTCCTTACTGGTCGGTCTCTGATGACGGGGCAGTCTTCTACAAAAAAACGTTTATACCTACCAAACGATCCTGAAGTTCGGAAAGAAGTGCTCATTGAAATGCATTGCTCAAGGTTTGCTATGCATCCTGTGGGAGACAAGATGTACAAGGATGTCAAGCGACAATTCTGGTTCTCTGGTATGAAGAAGGCTATTGCAGACTTCATTGCACGATGTCTCGTTTCACAACAAGTAAAGGCGAAACGCAGACTTCCTTCCAGACTTCTCCAGCCTTTACATATTGAAGAATGGAAGTGAGAGAACATTGCAATAGATTTTGTTACAGCCTTGCCTCTAAATAATAAAGGGAAAGATGCAATCTGGGTTATCATTGACAGACTTACAAAGTTTGCACACTTTTACCAATAAAGTTCACGGATAACCCAGCCAAGCTAGTCGAATTCTATGAAAGAGAGATTGTACACCTCCACGGCATACCACTCACGATGGTATCTGATCGAGACCCTTGACTCACATCAAAATTTTGGAAAAGCTTTCATAGTAGAATGGGCTCCAGGATCACCATGAGCACAATTTTTCACCTACAGACTGACGGGCAGTCAGAGAGTCTAATCCAAATCTTGGAGGACATGTTACGATTTTGCATTTTGGACTTTTCATGATGGATAGGCAAAGCACTTACATTTGGCTGAGTTTGCATACAACAACAGCTACCAAACCGATATTGGCATGGCACCATACGAGGTTCTCTATGGTCGCCCTTGCAGATTTTTAGTATGCTGGCTAGATATGGCAGATCGACCGCAATTGCGGCCAGAACTAGTTCAAGAGACTTTTGAGAAGATCACATTAGTAAAGGAGCGACTTCGTGTAGCACAAAGTTGATAGAAGAGCTATGCCAACAAGTTCAGACAACCTCTAGAATTTGATAAGGGGGACTTTGTTTTTTTTTAAGTTCAGCCTACAAGAGGTGTCAAACGCTTCGGGATCAAAGGAAAGCTTTCTCCACAATATATTGGCCCATTTCAGATTGTCAAACATATTGGTAAACTAGCCTATCGTCTATCCCTTCCCTCATACATGTTTAAGGTTCATGACGTTTTCCATGTATTAATGCTTCGAAAGTATCATCCTGATCCTTCACATATCATCCCACTGGTCGAAGTCCGAGTTGAAGAAGGAAACAAATATCATGAGACAGTGATACAGATTCTTGATAGGAAAACTCAAGAACTGAGGCGACGTAGCATTCCACTTGTAAAAGTACTCTAGGATCACAACGGAGTAGAGGAAGCAACTTTGGAACTAGAAGAAATAATTAAACTAAAATACCCCGAATTGTTTTCTAGTAATAGTTGATTGTAACGCCTGTGCCTTAGGATGACATCATTTGGACCCGAAGAGTACCTGTATACGTATCTGTATACGTATGCGTACTTGATACTTTAGGCTTGTTGGTTCGAGTGTTTTTGCATGTCTTCATGTTGTTCGAAGTGTGCACAAAGTTTCGGAACCATCGGAGCCCGTTCGGCGTCGAAATATGTCGAAAACAGTGTTTTAGATCAGTGGAGCTCGCTCCATGGAGGAAGAAATTTTCTGTCACCAATTACATCAAGGGTTGATCTCCTAGATCCGTGGCCTGATTGAGCTGAAAGTTGTTTAACTTATTCTTCTCTGATATATCTTCATTATGAACGGTGAAGATCTTGATCGGAGTTGGCTACCGTGAAATATAAGACTCCAAACACTGTTTCTCGGATTTGCGAATTTTCTTACGCCGTTTTTGTAACACCCCGCCCGGACGCGCCTAAACCGGCAGTACACTCACGGACGGGGCGCGCATTTGGAACAATTATAATGGTAACAACAGAGTGCGCAGCGGAAATACGGTACACACAGTACAAATCTGATTTCATTTAATTCAGAATACTTTTGTACATAAGATGGTCAAGGGAACATACTCCCAAAATCCCCAATGAATCATACAAAGGGTACAAAATGTGGGCCCCATAACCTGCACCCAGTCCACCCTAATTTCCTGTGAAAGATTTTATAATAATGGAGTGAGCTTAACGCGCTCAGTGGGTAAATAGTGCATGAGTATAACAATTAATAAAGCATACTTCAATATCAAATATCTTAAATAAACATGTGATCATCATAATCAATCAATATGAATGTATGCATGACACCGTCTCGTAATGGTTTGATGAACGTACATCGCCTGAATTCACGTACAGGAACGATGCTCTAAATTCACGTACTGATGTCCCTCCCCAGGTGTAGTCGGGTTCTCATGTACTTCCCTCTCGAGAGAAATATAATGAATAGTGAGCAATGCTCCTAACTATTCTATGAGTCATAAACCATATACGTCCCTAGGTGGTGATATGTATGATGCCAATGCATGAACTGGTCTAGTCTACTGGTCTAGTCTTTCTTGACATTTAGACTGACTTTGGCAACGTCTGGTGATCCTTATTAGGGTCAGTATCACGACGTGCAAGATTAGGACATTCAGTATTACTGTATAAGCTGATAGCTTTCAATAAGACCAACTAGATCAGTCCCCAGTTGAGAGGTGAGACACAAGGTCTGCTTAAATACCAATCGCCTAGAGCAGCCCGCTGCCTCCTGTTCACTATTTAAAGTTACTGAGGACAAGACCGAGTCTAGTTGAGTCAGATTGACCACAAATCCGGCATTATAACAGTGCAATACATGAATTCCAAATATACAGGCATATGTGCGGCAGTGTAAACAGTATATGACATAATGCAGTGTAAATGAATAGTAGACATAATAATAATTGAATGTAAACTTTAATAAAAGTTATGAACACGCAAACCTATGTTTCGTTCCCCACCTTCAGATAAAACTTCTTCTTTCAGATCTGGCGCTTTCCTCCGGACAGAACTTCGTTGCACCGCTTTCAGATCTGGCGCTTTCCTCCGGATAAAACTTTGTTGCACCGCACCGAGAGTCTCGGACAGAGAGTCTTAAAAACTTAGAATGCGTGGAAAGGAGAAGAAATTCACAAGAGAAGGTGATTTGGTGTGAGGAATGAGAAATGAGGAGGTTTCTTATATAGAGATTTTTGCGCCTGAACGTTCGGGCATGCGCCTGTACGTTTTGGCATGCGCCTGTATGTTCTGGCATGCGCCTGAACGTTCTGGCATGCGCCTGAACGTTCTGGCGTTGCCCAAATAGTAATTTTTTTTTTTTGTGAAATACAGGGTATTACACTCTACCCCCCTTAAAGGGATTTCGCCCTCGAAATCAAGTCAAGTAGTGATGAGGGTTATCGGCTTGAGAAGTAGCCACAGGTGGATAAGGAGGCCACTGCATGTGTGCATCACTATATCCATTGATATTATTTTCAGACATCTGCGTAGTTATTGAAGTGAAACAATGGATCAAGATAGTTGTAAACAATGTTTCATCTTGTGATTGATAAGTGAAAATAATACAATGTATCACATCATCAGTTGGTACTAAAAAACAATTCAGGGTATTTCTGTTTAATTGTTGCTTCTAGTTCCCATGTTGTTTCCTCTACGCCGTGGTGATCCCAGAGCACTTTCACAAGTGGTATGCTACGTCGTCGTAGTTCTTGAGTTTTTCGATCTAAAATCAGGATTGCTTTCTCCTGATACGTATTTCCTTCCTCAACCCGAACCTCGACTAAAGGGATGATATGCGAAGGATCAGGACGATTCTTGCGAAGCATAGATACGTGAAAAACGTCATGAACCTTAGGCATGGACGATGGAAGGGACAGACGATAAGCAAGTTTGCCAATACGTTCAATGATCTGAAATGGACCGATATATCGCAGGGAGAGTTTGCCTTTGATGCCAAAGCGTTTGACACCTCTTGTGGGCTGGACTTTCAGAAAAACAAAGTCCCCCTTAGCAAATTCTAGAGGTTGTCTCCGCTTGTCAGCATAGCACTTCTGTCGACTTTGTGCAACACGAAGTCGTTCCTTTACTAGTGTGATCTTCTTAGAAGTCTCTTGAACTAGTTCAGGGCCTAACTGCGGTCGATCTGCCATATCTAACCAGCATACCGGAGATCTGCAAGGCCAACCATAGAGAGCCTCGTATGGTGCCATGCCGATACTAGTTTGGTAGCTATTGTTGTATGCAAACCGTTGGGAATTCAGATATGACTGGAACATCATGTACTTCGAGAGGGTATAGTGCTGGTGAGTTGGTTTCATTGCCAAGGGATAGAGTTCGAAGTTCTGCCTTGAGAAGGGCAATGGTTGATTTGTGTATCCATTGCCTCGTTCCCTGAAGCTTGACCAACTCTCCTGTAGGCAAGGTTAACTGAACTTGCTTCTTCATACATTCGATCTTTGCATCCAGTGGTGTTAACCAGTCCATGCCGAGGATGATGTCGAAGTCTTCAAAATCCATCACAAAAAGATCGGCATATATTATATGTTCTGACATTCGAAGCTCACATCGAGAACACTGCAAGTTGACGTCAGCACCAGATCCGAACGGTGATGTGACATGGAGTGTGATGTTTGTGGGTTCAGGATGCAGGCCTAAATGTCTTACCAATGCTGATGATATAAAAGAATGCGTAGCACCTAAATCAAACAAAACATGCACCATTGTATTGAACAAAGGAAAGGTACCTTCGACGACATTGTTGTCTGGTAGGGGATGTTGAGCGATGGCGAATGCTCGGCCCTGATTCCGTTGACCCTGGTTCTGCCTGGGTTGGGCATTAGTAGCAGGTGGTGCCTGTTGGACCAGAATTGCCGGAATAGGTTGCTGAAGGTGCGGGCAAAGATGTTTTTTACATGGCCTTTCTGGCCGCAGTTGAAACATGTCGGACGATACTGCGGATGGTTCTGTTGGCCATGCTGATTATTCTACTGGCCATGCGGAATGTGGTGTCGACCACCACCTCTACCATTGCCGTTTCGATGGCCACCGCTTCCATAACGACCTCCGCGGCCATGATTTCGGAAACCCTGATGGTTAGGGTTAGAAGGTTCAGCGGCAGGTGTTGTGGCCTCATTCTTCGAAACTGGGGCTGGGAGGGCTGGGTTGTGATTGTAGTAGGGCTTTTTCTTGTTGCCCTGTTGCAAGCCTTGTTGAGAGAACGTTGCAGGCCGTTTGCCCTTATTCATTCGCTGTTCCTGTAAGAGCTTCTCTTGTTCAAAGCTCATGGCCTTGTCAACAACCTCTTTGTAAATCTTGAGATCCAAGATCGATAAGGCTTGCCGAATGTCATGGCGAAGGCCATTATAAAATTTCTCAGTTTTATCTCGCTCCGTTGAGATGGTGGAGAGAGAGTAGACGGATAATTTTTTGAATTTTCCAGCATATTCTCTGACGGTCATGGTGCCTTGGTATAACTTAGCGAAGTGCCTTGGGAAAATACTCATCAATAAACATTGACTCGAACTGTTGCCAAGTCATATCAGCTATGTTGACCCGTGGGTCTTCTTTCACTGTGATCCACCATTTGTTTGCTCCACCAACAAGTTGGTAGGTCGCTAGTGGAATTTTGCAAGTCTCCTCGACTCCCATTGCATCAAGAGCCTTCTTTGACTCATTCAACCACTTTTGCACCTCATCAGGATCAATGGTGCCATCGAAAGTAAGAGGTTGTAGCCGGTTGTATTTAGTAATCTGATCGGTTTGAGCTTCCGACCCAAATTTTACAGGTGCTTGAACCGTGGCAACCTGACTGGCGGCAGTCTCCCGAACGATAGTTTGAACAGTGGCCTTCATCGCCTCAATAAATCCAGCGAAAAAGGTTTCAATGCTTGAAGGCGTGGCAAAGGGTGCGGGTGGGGGTGGGATTGCTTGCCCAAATGGAGTGGCAGTGTCGGGTGTGGCCTGTGCTGTTGTCGGAGGCGGCGGTTCCTGAATCTCAGGAGGTGCCTCAACTGCGGGACGAACAGTACGTGGCCTTCCTCTCTTTCTTGTTTGCATTTTCTCACTGGCAAGGAGAAAATAAAACCAAGGTTAAGAAACTGTAGGCAAGTATAATGTTATAGTATGCTCAGCAACAATTTCGAGAGTACTGTAATATTAAAATTACCTATTTTTCTAAGTAGAGTGTAAAGCTGTTGTTGAGGAATGAAAGAATCTTATATAACTCGTATGTGTGGCCATGGTGTAAAAACAAACAAGGTTAGAATGGTTATATAATAAGTATAAAACTTTGCAAGTATTTCAAATTATTTGGTTTTGGTCTTTGTGAACATACATATATATTTTATTGAAAATCCATACGAGTTATAAGAATTCTAAGATTTGCCTCGGTAAATATCCTGATCTAACGTTTTATCGCAATCTTATGCATTCAGACGCTTACTCTTAGTCTTTTCGATTATTATCCAAGTTCATGTGTCCCATACCACATGAATTTAGTAATAAGGGTGTCAACCAAGTTAAGTTGTATGAACACGGTCTCTAAAAACATTGGCTGAATAGAAGTTCACTAATAGTATCGTCCAAATTTACTCGTCCCATACCGTGTAAACTTAGTGATAATATTAGTAATGCAACTTTCTCCAAATGTTTCTTTTCACACAAGGTCATGGGTTTTCTTACTTCCACATTTTATTTAGTATCTTCCAATTTTGTTGTGTCCCATACCACTCCAAAGTTGTGATACAAAAGAAAAAATGGTTGTAAGTCGGCCCACCAAAGATAGTCTTTAAACAAAACAATTTCATTCATATATATCAAAGAAAAGTTTACAATGCCAGTAATTAATTGTGACTTTCGTGTCTACTACCGCTCCTTCGAGATCTACTGCTACGTAGAGAACGGCTACTAGCAGAAGGCTGAGAGTTTGCACGCTCTGCGTCGGAGTTGTGCAAACGAGTTAATATATGAGTGTGGCTCTCTTTCAGTGCAGCAATATTGGATGCCATTTCATCTAACCGTTCAAGTAGGTTAGTCAGTTGTCCCATTGGTGGTTGATGGGTTGTTTGTCCCGTAGGAGAAGGGTAGGCCATAGACATTGGGGGAAAGTATTGGTTCATAGGTGGAAGGTAGTTGTTTTGATTGTGCGGGGATCCCCTAACTGGAACCCCATGGATATTTGGATTTGTTTGTGGTGAAAAAGTTTGAAACAATGGGCTTATCGAGATGTTTTGTCCGCCAAGATTTGGTGTCGCCCAATATTGTTGTTGTTGGTTCACAGCAACTTATGGAACTGGTGGATACTATACCGTAGGAATTGGAAATCTTTGATACGAAGTGGTGCCTTGAGTGGG
The DNA here is from genome assembly GCA_035771175.1 of Paratinospora sagittata. NCBI lineage: Eukaryota > Viridiplantae > Streptophyta > Magnoliopsida > Ranunculales > Menispermaceae > Paratinospora > Paratinospora sagittata. The sequence continues at coordinate 29,490,039 of CM069598.1, read as the reverse complement.
CACGTTCCACATTGGTGGATATGCTTGCATACCTTGTCTATCATGACTTTGTGTAGGTTGATTTAGTGTGGCATATAACTCTTCGTCAGTGAATGGTCGATCGGTTGGATCACTATTCGGGGCTGGGTCTGATGTAGGATTTGGATATGAATCATTATTTGGCCCTTCTTGGACGGGCATCTTGCGTCGACTTTTGGGAAGGCAACGCCCATGCTGGTCTCTCATTCTTTCGGCATTTCTTATTGTCGTGCCGAATACCTCTTCGTCAGTTACCCCTCCACTTGTGCCATATGTCTTGAAGATAGAGGATGCTGTAACTGGTGCAGTGACGAGCTTTGGCGTTCCATCGAAAGTGGCGAGGTTTGCCTCGAATAGTATCCTCATAATCAAGACTCCGTAGCCGAGGAATTCTTTTCTTAAAGGGTGTTGTATTACCCTCAACATTTGTTGGATAATAATGTGAGGTAGGGAGACCTTAATTTTCTTCTCTATGCAGTATAACATAAGAAGTTGAGCCCTTAACATAGTGCCTCTAGTCCCCCTTTCTGGCAAGATGTTGCCGTATACAATCTTTCCGAGGCCGGCAAGAGATGGCTTAAGATGATTGTTTGGGAGGTTGGTGTATGTTGATGGAGTGTATGGCTCTTTGGCGAGGGAATTGAACAATTAGTCATTAGATTCTGCGATCTCTGCAACTGTCTGGGGTTCATGTGGATCAATAATCCTCTCCTCAATCGGAATCTCCAAAAGTCAAGCAATAAGTTCGACGTTGATAGAAATTTTTATCCCCATAACTGTTGTCTCCAATACAGGGTTGTTTCCCTCTTCTGGAAGTCCTACGTAATTCATGGCTTCGTAGAAGGATCTGACCAAGTTGTAAGAGACTTGTCCCTCGACTTTGGTTATATTTAACCAATCCAATGTTGCGAGTTTGTCGTGAAGGATTGGGCGGAGGCGGAGATCGCTATTGTCGATGCTCCTCATAGTCATAACATCTCTTTTGGACAATTCCTTGAGTCTAGTGGGAATTGGTTCCCTGCTAGTGGAAGTTGGTCCTTCCCTTGAGGCCATTTTTTTGCTGAAAGGAAAATAAATTTGTGTGAAAGACACAAAATATATTCCTAACATTTTTAAGTTTTATGTCTTGTTTGCTAGACATTATTTTCGAGTTTTCTTTTGATGGTTATGCCATCATGAAATTTTCTTCATTAGTGATTTGATGTATATATGTCGTATTGACATATTTAATGATAACTATAGTTCCCATAAATCATCTATATATATATATATTTGAAATTAAACTATATAAAAATCATATATAGTTGTTTTTAATCCAAATCTTAACTATATATATAATTCATGTATATATAGTTTTAGATATATCAAATAAATTTCTTTTCAAATTTGTTTTTTTTTTTTCGATTTTTTTTTTCTTTTTCGGAAAATAAAATTTTTCCAAAATTTATTTTTTCGAATAAATATATTTCAAAAAATAAAAAAAAAATTTCGAATTTTTTTTTTTTTTCGAATAATTATTTTACGAATTTTTTTTTTTCGAATAATTATTTTCCAAAAAATAAAATTTTTTCGAAATTTTTTTATTTTTATTTTTTAAACGTACCTCTTATACACTAAGGTATATAGATACATATATTCAATCATAACTACACATATAGTTTCTAATAAATTATGACTATATGTATATTTAAATCAAACTATATAAAAATCATATAGTTTTCTAGATATATATTTAATACAAATCTCAACTATATATAATTGACATATGTATATATAGTTCTAGAGATATATATCTAATAAAATTTTTCTTCCCCTAATTTGGTGGACTTGGGCGGGCCGTGGACTGTACGCTCTGATACCATTAAATGTAACACCTCGCCCAGACGCGCCTAAACCGGCGGTACACTCACGGACGGGGCGCGCATTTGGAACAATTATAATGGTAACAACAGAGTGCGCAGCGGAAATACGGTACACACAATACAAATCTGATTTCATTTAATTCAGAATACTTTTGTACATAAGATGGTCAAGGGAACATACTCCCAAAATCTCCAATGAATCATACAAAGGGTACAAAATGTGGGCCCCATAACCTGCACCCAGTCCACCCTAATTTCCTGTGAAAGATTTTATAATAATGGAGTGAGCTTAACGCGCTCAGTGGGTAAATAGTGCATGAGTATAACAATTAATAAAGCATACTTCAATATCAAATATCTTAAATACACATGTGAGCAACATAATCAATCAATATGAATGTATGCATGACACCGTCTCGTAATGGTTTGATGAACGTACATCGCCTGAATTCACGTACAGGAACGATGCTCTGAATTCACGTACTGATGTCCCTCCCCGGGTGTAGCCGGGTTCTCATGTACGTCCCTCTCCAGAGAAATATAATGAATAGTGAGCAATGCTCCTAACTATTCTATGAGTCGTAAACCATATACGTCCCTAGGTGGTGATATGTATGATGCCAATGCATGAACTGGTCTAGTCTTTCTTGACATTTAGACTGACTTTGGCAACGTCTGGTGATCCTTATTAGGGTCGGTATCACGACGTGCAAGATTAGGACATTCAGTATTACTGTATAAGCTGATAGCTTTCAATAAGACCAACTAGATCAATCCCCAGTTGAGAGGTGAGACACAAGGTCTGCTTAAATACCAATCGCCTAGAGCAGCCCGCTGCCTCCCGTTCACTATTTAAAGTTACTGAGGACAAGACCGAGTCTAGTTGAGTCAGATTGACCACAAATCCGGCATTATAACAGTGCAATACATGAATTCCAAATATACAGGCATATGTGCGGCAGTGTAAACAGTATATGACATAATGCAGTGTAAATGAATAGTAGACATAATAATAATTGAATGTAAACTTTAATAAAAGTTATGAAACACGCAAAACCTATGTTTCGTTCCCCACCATCAGATAAAACTTCTTCTTTCAGATCTGGCGCTTTCCTCCGGAATGAACTTCGTTGCACCGCTTTCAGATCTGGCGCTTTCCTCCGGATAGAACTTTGTTGCACCGCACCAAGAGTCTCGGACAGAGAGTCTCAAAAACTTAGAATACGTGGAAACTTTGATCTTCGGAAGCCTTCAAGTCATAGTTCAATTTCTTCACCGCCCAATAGGCTTTATGCTCCAACTCCACCGGTAAATGACATGACTTCCTAAACACAAGCTGGTATGGGGACATCCCAATAGGTGTCTTCAATGCAGTACGGTATGCCCACAACGCATCATCCAATTTCATTGCCTAATCCTTCCTATTAACATTGACGGTCTTCTACAAAATTTGCTTAACTTCTCGATTACTTATTTCGGCTTGGCCATTGGTTTGTGGGTGATATGCAAGTGCGACCTTATGTTTCACCCCGTACTTGGCAAGAAGAGCATTAAATGACTTGTTACAGAAATGGGTGCCTTCATCACAAATAATAGCCCAATGAGTGTCGAATCTTGTAAAAATATGCTTGTGTAAGAACTTCAACACGACCTTTGGCATCATTCGCTTCAGTAGCTATGGCTTCAACCCACTTGGACATATAGTCCACCGCTAAAAGTATGTATATCTTGCCAAAAGAAAGGGGGAAAGGTCCCATAAAATCGATTCCCCATACATCAAAGATCTCAACCTCCAATATGTTGGTCAAGGGAAGCTCATGGCATCGCGAAATATTGCCAAGTCTCTGGCACCTATCACATGTCTTCATAAAGGTGTAGCTATCTCGGAATAAGGTGGGCCAATAGAATCCACTTTGTAAAACTTTAGTCGCGGTTCTTGTGGGTCCAAAATGACCACCATAAATTGAGGAATGACACTCACGAAGAATGGCCTAGACGTCCTCCTCCGGTACACAACGCCGAATCAATTGATCGTTGCATCTCTTGAAGAGTAGTGGCTCATCCAACATATAAGACTTGACATCATGTAGAAACTTCTTTTTCTATGCATAGGAGAGATCTGGAGGCAATGTTCCACATGCTTAGAAATTTACAAAATCAGCATACCATGACACTTTCACGCCTACACCATATAGTTGTTCATCAGGAAAAGTTTCAAGAATAAGTATGCAAGCATCCTCAACCTCATATTGCAACCGGGAAAGATGATCGGCTACAACATTCTCACTTCCTTTCTTATCTTTGATCTCCAAATCAAACTCTTGCAACAAGAGAATCCATCGAATCAACTGAGGCTTCGCATCCTTCTTCTCAAATAAGTAACGAATGGCCGCATGATTGGTGTATACAATGACCTTGGATCCAATGATATAAGACCGGAACTTGTCGCATGAAAAGACAACCGCTAACAATTCTTTCTCAGTCGTAGTGTAATTTTGTTGGGCTCCATCCAAAGTACGACTAGCATAGTAAATAGCCCGAAACATTTTTTCTTTCCGTTGACCTAACACCGCCCCAATAGCAAAGTCATAATCTCAAACGACTCTTTCCAATTCGGTACAATCATGATGGGTGTTGAGATCAATGTCTTCTTTATCAACTCAAAAGCCTCCACACAATAGTCATCAAAGTCAAACGGCGCATATTTCTCAAGCAAGTTGCAAAGGGGCTTAGCAATTTTCGAGAAGTCTTTAATAAACCGCCGGCAAAAACCGGCATGCCCCAAGAAACTATGGATGCCTTTCACATTCTTAGGATGAGGAAGCTTCTCAATAGCCACTATCTTTGCTCGATCCACCTCAAGACCCTTGGAAGCCCTATGGCCTAACACTATGCCTTCTTGTATCATGAAATGGCACTTTTCCCAATTTAGCACTAAGTTGGTCTCCTCACATCTTTAAAGCACAAGATATAGATTACGAAGGTAATTGTCAAATGAAGTCCCAAAGACTGAAAAATCATCCATAAATACCTCCATTCTCTCCTCAATCATATCAGCAAAAAGGGCCATCATACACCGTTGAAAAGTCGTCGGTGCATTGCATAAGCCAAATGGCATTCTCCGAAAAGCAAATGTGCTATACGGGCAAGTGAAAGTTGTCTTCTCTTGGTTATCTGGTGCAATGGCTATTTCATTATAACCCGAATAACTGTCTAATAAGCAATAATATTCAAACCCCGCTAATCTATCCAACATTTGGTCAATGAATGGGAGGGGGAAATGGTCTTTTCTTATGGCCTTAATCAACTTCATATAATCTATGTAAACACACCATCCCGTGATTGTTCTTGTTGAAATCAACTCATTATTTTCATTCTTGACCACCGTCATCCCACCTTTCATTGGCACAACTTGTACCGAACTCACCCAAGGACTATCCGAAATGGCATATATGAAACAGGCTTTCAACCACTTCAATACTTCACCTTGAACTACCTCTTTCATTGCTGGATTTAGCCTTCGTTTGTGTTCAATGGAAGGCTTATAAGAGTCCTCCATCAAGATCTTATGCATGCAAAATGAAGGCCTTATACCCTTGATATCTGAAATAGACCATCCCAACGCTGATTTGTGTTCTCTTAGAATTCTCAATAACTTCTCTTCCTCAACACAAGACAAGGCTGAAGATATGATGACCGGGTAGGTAGATTTTTTACCCAAAAAAGCATATCAAAGGTGATCGGGTAGAGGTTTCAACTTCAGTGTCAGTTCATCCACTCTACTTGGTGTAATTTCTTCTAAATCTTCGACTTTTGCTAGTGAAGAATCAACCGGTGATGCTCCAAGAGTCAAAACACATTGCTTAAGTTCTTCATTCTCGCCCACATCTATACTAACTGAGTTGACAAGACAACTTTCTAGTGCATCCTTTGAGATAGTCGCCTCATGAATTTCTGTCACACATTCTTCAACTATTTCCACTACATCTATCCGATGGCATGTACTCTCCTCCGTTGGAAATTTGGGAGTCTTGTGGATGTTAAACAAGACTTCTTCATCATTAACTCTCAAGGTGAGTTCCCCTCGCTGCACATCTATCAATGCACACCCAATAGCTAGGAATAGTCTCCCAAGGATTAATGGTATGTCACCATCTTCTTCCATATCCAAAACCACAAAGTACACCAGAAAAAATGAACTTATCCACCTTTACTAAAACATCTTCAATAACTCCTCGAGGATATGTCATTGACCAGTCCGCTAATTGAAGTGAAATGGTGATCGGCTTTACTTCTCCAAATCCCAACCTCCTGAAAATAGAAAGAGGCATAAGATTAATATTTGCACCCAAATCAAATAAAACTTTATTAAAATTTAATGGACCAATAGTGCAAGGGATGGCAAAACTCCTTGGATCTTTGAGCTTTTGGGGAAGCTTCTTTTGTAATATCGCGTTACACTCCTCGGTAAGCTTCATCGTCTCTTAAGCCTCGAACTTTCTCTTCTTTGTCATCACATCCTTCATAATTTGGCGTAATTAGGCATTTGTTCCAAAGATGGGATGTTGATGTGAATCTTCTTAAATATCTCTTGGAACTTGGAAAATTGCTCATCCAATCTCTTCTTCAAGAATCTTTGAGGATAAGGTAAGGAAGGTTTTAATATGGGGGGTTATCCGAAAAAGTAATGGAGCCCGATCGGTATGGCTTTTCCTTCGGTTCGTCTTGTTTTTGCTCCTCATGATGTTCTTTACTCTTTATATTGCTTGACTGTGATGATGTGGCCTTCTCATCCTTATTATTCTTTTCAGCCCGTTCAACTTCCTTTTCGCTCCGGAGGGTAATCGCCTTACATTGTTTCTTGGGGTTGACTTGAGTGTTGCTAGGAAATGATCCTTTTTTGTTGTGCATTTATGGCTGAAGCAACTTGCCTAATTTGTACTTCCATATTCTTCATTGAAGTCTCCAAGCTATCTATCCTTGACCCGGCCCTATCTTGCTTAACCTCAGACTTTGCTATGTATCCACTTAAAAGCTCCTCCAAAGAAGGTTTCTTTTCTTGTGCTGGCATAGACATACCTGGTGGTGGGTTCAAAACATTCCTAGTGTTGGACTATGAGAAGTTTTCATGATTCCTTATCCCCGGGTGGTATTGGTTTGGGACTTGAGTATTGCTCCTATAGTTATACCCCCAGTTATTCACATAATTTACTTGCTCTTCAGTAGTTCCTCCACCCAAGTATCTCATGCTTGCTGCAGCTACACTCTCAACGGATGGTTGTTGTGCACTTTGCATCGATGCTATTTGGTTAGACAATGTGGCTAACTGAGCAGAATTGCAGTCATCGGATCAAGCTCAAGCACTCCAACAACTTTCTTCAACAAGGATCTCTCACTAGGCATTTCATATGTGTTGGAAGCCATTTCTTCCAATAAGTTGAGAGTTCCCTCGGTCGTCTTGCTCATTACAGTGCCACCAACTGCGGCATCTACCAAAGTGTGTGTGGCTGTTGTCATCCCATTATAAAAAATCTGAAGTTGCATCCATACTTCAAAACCATGTTGTGGGCACTTCCTTAACAACTCCTTAAACCGTTCCCATGCCTCATAGAGTGACTCAGTGTCCAACTACTTGAATTGACTGATTTCTACTCGTAGTTGAGTTGTCTTCGCCGGTGGGAAAAACTTTTAAAGGAATTTTTGCATCAACTCATCCCATGTAGCAACTCTCCAAGGTTGCAAACCTTGTAACTATGACTTGGCCTTGTCCCTCAAAGAGAATGGGAACAACCTTAGTCGAATCACATCTTTAGCCACGCCATTGAACTTTACGGTATCGTACTTCTCCAAAAATGATTGTATATGAGTCATTGGATCTTCTATTGGCGAGCTCTCATACTGATGTTGCTGAACCATTGTGATTAATGTCGGCTTCAACTCGAAGTTGTTTGCCGCAATGGGTATTCTCACAATCCCAGAGTAGTCCTCAGTAATAACGGGCTTGAAATAGTCCCGAAGAAGACGTTGATTATTTTCAGGCTCCATTGCCCCTTGCTCCACTCTTCTATCCCTTCGTCTCTGTCCCAAAGTGCGCTCGATCTCAAGATCAAATGGTACTAACTCAGCACTTTTGGACCGTTGCATACACTTCAATCAACCTTCAAAAAAAAAACAAAGAAATAAATTCAAAAAAATTCAGAAAAAATACTAGATTAAAATCAAAACCAATTACTAACAATATTGATGAAACTAAAGTGAAACAATCCCTGGCAACGACGCCAAAAACTTGTTACGTTAAATTCTAATTCGCAAGTGTACAAATAGTCAAGTTATAATATACCGACAGTGAGTCGGGTTATCGTATCCACAGGGATTATTTAACTCACCAAAAACCGTTTTCATTAATTTCTAACTTTATCTAGCTAATCAAATGGTAGAGTTTCAATAATTAAAAGGCAATTAAAATTCAAATCAAACTAATAGAATATGGGAGATATCAAATATATGAGAATATCTAGAGACTTGACTTCACCTAACCTTCAATCATATAACTTAGACACGCTTATTATCTCTAATTCTCTCTCTTGAGTGTCGAATTAGAACGTTTCATCAAGAACAAGATTCAATCTCTCGATAAAACCCTAATTCCCAATAACCCATTAAGTTTCGTGATTTTCCTACAACCTCATGAAACCTTGTAAACCTCTCGATTCTACAACTATTTCATGTCATAATTCCCCTTATCCAACCTAGAAAACCCTCTCTCAAGTGTCGCCTTCCAAGTCTAGGTTCATTCGATTTGTGGCCAATAAACCAAAAGCATTAAGTGCATGGAATCATAAATAAACTATGGAGATTTCATTAATAATAAGCAAAATCTAAAATTAAACCATTGTGTTCAGGTTAGGATCCATCTCCACTCTAGCACAATAAATTAGTTCATCTTTAGGATGATAAAAACACAAAACATGGAGAAAAACTCTAAAGTAAACATGAATAGTAAACTAGAAATATTGGAACTTGAATCTTCTCTTGTTTCCAAGTCGAATCCCCGCCTTCCTCTCGTTCCAACATTCTTGTTCTATTCTCCAATGTGTTCCTCTTGAAAAGCCCTAAAATTTCATATATTGTATGCCCCATCAGTTGTCCCCAAATCGAAATTAGAAAGTTGAGAAGATCGCAATTTGAAATGGGGGTGCCCGGCGCCCGCGAGCTGCGCCGATAGACGTTTCCAGCGCCTAGCCGCTGGGCCCAGAGCCTTTGATTTTCACTGATTCCATATATGTATGCGTATGCGTATGCGTATGCGTACTTGATACTCGATGTGTGTTGGTTCAAGTGGTTTTGCATGCCTTCATGTTGTTTGAAGTGTGCGGAAAGTTTCGAAACCATCGGAGGCCGTTCGACGCCGAAATATGTCGAAAACAGTGTTTCAGATCAGTGGAGCTCGCTCCATAGAGAAAGAAATTTTCTGTCACCAATTACATCAAGGGCTGATCTCCTAGATCCATGGTCTGATTGAGCTGAAAGTTTTTCAACTATTCTTCTCTGATAGATCTTCATTATGAACGGTGAAGATCTTGATCGAAGTTGTCTACTGTGAAATATAAGACTCCAAACACTGTTTCTCAGATTTACAAATTTTCTTACGCAATTTTGATCAAACGGTTGGATCTCGTACTCCCACCGTTGGATTGAGTTGAAAGTTTACTAGAATGTTGGTAACTGACTCATAAAACTTTGGAACGGTTTAGATGTTAATTTGGTGAGCATTTTGTAAGAAATAGATTATCTAAGTGAAAGTATTGCAACATGAAAACTGATTTTTGACAAATTTTGGCAACTTTTAGTTGTGAGCCCAAGCTTGTCTATTTACGCAACCAAAATGAGATTTTAGGCTCATGTGCTTATTTTTCAGCCAGAAAAGAGATAAAGGAGCTGGAGAAGAGAAGATGAGAGGAAACCTAGGGTTGGTGGATTTTGCTCAAAATCCCTAAGGTTTGCATGTTTTTCCTCATTGTTCTTCCTTTAATCTCTTTGGTTCATGCATACTAGTGTTGTTTTGATGCATGCATTGTATGAAACCCGGATTTGAAGGGGTGGTGGAAATCAAATGTTGTCCAAATGCTTTTCATGTTTGCTATGTGTGTGTAGAGTGTGTTGGGAACCCTCTAAAGGCAAAAGCCCCAATTTCTAACAAGAAATTGGTAAGGTTTAGTACAAATGACCTAATCTTGGTTCATTGACCTAGACTTTGACTTAAGCTTTGCATGCCATTTATGATGGACTGATGAGTATGAGGGATTGATTCATGTATTTAGTTTCAGATTTCAATGGTGAAATCATATGGTTTAGTGTAAATGGTCATTGCTTGGTTCATGGCCTTAGGCTCTTCCAAAAGCCATGCATGTTAACTATGTTGTTCTAGATGGCATTGTGAATGAAACCATGTTGTTGGATCAGTAAATTAGTGGGCTGATTATGGTGACCTAGTGTAAATTTGGCCTATGTCTTGGATTTGGGGAAATTTGCCATTATTTGGGGATTTTGACCCAAATGTTATCAATTGGTGAAATTGACTTAGGATTAGTTAAATTAACCCTATTTATGATTGAATGACATGGATTATGTTGGTTGGATCATGGGATCAACCTATTACATTCAATTTGGGTTAAGTATGGCTTAATTAGACGTTAAATGGTTAAGTTGGGCAATATGGATTGACTCATGGGTTAACCATTCTAGAATTTGTAATTGACTATGGAATTGGGATGAACATGGTTGTTTTACATACTTTGGACTAATTTTTAGTTTTTGCATAAACCATGTTTAATGCAGGGGTCTTGATTGATCTAAGTGACCCAAACAAGCCAAGTTGTAGTGAAAGTGCATTGGGATGATTAGTTGGCATTCTAGTGCTTGTGGTTGGATCTGGATTGGCTAAGTCTAGCCAATCAAGAGTGAGTGTTCTTGTACTTATGGATTTCTATATATGTGGCATTGTATTATATTAATGGATTTGAATTGATATATATGTATTGATGTCATATGCATGTTTTAATTGATTCATGAAATATATTTGAGCACAGTCAGTTTGGTAGCAATTAGACTGATTTCCTGGTGCATGGGCTTTGCGTAGGCCCACCTGGCGATCCCTAGTTGTGAACCTTGCAGAGGGTTTCAAGGATAAGTGCATATGGGTCCGCCCAGACCTGAAACATGGTGTGGGAAGGATTGTGACCCGGTGACATGCCTGATTCCTTAGAATTCCTATAGGATATGGATAGGAAGTTGATCGGGGCATGGGTTCGCGCACCTATGCTCTTGTATTGATTCTTATCCAGGAGGTGATTAGGATTGCAAGAGCATGTTATAAATGATATGTCACGACGCCCCTGACGTAGGCTGACGTCATGACCGGCACAGTGTACTATACACTGTATATACCCATATACAGTATACAATACACTGTCAGCCTTCACATAATCTCACAATCCTTTCCAAAATTTTCAGAAATTTTCGACAACACCTCCCCATAAAATGGGCAATTCACAATTTTTCCTGATATACCACAAATCAAATCAAATCAAATATATATATATAGATAATCATTCCACTCACATTCATTCCATTCATTCCACAAAGTAAATTCTCACCTGATAAATATCTATGACCATCTCATTCCATCATCCCAAGCATTATATAATATTACCACACAACCCATCTAGATGATAATACATATATAATGTGTGATATATATTCATTTGAAAATAAAGAAAATATAATGCATTTCCTTCGCATGCATACACATACCAGACGAAGGCTCCCGTGATTATCACTCACGAATTTTTCCTTTTCCCTTCGACTCAATACCTGAAATATTGGAGGAAATGGAGTGAGCAATCAACAAGCTCAGTGAGTACAGCTCTTGACATGACCATCGCATGCATTTAGCGAAACATGGCATATCAAATCGTTTAAATTAAAATATCTCAAAATCCCATATGCAACATTCAGCAAAATAATATACATGCACACAATATATAGTTTATGCTCATTCAACAAATCAGTGCACATTTCATCAAAAACTTTACCATCTCCCTCCTTCAAGGAAAGAGAGCGGGTCTAACCCTTGTATGGCCGTTACAAGGTAGCCACAACCTCTCATTACCCAATTCACAGTCATTTCAAGGATCGCAACCCTTGTTAGGACAAGCCTACTGACAATGAGGTTTCACAAAACCTCATCCGGGTCTAATTTCTAACGAAATGACATTATTATAAGCTCCAAATGCTAAAAATCAGTTTGCGTGACTCATAAGCAGTTGAAGAAACTACTATCTCATTTCTGTGGTCAATCTAGATATTTCCACAAGAAATAACAGTGAAAATAGATTTCCCATTTCATATTTTCACTAATTCTCAATATATTTTTCTACTGGAACATATATCAATTTTATTAAAAATCGAGAACATTTCTAAAATTATTCTGTCCACATCGACACGTGTAAAATCACTCATTCTATCATTCTACTACCTTCAACAGGTATTTTATTGAGGTTTTACACGTTCGCAAAGGTCACGACAGTGAATTTTACTCACCAAAACCATATATTTAGTTACTAAAAATATTAAATCATATCCAAAAATCACAATCTTAGCATCGAAACGTCCGGAATTCAGTTCTTTACAATTCTATGATCTCAAACCGGAGTTTCACTGGATTCTAATTCTATTTTATTCACTGGATATGATCGCAATACTATTCGCGTGAATTCCGAGTTCTCTCTTCCGTTCTTCTTCTTTCCTTCTTTCGTCCGTTCTTCTTTCTTCCCTTTCTGCAACTTCTTTTCTCTTTTTATTTTTATTTTTCTCTTTCCTAAAACGTGGAGAGGAAGAGATTAAAGAGAGAGAGATCCCATTTTTTTTTCTCTTGTTGCGTTGGAGATAGATAGTAAAAGATAGAGAATTTATTTATTTTTTTATCCCATGCTCCTCATGCAACTATTCATTCTACTATTTAATTACTTTAACAACTCTTCATGCACTTCACAACCTCATTTAATATTTTAATCATCAACTCAATTTACATATTGAATTAATCAACCCCATAAATTAATCAATTTAATTCAACTCCATTTTTACCTTGTAAGCACCCATATAGGATGATCCCATATCATCTTTATTTCATAATTTTATTTATTTACTAATCATACACGCGTATATTTGGTTCCTACGTGTAAAATACGTGTATTATACATCTTGATATACGTGTAATTCAACGTATGTATTTAATTAAAACTATGGGGTGTTACAATCTCCCCAACTTAAGGAATTTTGTCCTCGAAATTTAGAATCAAGGACTATTCCTCAAGTGATACTTAATCCCAGAAAAGTGCTCCCGCATTTTATATTTTCACTCTCATGTTTGCTCTTCTTGATAAGTGGTATACTCCCCAACTTAGAGTTGAGTTATATCCATAACATATATGGAATCCGAATGACATTTCTTCAACATCAATATATAGAAAATATTACGGACACCTATCAACCGTGACAGTAGAGCAAATCGGTAAGCCAATGGACCTATCCTATCAAGGATCCCTAATGGTCCAACAAATAGCGGTGTGAGCTTTCCTTTCATCCCAAATCTCATTTGGCCTTTCTGTGGTAAGACCCTTAGCAAAACTGAGTAAGCCACGCTAAAGCTGATATGAACCTGAGAAAAGTAAGGGAAAATGGGGTGAGCTCAACTAGCTCAATGAATATCTTTTACAATAATCTCCACATATGCATTTATATAAAACATGTATGATATTGGAAATCTCATTTATAAACCAAATGTATCAAGGAAAAATCATAGTATACATGATTCCAAACTAAAAATATGATTTAAGTATCATTTCCATAAGAATCAAATATGCACACAAACCAAATGTATCACGGAAAAATCATAGTATACATGATTCCAAACTAAAAATATGATTTAAGTATCATTTCCATAAGAATCAAATATGCACACAAACCAAATGTATCACGGAAAAATCATAGTATACATGATTCCAAACTAAAAATATGATTTAAGTATCATTTCCATAAGAATCAAATATGCACACACTTTACAACGAGGACATGTTAGAATAACACGCGCCTTTACTTCTTCCATTGGCCAATAGGTTCAGACCGGCACATTATCCTTCACTAATCCTCCTAACCCTCCTACCTTTCCATTCTTCAGTGCTTCAGAAAGTGTTTTCCACGGAGTACCAATCTAAGCACTCCGACAACACATTTCCTTGAAGAACAACTAAGTAGAAAGACAAACAAGGCCAAGGTATATAATCCAAAATACCCAAGGCAATACCAGTACATAAATTTAATGCTCATGTTCTCAAAACACAATGCACAATATATAATAAGATGCATACCATTCAACAATGCAATTTCATATAAATACAATGTCATAAATAGAGAAATAAGGTGAAAAATACTCACAAACAGTCCAAAAGCCAACTAAACAATTCAATTATATCCCAATTGGCCAATCAACTCACATAAACCTGAAATGAATCATATACATGTTAATCTAAGCAGTTCATCACTTAGCACGTCCCTAAGTATACTTGATGAAATATATTTTGATGATCACAAATGAAATCTCTTTCAGTGCTAACGAGCTATATTCAAAAACCTATCTCAGCACCTCAGGAAAGCTAAAAGCTAAAGAATGATTCGATCAAGGAACTCAAGGTCATATCAGACGTTCAAGATCGTTTCAATCAAAGGACTTCAAAGATTATATCCTGATTTCAAGATCACATCTTGAAAGATTCGATCAAGCTTCAAGACCGCATCTTTCAATCAACGTTCTAAACGTTCAACTCAAGCTCGAAGTTCATTGAAGACCTCATAATAAAGAGTTAGATTTAAAGATTATGAGAAAATGAGAAATACACAGTATTTAAGGTATATCTTTCTCTAATCGATATTGCTCAAACGTTTTTTAAAACCATGCACAATTCACTTGCATATTTGCATGTTTTGATCATACACTTTAGGGTATTTCAAATGATTTAATTTTCTATGTTTAATTTTAAATTTGTCGAGTTTTTATTCTCATCCATCGTATTTTTAATCACGAGTCAAAATTGTGTTTCTAGAGTCTTTCAGGACGCTAATGAGTTAGTAGCGCTCTCCTAAACTTGATAAATCAGGACGCTGACGATTCATTAGGATGTTGATAACATTCAAGGTTGAATTGAATTGATTCATCAGGACGCTTACTTGTTAGTAGTTGCCTCCCTATTAGTCAATCTCTAAAGTTGTCAAGACACTGACTCAGCATCAGCTTACTGAAAGATTTCTAAGTTCTTCAAAGAATTTATCTTTGAGGACGCTGATAGTTATAAGTTGGATAAACTATCAGGACTCTACTTGGATATGAGCGCCCTCACCTTTGGGAATCAACTTAATAACTTTCAAGATGTTGATTGTCTTTCAACGCACTTAGTATTGTTCTTCAAATGTTTTTAAATATAGTAGGATGCTTACATAGTTGTAGCGCCCTCGTGTTGTGTTTTATGTTTTAAAAGGTAGAACGCTTACTCGGAATAATAACGCCCTCATGCACTTAATTGTTTTAAAATAAAGCAGGACGCTAACTGTGCTTTAGCGCCCTCAGGGTTAAGTCACTTCTATCGCAAAGAAAGTTAGGACGCTTGCGAGTTAGTAGCATCCTCACTTCATTGTTCAACAGGACGTTTATATATAATGAGCGCCCTTAAGGAACAAAATAACAAAGTTGATATTATGCATCACGACGCTGATTACGGAATCAGGACGCTAATTCAACAATCGTCACTATTCTAACAAGTACATTATATCAATCTACTTTTTCAAAACGGATATTTGCACAATGTCCTTTTCAAATTTATCAAAGATCTTTTCTGATACATAAATTAAGTTTTTCTAAAACTTTCATTTTTCATAAAATCTGAAAAGAACTAGAATGTTAATGAAAGTTGCAGTTGCCATTTTCATATAACATTTTAGTCGTTGTGTGTAAACATTCACACTGTATTTGAATTTCAAATATGTAATGACTATTGTCTACTAGGTCTATAAATACCAATACTTTGAATCAGATAACTTGCCGATAATTTTATTGTGCCAAAAACGTTTTGAATGTTAGTTGATGTTTAATATTTCAAAATGTTTTTTCAAATGCACTAAGTTTTCAAAGTATTCTTCACTAATACTTTACTTAGTCAATAGATTTTCATATTGAGCTTCAATTATATTCTATCTTTAAAAATCTAATCTATTTAGAACTGGTTTCTACTCATATTCTCAGCCTAAATTTATACTTATCATCAATTATGCTGATGAAGGAATTTGAGAAATAGTTTATGAGAAATACAGTTGTACTTGATTTCATATCTTAAGTACTGTATTGAACTATATCAATAGTTGTGTTAACTACTGAACACTGAACCATAAGTTTTCACGCTTATATACTATATCTATTTTGAAAATTGTTTGTGTCTACGATTTACATTGGTCCTGCATTTTCTACGTCAATGTTTAATTGGTATCATAATGTTTTCGAATAAGCACTTAATTGGTTTGCATATCATACACTTTTTCGAAACTGCACTTGAACAATACCGAACATTAAAAGGTAAAGGACCATAAGTGTATTTCTTCTTAGCATTACGTATTCAAATTTATACATATTTGTAATGCTATACACATGAGCTTCATTGTAAAGTGTTCTACTCAATTAGAACCAACATTATTAGTTTGTGTTGTAATGCTGGTGTGTTTCTGGATTTAAACAACCAAGACAAGTAAATGTAGTTCACTTAATGATTTCAGGTTTGAAATCATGTTAAGATTCATCCTCACCTGTAAGTAGGAAACCGGTTCATCCTAATCCCGTAAAATGATAGGTTCGTCCTTAACCTGTAAAAGGATAGATTATCTCTGAACCTGTAAAAGAGAAACGGTTCTTCTTTATCACGCAAAAGGAAAATGGTTCTTCTTTATCCCGTAAAAGAAACATGGGTTTTTCCTCATCCCGAAAAAAGGAAATACGGTTCATCCTTAGCCCGTAAAAGGATAGCTTTTCCTTGAACCTGTAAAAGGGCATGTATAACGGTTTGGTTCTCACCCGTAAGAGAATCAGTTAGTGGATTGAGAAAATCCTAATCGAGAGATTAGGTAGTGGACACAGGCTTGGCTGAACCACTATAAATCCTAGTGTGTTTTACGTTATGCACTTTACTTTAAGGTTAGTATGTGCATTTAGTTCTAATGTACCAATGTATATCACTAAGTCATTGGAAAAGTTTAAAATTAACCATCACACCCAATTCACCCCCCTCTTGGGTGGACCAACAATACATACACTAATTGATCAATTTCAAGTCCATTGTGTCCAATTATGTCTAAATACATAATTACTAACTCAAATCACATCTAATCCACACCAATTTGGATTAAAAACACCTAACACAATTCAAATGACCAATTCCAGTCCAATTGCCTCAAAAGCCCCAAATTGGATAAATCTCTACATGGTCAAATTAAACTAAACACCTACACCATGAAATTCATCAAATTGGCTACATACTTTAATAAAGTATGCCATAAACATCAACATAGTTCACATGCACATCATTTGCACACTTAAATCATAGTAAATTCCATTAAAGTCTACATACATGCTAAGTTCCAATTATCAAGCTAAACTCATCAATAAAATGGAAACTCACCATTAAAACATGTATAAA
The DNA here is from genome assembly GCA_035771175.1 of Paratinospora sagittata. Lineage (NCBI taxonomy): Eukaryota > Viridiplantae > Streptophyta > Magnoliopsida > Ranunculales > Menispermaceae > Paratinospora > Paratinospora sagittata. The sequence goes on along the minus strand of CM069598.1, from coordinate 29,472,365 downwards.
CACTCCAATTAATTGAATCCAAGCTCAAAATTGGTAGGTAAGGGTTTGAAATCTCGAAACCCTAACTTAACCCAAAATCATAACTCATGCATGTGATCAAAACATTACACAAAAGCTAGAAATTAACCCAATAAGCATAACCAGAAGGAAAATGGGGAAAAAATGTTTCCTTGGGAGCAAAATCCACCAACCCTAGCTCCCAATCACCCAAAATCCCCAATTTCTTCCTTCTCTTTGGTTTCACCTCTTCTTCTAGCTGCAAATGATGCAAATGAGGAAGAAAAACGAGAAATTGGCTTATATACCAGCTATGGGCCCACATGCAATTTTTTTTAAAAAAACTGCTCAAACGTGAGGAGCGCGCTTCTCCCTTGAGGGAGCGCGCTTCTCAGCTCAAAACTGAGAAAAATAAGTCTCGGCCAGTTTCAGAGGAGCGCACTTCTCCATCTAAGGAGCGCGCTTCTCCAAAAATTGAAAAACTTAAACTCTCAATTTTACGCAAGGAGCGCGCTTTTCCCTTTAAGGAGCGTGCTTCTGCTACCCAGAAACTGAGAATTAACATGTCTAAGTGTATTTCTACTTACACATTCATACTAACAACATAGAAAACATGAAAATATACATAAATACTCCGTATACACACAAAATATGAGTAGTATACACATTAAATACATACACAAACACCTAGAGTCGGACATTCTACGTCATGATGACATCATATGTGAAAATGGGTCGTTACAGGCTGGGTCGGCAACCCATATTGACACCCCTAACCTTGCCCAGAATACTATTTTTTTTTTCATGGCAAGGTAAATACATATTTTTAAGAGGGTTGTTAGTTAGACTCGTCTCTCCACTATCATCACCCCAATTAACAAAAAAACATGAATTACCATACTACCCTCCCATAAAATGACCTAAATGACCTTATTTTAAATTATTTTACCAGCTCTCCCACGCACCCATCCACTAAACCTACCCCACCATCTTCTTCATCTTCTTTCTTCAATTCTTCAATTCTTTCTATAAATTACTTCTCTAATTTACACTTTTTGTTGCTTATAAGTACAAATTCAAAGTCTTTTTGGTTTCTTTTAAAATATTTAAACCATTTTGAAAAAAATTTAAAGTGATTTTGGTTTCTTTTGAAGGGTTAGGGCATTCAAAAACTTGCAAAAAATCACACTTTGCATCGACCTTGCGTGACCAAACCTTATACTGTAAGTTCGGCCGCACAGGACCGGACCTTATGAAGTAAGTTCGGCCACATGAAGCCGAACCTACTATTTAAGGTTCGGTCATACCTGGCTGAATATCTTATTTTTCTATTTTTTTTATTTTCACCCTCTAGCATATATTTTTAGGCATTTCTTGACAATTTTGTTTTTTTGTTTTTTATGTTCGAATGTTAGTAGACAAATAAAAAATATCTAGAAATACATGTTAGAAGGTGAAAATAAAATAAGGTTCGGCCACGAAGGGCCGAACCAGGATGCAATTTTTGCAAAAAAAAAAAAAAAAAAACCAATGAACCATTTGAATGATGAAAAATTTGGGGTTTGAGGAAGAAAATGATGGGAAATGAAGAGAAAGAAAAGAAAATGGTAGAAAACTAGGGCTTTGGAGTTGGAGGGTTAGGGTTTTAGGTGAAGAAAATAATGGGAGAAAGAAGAGGATGGTGGTGTTGAAATGAAAATGGTAGTTTAGGGCTTTTTAGTTTTTTGGGTGGGGTACGGAAATAGTGTTAATATTTTGAGTGGGATAGTATTAGTAATTAGGGTGATGAGAGTGGAGATATGGGGTCCAACATGTAGCCCTCATTTTTAATTGCTAGGATTTGGAAAATATTGCTAGAGGGTGAGGTTCTTATTAAAAGCATGGGATATAATATTATTTAATTGATGACTTTGTATTAATTACTTTTATAACTCATGAATTCCATTGGCAATATTAAGAGTTTTTTGATGATTCAATGGATTTATTGGAATCCAATATAAATCATTATCTAACTAGTAAGTGTATATGTTGTGTGTGTTATACGTGATATATTTATTAAAATTGTAACTAAAATAAAATTTGAATGATAATATTAACTAAGTTTATATTTTTATAAAATGTATCAATGTAATTAGGTGAAAACCAAAAAATAAAAAGAGTCATTGTCCAAAATAAAATAAGTAAAATTATGTATCACTAGGCAAAAAAAATGAGATGATCATAACTAGAGGAAACGATAGTTGATCCCCATATTGGTCATCTTTTTACTTTTGGTATCCCTGTCCTTCGGGTGAGACTAGTTCACGTTTGAGCATTGCAGGAATATTAGGTGGTTCTTTCTAAATGAATATGACTAAAGTGATCACGAGTTTCGATCTTGTGACCTTTCACCCTTCAACCACCTTTAGCCCAGACCGTCGATCTTTATGCTGAATCAGGTATCTTTTTACTTCATATGTGGTCGCCTAAATTAACATACTTATTATATTAATATAATACTTTTTTTTTTTTTTGGTAGTGTAAGAGTCGATTTTTCTATGGCGTCCCTTTTCTTTTGACCTGGGAAAAGCACGTCTATACAAATAGAGCTCTCTAATTCATTTTCCAAAAAAAAAAAAGCAATCAAAGAAGATTCTAGTTGTCTTCTTGAAATACTTTTGTGTGATAATTTTATAAAACAATATAGTTGTTTTTTGTTTCAATAGGAGAGGTATATACATTAATATATTTTTATCAGTTTTGATCTTTTTTACTTTTGAAGAAAAAAAGTAATTCATCCAAAAGTAAGGATGTTTTGTCGTTTCAACAAAAGGGAATAAAGTTTACCAAGGAAAAAAAAGAAAAGAAAATAAAATAAAGCAAAAGGGTATAAAGCACACTATTACAGTCCTGTTGACAATCAATGCAGGCAGAAATTTTTGCCCTTTACTTTCTTTTTTTTTGTCTTTTTTTTTATTTTACTGTTGAACGGTGTCTTTATTTTTTTTAATGACGAAACTAATTTATCTAAATTTAATTTAAATTGAATCACAAAAGTTTAAAGATTTCTTAATAAATAATTACTTTATACATAAAAAAATTTAAAACTCACAATCTCACTCAAGAAAAATAAATGCCAAATTATTGGAACCAAGCAAATGTTTATTTATTTATTTTTTTATATGCAAGTGCTCGTGAGCTTATTTTTTCGCTTTATTGGCTTTTTTTTTTTTTTTACTTTTCTTTTCCTTACGCTTTGCTTTCTTGTTTTTTCACTTTTCTTCTAATTCGTTGTGCTGAGAAAAGACTGCTGCTTTTACATTCATATATAAATGGTCTTCTTTTGAAATAAAGCTGCTTTGATTTGTTCTCTTGATTCCGATCCCCCAAAGTCAAAGCCTATTTACTGTCTTTTCCTTTAGTCAAAAAGTGATTGCCCTATCTACCCATGAATTTTGTAAGAATAGATGTTGAGCCCACAACTAGATTGATTGCCAAGTTGAGGCTCGAGTAGGAATCTTAGCCCACAACTATTTTTTTTTCAAATAAAAATAGTGTTTTTTCAAGAAACTATTTTTATTGTTTGATTACACATAAAAAAATATGTGAAGTTTTTTGTTAAATTATACTAGTTAATGAGCACATGCATTGCATGTGAAAAAAAATTTATGACTTAATTTTTAAAATTTTGATAGAATTTTATTCTCAAAACTTATTTCAATAAAATTTAAACCATAAATCACAAACAACATAATTCGTTTTAAAATAAAGAAAAACTCCCAAATAAAACATAATTAATTAAATAAAAATTAAATTAATTAATTAAATAAAAATTAAATTAATTAATTAAATAGACCAATCCTATTTAAAACTGAAAACATTGATTTATAACCCATTAACGGTAAAAAGTTACCATTAAAAATAACTTCACCAAAAATTCAAATTTTTTATGCACTTTCGGTCCACTAAGCTCTTTCGTCATTTGATTTGAAGGACTCTTGACAAAAATAATAATGGAAGGAGCTAAATAGTTCATAATCTTCAGTCTCATTACTGTCCTCTATTCTAACATCTTTACTCATGTTCCTTTTAACCCTCAAAGAACTCCCTTTCACACTCTTTCTTCAATGGATCTAAGGATTTTCAAAAGCATAAAAATAGTGAAAAAGAAGTTATCAAATGAGTGGAAACTATAACATAGAAATTAGTTGTGTTACTAAAATTTTAAAAGAAGCATGGGAGAAATTGGTGAAGGGGAGAAATTGCCTTTCAAGTAAAGTAGTAGTTACAGTAGATGCCCACTTCTCTCCAACATCCTCTATTTCTTTTTCTTCTTCTTCTTCTTCTTCATTTTGTACATTTTTTTTCTTGTATATAGTCTCAGCTACTCTAGAACCCAATGACCTTAAAAGGTGTCGAAGGTTCTTTTACCTCTGACACTTTCTCCAGAATTTCCTTTTCCCCCCACAGGTGTAGTTTCATCTTATTCTTCCCCTTCTCCAACATTAATGTTTTGAACCATTAGCTGTGATATATCATATAAAAATGTATTGATTTAGATTTTAGATGAAAGAATTAATGTGTATATGATTTGAACGTATATACTGTCACACCCCGTCGAGTTTAGAAATAGTCCCACATATGAACATGCATTACCACATTCTACCCGACAAGGTATGACAATAAGGGGGTTTACAGCAAAAACGTGGGCCCATCAAATAACATGGTGATTCAAAATAACATAGCTTTACTAATAAAGAGATGAGTTCAAAATATTATAATAAGGTTTTACAGGCAGGCCTCCTGATAGCGTAAATTTAAATTCGCAAGTGTACAAATTATCAAGTTATAATATCCATGGTGAGTGAGTTATCGTATCTACAGAAAATGTAATTTTACTAATCTTAATTTCCAATTCTAAAATGATTAATGGTTTTATTTAGGTGATAAAAAGTGGAGTGAATTAAATGATAAAAAACAAATTAAACAAAGGAAAATAAAAACAAACAAAATAAATGGAAATTAGAGAGAAATCAATGGATTTATAGTTCTAGAGTTTAGATCTCACTATGTTGTCTCTCATGATTTCTAATAATTGTGCTAATAAATTAATTTCTGAAATTTATAAATTTAGAATCCTTTTTCATTCAAACCCCTCTCTCGAGTGATAGCTTAAATATCTACTCTCAATCTATCAATTCCCTCTCTCGAGTGATAAACCTTTAGATCAAGAATGCCTTAGATTCTATGATTCATTGTAATACCCTAGGTTTGCACAAAAAAAAAAAAATTGTTCGGGTACATGCCTGAACGTTCAGGCGCATTTTTTTCTATTTAAAGAACCCCCCCCTCCTCATTTCTCACACCAAAATCACTCCTCATTGTGATTTTCATTCTCTCTTTCACTCATTTTGAGTTTTTGTCCTCTCTTTTGAGACTCTCTTTCCGAGACTCTCTGTGCGGTGCAACGCGATTCTGCCCGGGGAAAGGCGCCAGTTTTCAAAGGAGTTTTTATCTGAAGGTGGGGAACGAAACATAGGTTTGCGTGTCTTATAATTTTTATTAAAGTTTACATTCATTTATCATTATGTCTACTATTCATTTACACTGCATTATTGCGTATAATGTTCATACTGTCATACTTATGCTTGTTTATTTGGAGTTAATGTATTACACTGTTGTTATACCGGATTAGTGGTCAATCTGGCTCAACCAGACTCAGTCTTGTTCTCAGTAACTTTAAATGGTGAACGGGAGGCAACGTGCTGTTCTAGACGATTGGTATTTAAGTAGACCTCGTGTCTCACCTCTCAACTGAAGACTAATTTGGTTGGTCTTATTTGAAAGCTACCATCTTATACAAGTAATACTGAATGTCCTAACCTTGCACGTAGTGATACTGACCCTGAAAAGGATCACCAGACGTTGTCAAATCCTGTCTAAATAATTTAGTAAAGACCGGACCAGTTCATGCATTAGCATCATACATAGCACCACCTAGGGACGTATGTGGTTTATGATTCATAGAATAGTTAGAAGCAATGCTCGCAATTCATTATATTTCTCTAGAGAGGGACGTACGATGAGAATCTGACTACTCCTGGGAGGGACATCTGTTCGTGAATCCAGAGCGTCATTCCTGAGGAGGGACGTACAATTAGAACCTGGCTACTATTGGGGAGGGACATCTGTACGTGAACTCAGGCGATGTACAATCATCAAACCAATATGAGACAGTGTCATGCATACATACATATTGAATTGATTACGATGCTCTGATGTGTATTTAAGATATTTGATTATGAAGTTTGCTTTATTAATTGTTATATTTACGAACTATTTTACCCACTGAGCGTGTAGCTCACCCCGTTGTTATTCAATTTTTCACAGGAGATTAGGGTGGACTAGGTGCAGGTTTTTGGGCCCACATTTTGTACCCTTGTATCATTCATTGGGGATTTTGAGAGAATGTTCCCTTAACTATTTCATGTACAATTATATTCTGAAATTAATGAAATTAGACTTGTACTTAACTATGGTTCCGCGCACTCTGCTATCGTTATAATGCAATCACGCCTCGTCCGTGAGTGTCCCGCCGGTTTGGGCGCGTCCGAGCGGGATGTGACATTTAATGGTATCAGAGAAAGTAAGGTCTACAGCCCGCCCAAGTCCACCAAATTAGGGGAGGAAATTATTTATTAGATATATATATCTCTAGAACTATATACATATGATTTATATATAGTTGAGATTTTTATTAAATATATATCTAGAAAACTATATAGTTTTTATATAGTTTAGATTCAAATATATATATATATATATATATATATATATATATATCTAGAACTATATACATATGATTTATATATAGTTGAGATTTTGATTTATATATAGTTGAGATTTTTATTAAATATATATCTAGAAAACTATATAGTTTTTATATAGTTTAGATTCAAATATATATATATATATATAGTTATGATTTATGAAAACTATATATATAGTTATGATTAAATATATATATCTACATATCTATGAATATATGAGATATATATATCATTTTGCTAGTGGAGAATTTGGATTAAGTGATGGCATAAACATCAAGAGAAAAAAACAAATAAAAAATATTGTCCAACGGACAAAACATAAATCTTAAAATGTTAGAAATATATTTTGTGCTTTTCACAAGTTTATTTTCCTTTCAGCAAAATATTGGCCTCAAGTGAAGGAACGACTTCCGGTAGTAGGGAACCAATTCCCACCAGACTCAAAGAAGTGTTCAAAAGGGACATTATGCCTATGAGGAGTATCGACAATAGAGATCTCCACCTCCGTCCTATCCTTCACGAATAACTCGCGACACTAGGGTGGTTAAATATAACAAAAGTGGAGGGTTATGTCTCTTACAACTTGATGAAATCCTTCTACGAAGCCATGAATTTCGTAGGACTCCAAAAAGATGGGGTCAGCCCTGTTTTGGAGGCAACGGTCAGGGGAACGAAGATTTCTATCAACGTCGAAGTTATTGCACGACTTATGGAGATTCCGATTGAAGATAGAATTATTGATCCACATGAACCCCAGACAGTTGCAGAGATCGCGGAGTCCAATGAACAGTTGTTCAATTCCCTGGCCAAAAACCTGTACACCCAATTGACGTACGCCCACCTCCTAAGCAATCTCCTTAAACCACCTCTTGCCGGCCTTGGAAAGATCGTATTCGGCAACATCTTGCCGAAAAAGGTGACTAGAGGTGCTATGTCAAGGGCTCAACTTCTTGTGCTATACTGCATAAAGAAGAAAATTAAGGTCTCACTACCTCACATCATCATCCAACAAATGTTGCGGGTGATTCAAAACCCTTTAAGAAAGGAACTCCTCAGCTACAGAGTCTTGATCATGAGGATGCTATACGAGGCAAACGCCAACACTTTTGATGAGTCTTCGAAGCAAATCACTGAGGCACTTAAAGCAGCCTCTTCAAGACAATTGTTATAAGTGGAAGGGTAACTGATGAGGAAGTATTCAGCGCGACTTTAGGAAGAACTGGCTAAAGAATTAGAGACGAAAATGGACGTTGTTACCGTAAAAGGCGACGCAAGATTCCTGTTAGGGAGGTACAAAATAACAAGCCAAATCAGAACCCTACGTCAAACCCAGCCTCGAATAATGATCCAACCGAACCTGTTCTCTAAGGAAGATTTATTTGCCAACCTAAATCAACCTCAACCAAATCAGGATAGACAAGAAGTTCCAGCAAATCCAACTTCCTGGAACATGCCAACTCAAGGCAATACTACGCACCAAAGGTTTCCAACTCCTGAAGTACCGTATCGGCCAAATCCACAAGAACCAACAACAACAAAATTTTGCTGCACCAAATCTTGGAAGACAGGACATCCCAATGAGCCCATGGTTTCAAGACTTTTCAACCCAAGCATATCCAAATGTCCAAGGGGTTCCAGTTAGGGAATCCCCATACAGTCAAAACAACTACCCCACACCTATGAGTCAACCGTACGACCAATACTTTCCACCAATGCCTACGGCCTACCCTCCACCTATGGGACAGTCAAACCATCAACCATCGATGGGGCAATCGACTAACCCATTTGAGCAGTTAAATGTGATAGTAGCTAGTATTACTCGGATAGAGGAGATACTTTGTTAACACGTATGCAAAACGCCGAAGAACAATGAGCAAATTCTCAACCTTCTTCTAGTAGTCCTTCTGTACCTAGTCGGAGGTCTAGAAGGAGTAGTAGTAGGCAGGAAAATCAAGAATGATCACTGGCATTGTAAAAATTTATTTTTATATATGAATGAAAATGTTTTGTTTAAGACTATCTCTGGTGGGTCGACTTACAACCATTCTTTCTTTTGTATCACTAACTTTGGAGTGGTATGGGACACAACAAAATTGGAGGATACTAAATAAAATGTGGAAATAAGAAAACCCACGACCTTGTGTGAAAAGAAACATTTGGAGAAAGTTGCATTACTAACATTATCACTAAGTTTACACGGTATGGGACGAGTAAACTTGGACGATACTATTAGTGAACTACTATTCAGCCGATGTTTTAAAGAGACCGTGTTCATACAACTTAACTTGGTTGACACCCTTATTACCAAATTCATGTGGTATGGGACACACGAATTTGGATAATAGTCGAAAAGACTAAGGAAAAGAGTTTGAATACAGAAGATTGCGATAGAACGTTAGATCAGGATATTTACTGAGGCAAATCTTAGAATTTTTATGACTAGTATGGGTTTTCAATGAAATATATACATGTATGTTCACAAAAACTAGAACCAAAACATTTGAAATACTTGCAAAGTTTTATACTTATTATATAAACATTCTAACCTTGTTTTTACACCATGGCCAAACATACGAGGCACATAAGATTCTTTGATTCCTCAACAAAAAACCTTACACTATACTTAAAAAAATACGTGATTTTTTATTGCAGTACTCTCGAAATTGTTGCTAAGAATACCATAACATTATACTTGGCTACAGTTCCTAAATCATGGTTTTATTTTCTCCTTGCCAGTGAGAAAATGCAAACCAGGAAGAGAGGAAGGCCACGTACTCTCCGTCCAGCCGAGGAGGCACCTCCTGAGATACAGAACCAGGAACCGCCGCCTCCGACGATAGCACAGGCCACACCCGACACTACCACTACGTCTGGGCAGACAGTGCCACCCCAACCCACACCCTAAGCCATGCCTTCGAGTATGAAAGTTTTTTTCGCCGGATTTATCGAGGCGATGAAAGTAACTGTTCAGGCACCTGTGAGATCTGGGTCGGAGAATCAAACCGACCAGATTACGAAGTAAAAGATGCTACAACCTCTTACTTTTGCTGGCACCATTGATGCTGAAGAGGTGCAGAAATGGGTGGATGAGTCAAAGAAGGCTTTCGATACAAAGGGAGTCGATGAGACTCGAAAGATTCCACTTGCGACCTACCAACTTATTGGTAGAGCAAATACATGGTGGATAACAGTAAAGGAGGACCCAAAGGTCAACACTACGAACATGACTTGGCAACAGTTCGAGTCACTGTTTATTGACGAGTACTTCCCCAGCGCTGTGAAGAGACAGAAGTGCCAGGAGTTCGCCAAACTATACTAAGGCGGCATGACAGTCAGGGAGTATGCTGGCAAGTTTAAAGAATTATCGGTCTACTATCTCTCCACCATCTCAACGAAGCAAGATAAGACCAAGAAATTCTACAATGGCCTTCGTCCTAACATTCAACAAGCCTTGTCGATCTTGGATCTCAAGATTTACAGGGAGGTTGTTAACAAGGCCATGAGCTTTGAGTAGGAGAAGATTGTGCAGGAGCAGAGACTGAATAGGGGAAAACGGCCTGCAACATTTTTCCAACAGGGCTTGCAACAAGGCAACAAAAAGGAGCCCTACTATAATCAAAACCCAGCCCTCTCAGCCCCTGTTAAGAAGAATGAGGCCACGACACCTTCGACTGAACCATCTAACCCTGGCCATCAGGGTTTTCACAATCATGGCCGCAGAGGCCGTAATGGTAGGGGTGGCAGTCGAAACGATAATGGCAGAGGTGGTGGTCAGCACCACAATCAACATGGCCAACAAAACCATCAGTAGCAGAGGCTGACGTGTTACAACTGCGGCCAGTAGGGCCATGTAAGAAATGCCTGTCCACACCTTCAGCAACCTGTTCCCGTTGTTCCAGTCCAACAAGCACCACCTGCTGCTAATGCCCAACCTAGGCAGAACCAGGGGCAACGGAACCAAGGCAGAGCATTTGCTATTGCTCAACAATGTCGTCGAAGGTACATTTTCCTTGTTCATTACAATGGTGCATGTCTTTTTTGATTCGGGTGCTACGCATTCTTTTATATTGTCTGCATTGGTAAGACATTTAGGGTTGCATCCTGAACCCACATAAATCACAATCCATGTCACATCACTTTTAGGATCTGGTACTGACGTGAAATTGTAGTGTTCTCGATGTGAACTTCGAATGGCAGAACAAATAATATATGTAGATCTTTTTGTGATGGACATTGAAAACTTCAACATCATCCTCGGTCTGGACTGGCTCGCACCACTGAATGCAAAGATCGATTGTATGAAGAAGCAAGTTCAGTTAACCTTGCCCACGGGAGAGTTTGTCAAGATTCAGCGAACGAGGAAATGGATACACAACTCGACTGTTGCACTTCTCAAGGCACAGCTTTGAGCTCTATCCCTTGGTGATGAAAATGAATCACCAGCACTGTACCCTCTCGAAGTACAAGATGTCCCGGTAATATCTGAATTCCTAACAGTTTTTCTAAATGACCTTCCTGGTCTACCTCCGGTTAGGGAATTCGATTTGAAATCAATCTCATACCTGGGACCGAGCCTATCTGAATTCCACCATACAGAATGTCAAATGTCGAGCTGGTCGAATTAGACAAACAACTGAAGGAATTAGAGAGTAATGGCTCCATCAGAAAAGTTCGTCACCTTGGGGTGCTCCAGTTCTGTTTGTTCGCAAAAAGGATGGTTCGTTACGACTTTGCATCGACTATCGCAAGCTGAATAACGTCACCATTAAGAACAAATACCCGTTGCCCAGGATCGACGACTTGTTCGACCAACTTAGAGATGCCAAATACTTCTCTAAGATTGATCTACGATCCGGTTATCATCAACTCCGGATCCGAGAGTCGGACATTGCCAAGACGACATTCAGAACTCTGTACGGGCACTACGAGTTCTTGGTCATGCCGTTTGGTCTAACAAATGCACCTGCTGCATTCATGAATTTGATGAACCACATCTTCAGGTTATACTTAGACCGATTTGTGGTGGTTTTCGTGGATGATATCTTGATATATTCCTCAACCGAAGAAGACCATTAGATACATCTGAACATAGTCCTCCAGACCTTGAAAAGCCACCAGTTGTATGCAAAGTTGAGTAAGTGTGAATTTTGGGCGAATCGAGTTCAATTCCTAGGCCATGTGGTTTCAGGCAATGGCATTGAGGTGGATCCTTCTCAGGTTGAAGCGGTTTTAAACCAGAAGCAGCCTATCACTGTTACTCAGATTAGGAGTTTTCTTGGTTTGGCTGGCTATTACAGACGCTTCATCAAGGACTTCTTAAAGTTTGCTGAACCTATGACAAAGCTCACTTGGAAAGACGTGCGATTCATTTGGAATCCCGCCTGTGAAACATTATTTCAGGAATTGAAAAAACTCCTCACGACGACACCAGTACTAATCACTCCAAGAAATGCACTTGGATTTTCACTATACATCGACGCCTCTCTCCAAGGCTTAGGTGCCGTACTAATGCAAGAAGGCCAAGTTGTCGCATATGCCTCGAGGCAACTAAAGATTCATGAGGGTAATTACCCAACACATGACTTGGAACTTGTAGCTGTCGTATTTGCACTGAAGTTATGGCGTCATTACCTATACGGTGAACGGTTTGAGGTCTTCTCGGATCACAAGAGTCTTAAGTACATCTACACCCAGAGAGACCTAAACCTCCGCCAAAGACGATGGTTGGAGTTCTTGAAAGATTATGACTTTCAACTCTAGTACCATCCCGGTAAGGCCAATGTTGTGGCTGAAGTAGAAAATCTTATGTTGCTTGTACTCTTAACTTCAAAATGGAAAAGTTGGCTACAGAGATAGAGAATTTTAACCTACAACTGATCGAGGAGGGCGCAAGCTCAAGACTTTCTCAATTATCAGCCAACTCTGAGCTGGTTCGAAAGATTTCAACAGCTCAAGCCAATGACCCTATGTTTATGGAGAAACGAGAACTTCTACTCAGCGGACAAGACCTTCCTCACTGGTGGGTCTCTGAAGACGGGGCCATTTTCTATAAAAAACGTCTCTGTCTACCGAACGACCTTGAGGTTTGAAAAGAAGTGCTCACTGAGATGCACTGTTTGAGGTTCGCTATGCATCCTGGGGGTGAAAAGATGTATATGGATGTCAAGCGACAATTCTGATTTTTTGGAATGAAAAAGGCGATTGCATACTTCGTTCCTCAGCTACTCTAGAACCCAATGACCTTAAAGGTGTCGAAGGTTCTTTTACCTCTGACACTTTCTCCAGAATTTCCTTTTCCCCCACAGGTGTAGTTTCATCTTATTCTTCCCCTTCTCCAACATTAATGTTTTGAACCATTAGCTATGATATATCATATAAAAATGTATTGATTTAGATTTTAGATGAAAGAATTAATGTGTATATGATTTGAACGTATATACTGTCACACCCCGTCGAGTTTAGAAATAGTCCCACATATGGACATACATTACCACATTTTGCCAGACAGGGTATGACAATAAGGGGGTTTACAGCAGAAACGTGGGCCCATCAAATAACACGGTGATTCAAAATAACATAGCTATACTAATAAAGAGATGAGTTCAAAATATTATAATAAGGTTTTACGAGCGGGCCTCCTGATAGCGTAAATTTAAATTCGCAAGTGTACAAATTATCAAGTTATAATACCCATGGTGAGTGGGTTATCGTATCTACAGAGAAGGTAATTTTACTAATCTTAATTCCCAGTTCTACAATGATTAATGGTTTTATTTAGGTGATAAAAAGTGGAGTGAATTAAATGATAAAATGCAAATTAAACAAAGGCAAATAAAAACAAACAAAATAAATGGAAATTGGAGAGAAATCAATGGATTTATAGTTCTAGAGTTTAGATCTCACTATGTTGTCTCTCATGATTTCTAATAATTGTGTTAATAAATTAATTTCTAAAATTTATAAATCCTGAATCCTCTTTCATTCAAACCCTTCTCTTGAGTGATAGCTTAAATATCTACTCTTAATCTATCAATTCCTTCTCTCGAGTGATGAACCTTTAGATCAAGAATGCCTTAGGTTCTATGATTCATTTTAATGGATTTCAAAAGGTTTTGTAGGTCTCTCGACTCATTACTCTACCCTAGGTTACAAATCCCTTGATCAAATTCGATATCCCCTCTCTTGAGTGATAGAAACCAAATCTAAGTTCATTCAAAGAGTGATCAGCAATATGAAAGCATTAAGCATGGAGAATCATAAATAAACTCAAAAGATTGTTCAAAAACACAAACAATGACTCAATCACAAGATCCAACAAAGTTAAATCAAATCTCTAGATTATATATTTAGTTCATAATCAAATCCATAGATACAAGAGAAAGAGTTAAAGAAGAAAACATGGAAACAAACTAAGATTAGAAGATAAATGAAAAAACCCCCTTTGTCAATGGTTGACTCTCCTTCTTCTTCTTGTCTCAAACCTGCAACTCTTCTTCTTCTTCAATCCTTCACTTGCTTCTCCTTCAAAAACCCTAACCTACTTATATTCTCTACGACAGCTTCCTCTCTCTAAACTAAGATAAGATGGATCACCATCTAAAACCCTTAAAAAGCCAATTTATAAATCAAAATGCAAAAAGACAAAAATAGCCCCAACGCACAAAGGGCACAAGTTGCCCCAGTAGCGCCGCGGGTGGTGCCGTGGCGCTAATGCACCTCTATTGGAGCTCCGCGATGGGCGCCGCAACGCTCTGATAGACTCTTATGGGCGTTGCAACTCCCAGACACTATTTCTTTTGCTCTTTTACTTTCCCATTTTTCTGGCTGCCAAGTGGCTCTTCTTTTTTGCAACATGGATCCACATTCATAGCTCTTTATTTTCCTACAAAACAAAACACAAAACAAAAGTAAATGATTTATATTATATGCAAGTGTGTATTAACATGTATAATTCTATATGCACTATGTATAGCTCATAAAATATTGACCAAATTAATATAAAAAGGATGCAATTGACTTTAGGAAGACTACCTAAAAATCATTCTTATTTTCCTAAACGAGCCTAATGTATTTATTCATGAAAATCACTAAAACTAACTTATAAAACTCCTAAAAATATCTAAATGAACCCAAAACACTATATGAACTAATTAATGAAAATATATCTAAAAACTAACTAAATGCACCTAAAAACCTATGAAATTCACATGTAAAATACTAATCTAAAA
Organism: Paratinospora sagittata; assembly: GCA_035771175.1. Lineage (NCBI taxonomy): Eukaryota > Viridiplantae > Streptophyta > Magnoliopsida > Ranunculales > Menispermaceae > Paratinospora > Paratinospora sagittata. The sequence continues at coordinate 29,457,331 of CM069598.1, read as the reverse complement.
CTCCACTTATCACCTCCATAAGGCAAAATAAAAGGGGGCAATCCCCTTTACAAAATGAAGTGGCCAATTCCACCAAAAAGAAAAAAGCTACAAGTCAGCTCCTTGATACAAAACGGTAAGTCCCGACGTAAGTTGGGGCTAGAAACGGCTGTAATACTCCAAAATTTTTATAAACTTATAACATACATGGTACCTTGATTAATATGTACATTACATCATGTATAATATGTAATAAATATTGTTGGACCAAAAATATTGTAAATCCATGATTAAGCCCAAGACAAAGATTTTGGATCCATAAATATTGGTCAAAAATATAGATAAATCCATGATCAAGCCCAATAACAAACCCAAGACAAGGCCCAATACCAAGTTCAAGCCTATTATCTAGAAGTTAGGTAAATTATTGGTGAAAAAGTGGTCAAAAGTAGATTACACGTGTAAGGCCATGATTTTTTTTTCTTCTGAATTTTAAATTGTGTGGTTGTGAGGGGTTGTAAATTAGTATAAATAGGTGTGCTTGACATTCATTCCAAACCATCGAAGTGAAAGTGAGAACTCAAGTGTAGAGAGTTCAAGTGAGAGCTAGAAGTGTTCTAACAAATATTGTGAGAGTTATATTAATTTGTAGTATAAAAGCTAGTAGTAATTGAGTGATACATAATATGCTTTGTACTTGCCCTTTTGTGGATCTTGTACATTAGAAATGATCACCATTTACTATTACTTTTATTGAGTGATATATTAGTAAGGTGTGATGCCTATCCCAAATTTGTCCAAACACCCAACCCTAGTTAACACTTCAAGGGTAGATATTTATACGTGTCGAGGAACCAGAACCACGGATTACGCATGTTCATGTGGGTGTGATCCTTGACTTTTTCCTTTATTCTTATTTATTTCTAGCATGTTATATCTTATCTAGAGTAGATACACTGATAGACCACCATTATTTAGAAAAGAAAATTTTTGTGAGTGGAAAATTCTCATGGATACCTTCATGAAATCCCAAGATGCTGATCTTTGGAAAATGGTGGAAAATGGATATACTCTTCCTGACAAGCCAACCAGGCAATGGATACCTCAAGAAAGAGAAGAGTATCGGCTAAATGCCAAGGCGGTGTATGCCCTGTTTTGTAGTCTCCCAGATAATGAATTAGAACAAGTCAGTCAATGTGAGACTGCAAAAGATACATGGGAGTTGCTTCATTTGATTCATTGTGAGCCACTAGACAATAGAGAATCAAGGCTCAGGGATGCAGAGAAAAGATTTGAAGATTTTGTTTTTCCCGACGATGAACCAATTGAAGAGGCATGCTCTAGACTCAATTAAATACTTGAAGACTTAAAGGATATGGATCAAGAGATACCTTCTGGGATTAGTGTACTCTGCTTTGCTGATAGACTTCTGAGAGTATGGGCTGAAAAACTTACAAGCATAGCAGAAGAGTTTAATCCATGGAATTTCACCTTGGAAGAGTTCTGCAACTTTTTGATATATATGGATGCCAAGAATGAAACAACTGTAAGAACTGAGATATTATAAAGATCGCTTGAAAACTTTAAGTTCTTACATGAGGAAACAGTCGACGAGGGACTTGATAGGTTCTTGGAATTAGCAAAAGATTTGCAAAGTTATGAAATAACCTATCCCCATAAGACTTTGGTCAAGTATTTCTTAGAAGGTTTCCCGAACAAATGGAAGTACAAAGTCAACTTTATTGAGACGTTCGACGATCTGTTTAATAATAGCTTTGAGAGAATTCTTTATGTGTTAAGCGGACTTGAGACCTCCTCAGAAGATAATGAAGCTTCATCTGAAAGAAGATAAACACTTGCCAACTTACCAAGTGATGACGATAGAGAAAGAATGGATGAAAGTGAATCACCATCATTGCTAAACGATCAGTACGATGAAGAAGAACAAGTTGGGGATGATCAATCAGTAAGTGCCATATCCAGTGGTTCACTCATTTACACCTCAACTATTGAAGATGAAGATGCGAATATTCAAGTTCACATTCGAAGGTTTACAAAGATCCCAAGATGGAAAATGTGGATTCAAAAACTACTTGGATGCAGCAAGGACCTGAACAACACAACTGATGATCAAAATGCAAGTTTCGAGGTTGCTTGAAGTGCTACATGATCTGTCTTTGCTTGTGGGTAACACTTCTATTTAAATTATAATATTTCTACTGTGTTATTCCACAAATGGCCTGAACATACTCTCTTAAGCATAAATTAATTGTGTATTAAGAGATATGTCTTTGTTGAAGCATTTATTTCCTCTCAAGCATGTTTTTTATTATATACTGTTCGGTGTTTGAGATGAATGATGTTTCATGTTATACTATGCCTAATTATAATATTTGTATGATTTTGAAATATCTTTGGCATTAATTAAAATGAGTATTAAATTTCATTGCCTATCCTTCAAACTTAACTGATTTGATCATATTATGAATGATGTGTATTTTGATCATCAATTAAGATGTGTAATGTGTACATGTGTATCTTGTGAGCTTGCTAAGGTTGATTACCATATGTTCACATGGAGAATATTCATTTATATTAAATGGATAGTGTGTCTCAAGTTTTTATATGTATTAATCCATTTAATATTGAACTATGTTATTGAGCATTGACACTTAATTGATATTATGATATTTGCTCAATTTGAATGGAAGTATGTATTTTGAACTTTACATATTATATCACTTCCAATGTATTCATGTGAATGTGTGTATGATGATTATTTTATGTTCACTTGAATATACCATTTATGATAATTTTACATGTGTCATTCTTAATCATTTATGAATTATTATTGATGTACATATGTGTGTTAATTTGGTGAGAATTATCTTGATTATAATATTTTTATCATTTAATGTGTGTATCATTCACTTAGAAATGACCAAACTTTTCTTGAATAATAATAAATTATCAATTTAATCAAAGTGGAATTCAATAAAATAAAAAATAAGTGCTTTGGTGTTTTGTGTTCTTAAGGAACGCATTCCTACTAAGAGGAACACGCTCCTCTGCATGAACACCAGAAGGTGTTCTGCAGAGAACACAACAACACGTTCCTCTTAAGAGGAACACGTTCCTTAAGACTGATATGTTATCAATCGAGCAGACCGAGAGTTATTTCTCTCACTCTCTTCCGCCTTTTCTTCTCTCCTCTCACACCCGTGTTTCCAAACACATTTTTACAGTGTTTTGATTGTTCTAAACTCATTCCCCATCATTTCTATCATCAAATCCACTATTTTTATGCTCAAAAACTCTTTATAATTCGTCCATTCTTCGTACAAACCGCAATTTTTTCAAACTTTTCTTCAATTTTCAACTTCTCATTTATCCTCTGATTTTCAACGAAAATCCAAGTTCTCTAGCACCACTATAAATCTGTGTGTCAAACGTATGCATTTTAGTCTGTGTTCTAATTTGCATCATATTCTAATACACTCATGTAAATCACTAAGTTATTGGGAGATATTTTTAAAATTTACCATCGCACCCAATTTACCCCCTCTTGGGTGGACCAACAAGTGGTATCAGAGAGGGTTCTCTGAAATCATGGTCTAACAACCTAGAGTTTAGATCTTATGGTCAATTTAGGGTTCGTCTTAGGTGTCTTTGCATTTCACGTCTTAGGATATATATCCTAGATCTCTAGGCCACCTAGCTTTTACCTCTCAAGTATGATTACGCTTTCTCTTAAAAAAAAGTTTCATACCCTTCGGCGCATGACTCATATGTCATTCATGCATTTAATGCAAACTCTACTATCGATGCCCATTAGCTTGCTTCATATGTTTCCCTCTCATTTCACTTCCTAGCGCGAAATTGTTCCGCATTCATCTCCGTCTTTCGTCTTCATCTTCATTTCTTTAGGTAACACAATAGCTAGGTTGTGCATTAATATTTTATCTCTGCCTATGCTAGTTCATATCATAATCATGCTTACTCTAAACTTAGAATATCTTATCTATGCATAATTCATGTGTTTGCAAGTATATATAGGCCATGTACACAACTCTTTATCATATGCCTATATCTTGAACATAATTGTGCCTACACTCATGATTAGTATCCTTTGGCATTACTCTTTCAATGATTTCCTAATTTTGATGCATCTGCTTCATACTATATCATGTTTGCATCAAACTCATGGATATCTGATTTCTAATGAGCAAATACCTTTCCAAATGCTCTCTCATTAGAATCAGTGTATTAATCATTCTAGGCCATGTTTCAATTGAGATTTTATGCCTAGAATAGAAGAATGAATGTATGTTGTTGCTTGAATGATATCTATATATTTCAGCATATATTCAGTGTGTTTAGACTTTGATACTTACTGTATATCCTCACATGTCTAAACTATGGAAAGTTTATAATTTTCCATTTCACAATCTATTGATGTTGCTCTTTAATATTATATCCCGTATACATCAATTGACTGTGATTTTTGATATCTAATAGATGCCATGTACTTCAACTATATACTTTGTATCTTGTTAGAATCATAATAGCTAGGCCTTGTTATATCATAAATTATTTTGCCTATGCTATAAGTATGCTTATGCTTGTTTATTTACATATCTTAAAGCATACTCTATGTTTGGTTTGGTTTAATTATCAAATTTACATTTATGTCAAACACTAAGGAGAATAATTACCCACGATTAAAAATTCTCTATGAATTCATTTATCAGTAATTCTTTCTCGTTCCTCTGACTTCGATTCTTGGCTACGTTTTATAAATTATTTCAAAACTTAAAGTCCATGAATAAGTCAATCTATTTCTCACTGTGCCTAAAAATAAGATCCTTTTTCCATATGATTTCAGTATAGTAGACCTTACGCATTCTCACGTGCCTAACTATGATACGATGTCATAAATCATCTTGACGATGAATGCACAAAGTAAGGGGGAGTCTCCATGTAAGGGCGAGTTTAGCTACTCTACTAAGTCAAGGGAAGATTTTATTCTTCTTTCTTCACTTTTTGATGATATCAAAAAGGGGAGAAGAAAAATAATGAAAAATAAGAACAAAAAAAGGGGGAGAAGAAAAATAAGAAGAAATAGTTCAAGGGAAAACCTTTTTGCTTAATATTTACTTAATATGCTTAATTTTTTGATTTGTTTGTTATCATCAAAAAGGGGGAGATTGTTAACCTATATGGTTCATCCTTAGCACATCCCTAAAGTGTACTTGATGAAGTATATTTTGATAATCACAAACAAAGTATTTTTCGGAGCTAACAAACGTTTTTCACGAACTTATCTCTGCACCAAAGGAAAAGCAAAAAGTCAGGGAACGACTCGATCAAGGAACTCAAAGCTTACATCCAATGATCAAGCTCGTTTCAACTAACGGACTTCTACGATAACATCATGATTTCAAGATCACTTCTCTCGAACGTTTCGATCAAGCTTCAAGACTACATCTCTCCATCAACGTTCAAGTCATTCAACTCCGAATTACTCTTATTGAAGATCTCAAAATGAAGAGTTGGATTTAACGGTTATGAGAAAAGAGAAATACACAAAGTATTTAAGGTATATCTTTCTCTAATCGTTATTGCTCAAAATGTTTTTCAAAACCAGGCATATATCATTTTCATATGTTTTCTAAATCTGCATGTTTTGATGTCTTAACTATATTTCAAGAAATTTAATACTATATATTTAATTTGAAATATGCCAGGTTTTTATTCGCATTTATCGAATATTTTATCGCAAGTCAAAACTATTTTAAAAGAATCTTTCAGGACGCTAATAAAATAACAGTGCTCTACTGAACTTGTTAAGTCGTGATGCTGATAGGTCATTAGGACGCTGATAACGTTCAAGGTTGATTAAACTATCAGGACGCTTACTGGATAGGAACGCCCTCACATTTGGAAATCAACTTAATAACATTCAGGACGTTGATTGTCCTTCAGCGGGTTTTTAAATGTCTTAACTTGCAGGACGCTTACATAGTAGTAGCGCGTTTTTTATCTAGTAGGGCGCTCATGTAATGTAGCGCCCTCATGCACTTAATAGTTTTAAAACATAGCGGGACGCTAACTGTGCATTAGCGACCTCAAGGTTTAAGTCGTCTAAATGTCATAAGTAAGTCAGGATGCTTACGAGTTAGTAGCGCCCTCACTTAAGTGTTTAACATGACACTTATACATAATAAGTGCCCTCAAGGAACAAAACGACAAAGTTGATATTATGCGTTAGGACACTGATTACGAAATCAGGACGCTAATTCAACAACCATCACTGTTCGAATAAGTACACTACATCAGTTTACTTTTTCAGAACAGACCTTTGCACAGAGTCCTTTTCAAACTTATCAGATACATGAAAGAAGTTCTTCTAAAGCTTTCCTTTTTCATGAAATCTGAAAAGAACCAGAATGTTAGTGAAAATCGCAGTTGTTATTTTCATATAACATTCTAGCCGTTGTGTGAAAACGTTACCATTATTTGAACTTCAAATGTCTAACGGCTATGTCCCACTAAGTCTATAAATACCAACACTAAGGACCAAAGAACTTGCCAATCACTTTGTGTTGTGCCAATACTTTGTCAAAGTTACTCTGAGTCAAAATGAATTTTATTTTCTAATCTTTCAAAGTATTTTTACTGATACCTATATGATTTTCATATTGAACTTCAATTCTACTTTATATTTGAAAATCTATTTTTATATTGGTATCAACCCAAATTCTCAGCACTGATTCATATTTGGTATCATTCATACTGAGGATAGAATTTGAGAAATAGTTCAAGATATACAGTCGTACTTGATTTCATATCTTAAGTATTGTATTGAACTATATCAGTAGTTGTTTTAAACTACTGATCGTTGAACCATAAGTTTTCATACATATATTTTATATCTATTTTGAAAATTGTATGTGTCTTTGATTTACACTAGTCCTCTATTTTTAACGTCAATATTTGTTTGGTATATTTTATCTTTCGATAAAGCACTGATTTTCATATGATATAATTCATGTTTTTCGAAACTGCACTTGAGCAATACCGAACACTGAATGGTAAAGAACAGAAGGTGTATTTCAACTTAGCATTACCTATTTCACATTTCATATCTTTGTAATGCTATGTATTGTGCTTAATGTAAAGTGTTCTACTGCGTTAGAACCACCCAAGATCTAAGTGTTGTAATGCTGGTGTGTTTCTGGATTGAAACAACCAGGACAAGTGAAAGTAGTTCACTTGATGATTTCAGGATTGAAATCATATAGGTTTTCTCTTAGTCTGTAAAAGAGAAACCGGTTCATCATCATCCAGTAAAAGAATAAGTGTGTCCTTAACCACAGAAAGGATAGGTTATCTCTCAGCTTAAAAAGAGAAATCGGTTGTTTCTTATCCCGCAAAAGGATCACGGTTCTTCCTTAGCTAGTAAAAGGAACATGGGTTTCTCCTCATCCCGAAAAAAGGAAATTGGTTCTTCCTTCGCCATTAAAAGGAAAATAGTTCATCCTTAACCCGTGAAAGGATAGGTTTGGCTTTAAAATGTAAAAGGGCAGTTGTAACGGTTTGGTTCTCACCCGTAAGAGAATCAGTTAGTGGATTGAGAAAATTCTAATCGGGAGATTAGTTAGTGGATGTAGGCTTGGCCGAACCACTTTAAATCTGTGTGTCAAACATTTGCATTTTAGTATGTGTTCTAATTTGCATCATATTCCAATACACTCATGTAAATCCATAAATTATTGGAAGATATTTTTAAAATTGACCATCGCACCCAATTCACCCCCCTCTTGGGTGGACCAACACACACATACGTCACATACGTGGATTGTTTTGCCAAACAGATCGCGTTCTGATCTAGGATACCCGGTAGATGTGTATAGAGGAAATTCCTCGGAGATGCCTGCTACGAGATGTAGATTAGCCACGACGGCTGAGATGAGGAGACTGACCAAGTTACTATCTGAAGAGATTGAGCTTAGAAGATATCGGCCAAAGGATTTATCCATAGTTAGGGAGTTCCCAGATGCTTTTCTAAACGATTTACTTGGGTTACCACACCAGAGAGAGATTGACTTTGTGATTGAACTGATTCCGGGCACTAGACCTATATCCATTCCACCTTATTGAATGGTCCCTAGAGAATTGCAGGAGCTCAAGGTGTAGTTGGAAAAGCTGCTTGAGAAGGGATTTATTCGCCTTAGGTCGTCTCTATGGGGATCTCCGGTGTTGTTTGTAAAGAAAAAATATGGAAGTACAAGGTTGTGTATAGATTACCGTCAGATTAATAGATTGACGGTGAAGAATAAATATCCACTCCCGATGATAAATGATTTATTTGATCAGCTCAGATGGCCCTTCTTTTCTAAGGTAGTCTTGCGGTCTGGTTATCACCAGCTGAGGGTCAAGGAGGAGAATATTCAGAAGACTGCTTTCCGTACCAGATATGGGTATTATGAGTTTCCAATCATGCCATTTGGGCTGACTAATGCACCGGCAGTGTTTATGGACCTAATGTAGAGAGTATTCAAACCCTATCAGGATAAGCTCGTGATAGTGTTTATTGACGACATACTGATTTACTCATGTACCCAGGCAGAGCACGAGGATCACCTATGACTCATACTGCAGCATTGAGAGAGCACAGGCTGTATGCTAAGGAAAACAAGTGAGTTCTAGATAGGTGAGGTGAAGATTTTAGGTTACATGGTGAGCAAGGATGATGTATCTGTTAACCCTTCTAATGTCGAGGTTGTTCTTAATTGGTCGCGACTTGCCGTAGTAATGGAGATTCAGTGTGTCTTGGGATTGGTCAGATATTATAGGTGTTTTGTTGAGGGGTTCTCAAAAAATTGCCTTGCCGATGACCTAGCTCAGATAAAAGAATGTTCTATTTGAGTGAATGTCGGAGTGTGAAGATGGCTTCTAAAAATTTAAGAAGAGGTTGACTATAGCTCTAGTGTTGACATTACCTGAACCAGGCAAGGTGTTGGTGATCTATACCAATGAATCAGGGTCGAGACTCGGATTGTACTTAAGCAGGATGGCAAAGTTATAACATATGCATCGCAACAGTTAAAAGTGCATGAGAAGAATTACCTTGTGCATGATCTAGAGTTGGCAGTAGTGGTGTCTACACTGAAACTATGGAGGAACTATCTATATGGCGAGAAGCTCACTCTATTCTCAAACCACAAAAGTCTGAGGTAGTTGTTATCTTAGAAAGAGTTGAATATGAGACAGAGGCGGGGACTAAAGCTTCTCACGGACTATGATTTCACGTTGGAATACCATCCGGGGAAAGCCAACGTGGTAGCAAATACATTGAGTAGGAAGAGAGTTGAGGTAGGAGCAGTTGTAACGCCCACACCTTGGGATGATGTCATCTTGATCTGTAGAGTACCCGAATACACGTATGTATGTGTATTTGTACGTGGTTTCGATTTGGTAAGTCCATGCCTTGTGCCCAAATGGACGAGAAGATGTTAGAAAAGAGTCTGGAGAGTGTTTTTTCGTAGGAATCGACCTATCATACGCGAAATCTCATTGTGAATTGTTTACATAGTGGTTAAGTGAATATAGTATGTGTTGGACTAGGAGAAGCGCGCTCCTTGAGAGGAGAAGCGTGCTCCTTGCGTAGCCGAGAGTTACATTTTATCCGTACATCAGAGAAGCGGTCCTTGCGCAGGCTGAGAATAGTTTTTTTAAGGAAATCAGAGAAGTGCGCTCTCGTGGAAGAGAAACGCGCTCCTCACGTTCTGGGCAGTTTTTTTAAGTTTTTGGTGGGGCCTCCACCCCACTTATAAAGCCAAGGCACGGCTTCCTTGCTCATTTGCAAGTTTCTTTCTTGTTTTCTCAGCCATAGAGAAGTGAGGAAGAGGGTTTTTGAAGGAGATTGAGCTAGGGTTGGAGATTTGAGATTCCAAGGTAAGGATCCTCACCTCTAAACTTTTTCTTCTTGCTTCCATGGTATAGTAGCAACACATAGATGGTTTTGGTAGTTGTTGTTACTGTAATTTTTGGGTTTTAGACCATGTTTTAGTTTGCATGTTTAAGGTTGGAGTTAGGTCTTGCATGTCAGTTATGTAGTGCACATTGTAGTCCTAAATCACACCCTAGTGTTGGTTTTGATCAATGTTTAGCCATGGTGGTTGCATGCTCATTTCTTTGGTCCAGCAATGGGGGTTTTGACTCTCATAAATTGGGGATGAGCTGGGTTTTGATTTCTTAGATGAGCATTGATGTATTGATGACTAGCTATGGTTTATTTGATGTATAATGACCCAATTTGAATTGGAATGCATAGTATTGTTGTAGGTTGGATCATGGAATCAATCTTAGGTTTTCTCTTGGGTTGCATGTGATCTAATTAGGTGTATTATGGTTTGATTGAGCTGTAATGGTTTGCTCATTGGTACAACCATGTTAGAGTCTAATGTTGGCTAGTAAATTTTATTTAAATCATGGTTATTGGCATGTAATTGGACTGTTTTGATGGATGAATGAACCTATGTTGTGTGCAGGGTTTATTGGTGATCAATGTGTCCCAATTGTACCAATTGGAGATTGAATTGCAAGGTTTAGTGTTGCGGTACATAGAAGTGTTTTTAGTGGCACTCTAGTGCTAAATTGGTTGGCTTGGGATTGGTTAGTATAGCCAATCAACTGTGAGTGTTTCTTCACATTTGGTTTTTATATGTGGCATTGTAGTATAACAATGTTTTGAATGATTAGCTATTGTATGATGCATGTTTTAAAGATTCATGAAATGGATTTGAGCATAGTCTGGTTGGGTTAGCAATTTGGTGAATCAACATGGAATTTTAGGAAATTCCATTGGGCTGGATGGTGATCCCTAGTTGTGGACCTTTTTTTATGACTTGCGTAGATAGGATTGCCTAGGCATGAAATTTGTCTTGGTGTGCTGATCCTGTTAGCTACACATCCCCAGGAATCCTAATAGAATACGAGTAAGGAAGTTCAATCGAGTGCTGGATGTCGCGAACTTAGGCCCTTGATTGCTTCTTACTCAGGAGGTGTCTAGGATTGCATATGACATGTTTGGAAAATGAAATGCATTGTCTTGGGTATTGGCATGACGCATTATGTTTAGCATGTATATGATCTTTGTATATCACCATGTTATTTGAATTGCTTTGATGATCTTTGTCATGTTTTATCTAAATGCACGTATATTGTCACTTGTAGAAAACATTCACTGAGCTTGTTGTAGCTCACTCTTCATTCTTATCATTTCAGGTTCTGATAGGAAGGGGAAGAGGAAAGCTTAGCTATGGAGTGCTTCCCGCGTCTTTTGTGATGTAGGTGTATTAGTACATTGATGTATTGTGGTAATTATGTACTTAATAACACTTATTGTCTATACTGAACACATAGATGGGTTGTATATGTGGTTAGGTATGGACTTTATATCTGGAGTCCTTTTGGAAGATGTAATTATCATGATGGTTTGATTATGTCTATGTTTGGATGATGTTAGTGTGGGATTATGTGTTTATCAGGTTGTTTAGATGAGGCTGACGGGACGCCGGGGTTATTGATGGAAGATATACTCGTGGTTCTATGCCGGTCATGACGTCACTGATCGTGGGTCGTGACAACGGTGGTCTATCATATGAGACATGAGAGGATGATGCTAGAGGAGATCACCATGATGAGTATTAGCTTCGTCCCCACTTCAATTGCCATTTTTGCAGAGATAAGAGCTCAGCTAGAACACATTCAAAAAGTAATTGATCAGTAGAAGCACAAGGGTAATTATGAGGAGTATCAGAACAAGGCCACATGTCACAACCCCTCACCGGGTGACGTCACGATCGGCACAATACCCCAGATGATGCCACTACATAAAAAACCTGAGGCACTATTAAGCCTCTACGCAAAAAAAAAAAAACCTAAACAAAAACCTAATAAACACAATATTCAACCTGCATATGACAATAACAATTAAACCAAAATTCGAAATCCATCATCCAAAATCAAGCAAGATAAAATCCATCCTGTATACATGCTTCAATATCTACAAATATACTCATATGGAACTCAACTAAGAGTCCATCATCCCAAGGAAGTCATGTACAGTCCATCTACATCTATACATCTGAGTGACATATACATATATATTGAGATAGTTATATATACAAGTTCCAAAAGAACAAAATAATCAAAACTATACCCAAGTCCCAACAAAACCTACATCCAAAAGTAGAAGAGGAAGGCCACTCACAGACAATCAAGCCTTGCCTTTTCCTTTGGAATCTGAACCTAAGAAAAATAGGGGAAAAGGGATGGGCTTAACTAGCTCAATGAATATCTTTCACAATAATCTCCATATATGCATTCATATAAAACATGTAAGCCATTAAAATCACATTTATAAAACAAATGCATAAATGAAAACATATTGTACATGCTCCCAACTAATCATAAAGATTTTGTGCATCATTTATTAAAAAGACGCATACGCTTCCACGAGGTCACTATAAGATAATATTGCCTACACTTCCCCCATCGAGTTATAGGGTACAAGTTACCACATTACCCAAACGCTAGTTCTCATACCCTTATATTCCTTAGTAGACCGGAAAGTCCCTATCGTGGAATACCAATACAAGTACTTCGACGACACTATTCCCCAAAGAACAAGTAATAGGAAAACCATCACGCTCCAAGTATTCAATCCAAAATACCCCAATAATGCAATGTATGAAAATTCATTCTCATGATCATAAATACAATGCACATATACAATAGGATGCATACCATTCAACAATTTCATTTCATATAAATATAATGCCATAAATGGAGAAATAAAGTGAGGAATACTCACAATCAACCACAAGCCAATTAACGAAGTCAAATACTCCCAATTTGGCCAATTAATTCACAAAGACCTGAAAGGAATTAAATTCACATCACATTGATCAAATTCAAGCCATATATGCCTAATTACACAATTTCCATAAATCCTAGAATTAAGCTCACAATTGCAACTCTAACCACATCTAATTCACACCAAATTGGATTAGAAACACCAATGATATCTCAATCAACTGAATTCAATCTAATTGCCTCAAAAGCCCCAAATTGGATAAATCTCTACAAATGGCCTACATGGTCAATTGAACTAACCACCATGCCATACCATGAGAATTATTCAATTGGCACCATAATTCATCTAAGTATGCCATTTTCATCAACATAGCTCACATACATACCAATTACACATCAAAATCACAAGAAATTCCATTAAAACCTACATACATGCTAAATTCCAATTTAATAAGCCAAGCTCATCAATTCAATGGAAAATCACTATCAAATCTTGTACAAACACTCTAATTAATGGAATCCAAGCTTAAGATTATTAGGTTAGGGTTTGAAATCTCGAAACCCTAACTTTACCCCCAAATTAAACACATGCATGTAATCCAATTTACATCCTCAAGCTAGAAATCACAACAAGAAGCAAAGATGAGAAGAAAATGGGTTAGAAACCTTACCTTAGGAGCAAATATTCCAAACCCTAGCCCCCAAACCATCAAAACCCCCAACTTTCTCCACTCCTCTCCTTTCTCCTCTTCTTTTAGCTGGAAATGAAAAAATGAGGAAGAAATGGAGTGATTTTGCTTTTATACACACTCTGGGCCCACTTGCAAGTTTTTTTTAAAAAATTCCCAAACAACGATGAGCACCCTTCTCAGCCCTTTCTAAGAAAACCAACACTCAGTCTGACTCAGAGGAGCGCGCTTCTCCCTTAAGGAGCGTGCTTATCCCATTCCCAGAAAATCCAAAATTTTCTCCATCCATGGAGATCAAGTCAAAGCAAGAGAGGACAATCTTCACGGTCGACAAGTTATTTATTTTTATGTATGCTTGTATTGTCTTTAGGTTTGTAGAATTTCACCTTAGGAATGTTTAGCAAATCCCAATCCATCATTTGAATGTTCTTAAAATAGTTTTCCAAAAGTTCCTAAGCTCTTTAAGTTTTTTATTTCTTTGAAATTCCATTCAAAATGGGTTTAACTATTCAAATTGGTTACTTCCAAATGATATTCAAGTGTTTTGAATGTTTTTGAAACATATGATTTGATCCAAAATGATTTTAAGTTGATTTGATTTGACAAATTTCACAATGTTGAAGGACGCTCAAGTAGTGGCCAATTCACTTAAACATTAGGCAATTATTACAGGACACTCATCAAGTAGCCTAAGACTTCTAGGCAAGTCCTGAGACACTTCTGATGCATTAGGACACTCACGTTTTTAACTGAGATCAAACTCGCTCTCGATTTGACAGACTGCAAGACACTCGCCTTAATGCAGGATGCTTACATGTTGAATGAACCTTATGGGGTTCATTGCAGTAGCGCCCTCCTCAAGCTATAGGATGCTCACCTAGTCTTGTTAAAAGTGACTGACTTCTGAAGCATGCCAGAACAGTTTCAGAGCAGTTTGCCATTCTTATGGAAATGTTTTTTGACAAAAGTTTTCAACGGTTGTGTTCATTCCATTTTCATGGAAAATTCTATTTTTTGTTTTTGAAATTCAAACGAAAATTTTAAGGTTTTTGGGAAACTGAAACCCTAATGTTCATCTATTTAAGCAACACTTTGAAATTGTTAAAAGACACAGATAGAAAAACTTTGTACATACACTCTTTGAAATTCAGTCTAGTATTATTACAAAATTTGATTTGAAAAGTGATTCTTCATCTTCAAATATTTCAAAAATCTTCCTTGGATTAAATAGAGCTTCATTTATATCTTTTTCAATCAAATCCAAAGGAAGCAAAGTTAGAAGGACTTCACCCATTTTCAATTGTGCTTAATATCTACTGATCTTGCTGAACATATCCTTGGTGGAAGTTCAAATTGCACTGTAAATATTTCATTTGATTCTTGATAAGAGAATCAAATTCTTTATAATTTAATTTGTCTGTAAAGTGATGGGGAGTCACTAAGTGTGAGCTTGAATAATTGTAGTGTAACAAATTTTTTCTCACACCCGCAAGTTGAGAAGTGTAACAGTTTTCTCACACCCACCAGTTGAGAAATTGTAACGGTTTGATCCTCACCCATTAAAAGGATTCGATAATGGAGTTTGAAAATCCTAATCGAGGAGATTAAGTAGTGGATGTTGGTGCAGCCGAACCACTATAAATCATTGTCTATTTATTTTACATCCGATGTACTTTAAATTTCTGTTATTTCATCTTATGAAAGGTATAACCTGCAACTTGTCCAATTCAACCCCCCCTTGGACACTTAACTGGGACAGCACATGGATCGAGCATTGAGGAGAGAGTTACTTCATGAGGCTCACAGGACAAGATATACAGTACACCCAGGGGCTACCAAGATGTATGATGATGTAAAAAGGACGTATTGGTGGCTTCGAATGAATAAGCATATTGCGGACTTTGTACGGAGATGTGAGGTGTGCCAGTAGGTTCAAGCTGAGCACCAGAGGCCTAGAGGACTATTACAACCACTGTTCATTCCTCAATATTGCCATGGATTTTGTGGTAGGGCTACCCAGATCTCAGAGGAGACATGATGCTATATGGGTGATAGTTGACTGATTGACCAAATCAGCACATTTCTTGTCTATCTCACGAAGGACCTACTGGAAAAGCTGAGCAAGAGGTTCATCGATGAGATGGTGAGGTTGCAAAGTATGCATGTGTCTATAGTGTTTGATCGAGATCCCAAATTTACATCCAAGTTCTGGCATAGGCTACAAACAGCAATAGACACCCAGCTTCACCTGAGTACTACATTTCATCCTTAGACCGATGGCTAAACAGAGAGATTAATCCAGGTATTGGAGGACTTGCATAAAGCTTGTGTATTTGACTTTGGGGGTCAGTGAAAGTCTTATATTTCATTGTGTGAGTTTTCTTACAACATTTTTTAGAATAGCAATGGGATGACTCTATTCAAAGCACTTTATGGTAGACCCTAAAAATCACCAGCTTGTTGGGCGGGGTTCGGTGAGACACTGATTTTGGGGTCGGATGTTGTATGAGATCACACAAAACGAATAAAGCAAATCTGGTATAGAATGAAGGCAGCTCATGATAGACCAAAAAGTTAGGCTGACCGGCAGTGTAGAACCCTAGAGTTTGCAGTGGGAGGTAAGGTGTATTTGAGAGTCTCGCCATGCAAGGGTCACATACAGTTCAGAGTGAAGGGAAAGTTGGCTCCTTGCTATGTTGGGCCGTTTGAGATTCTTGAGAGAGTTGGCACGTTAGCTTATCGGCTCGCCTTGGCACCACAGTTGGTCAGAGTTCATAATGTGTTTCATGTATCGATGCTCCATAAGTATTATTCAGATCAAAGTCATATCATTAACTGGAGCGGTTTGGAGATTGATGATGTGGCTATTTTTTAGGAAAAGCCGATGGAAATTCTTGATTTTAAAGTGTAACAACTCCAGACCAAGAAGATACCACTCCTCAAGGTGAAGTGGACGACAAAAGGAGACGAGCAAATTACATGGGAACGGGAAGACTACATCAAGACAATTTCCCCGACCTATTTAAACAGAGTAAGTCCTTAACTTTATTTTAATTTCATGGATGAAATTTCCCTAAGTGGGGTAGGTTGTGACACCCCTTCTATGTACCTTAGAAAAAGTAACCCTTATAACTCTAATGCCTTGAGGAAAACTTGAATTTGAAGACTCAAATGAATCTTAAAATGAGGTGTTTAGAACCCTGCAAAACCAAATTTTAGTGTCAAATATCATCCATAAGGTACCGGGACTCAAAATCGATGGAAACAGACGAAACCGGACCAAAAAACCCTATGTGGAACGCACTCTTTCGGGTAAATGTGTGTATTTTGCCTTGTATTGGTTTCCAGAGTTGAGGAACGTGTTCCAACAGTAGAGGAACGTGTTCCAACAGTAGAGGAACGCGTTCCAAGGTATTTTTGCCTATAAATAGACCAATTTTTCTTCATTTTAAACATTTCAAACTTTGGCTAAAAGGAGAGGGCTCTTGGGTGACAAATTGGGGGCGTTTGTAGGAGACTCAAAGGCGATTCTTAAGGATGGATTAAGGCTCCTAAGCACAAAAACAAGAGGATTTGAGGTATAATCTCTCACTTTTCTTCAGTAATCATCATTGTTTTGGGTTTTCTTATTCCCCAAGTCATCTTGCTCAAGTTATGCTTATGAATTTGTATGAGTTTCTTGAGGTGTTAATGGTGGTTTTAAGGTTTCTTAGTGTTTTAAACATGTTTTAAGAAAAATGAGATCAAGGTGATTTTGATGAACTTGGGGGTTTTACTTCTTGACTTGGCCTTTAGATATGTTGTTTCTTTTGATATTTCATTGAAGATCTTAGTTATTATAGATGAAATAATGATAAAAGAGATGTTGGCCCAAGTGGTTTCCCACTTAGCATTCTCTTAAGTGTTTTGATGCTAACAAGCAATATAACAAATAGTGTTAATGTTTCCATCTAGTATATATTTCAGCACCTAAGTAGAAAAGAGCGAATACAATATCAATGTACTTCAAGTCTCTCAAGCAAAGGATCAAAGGAAAGTATCAACCACATTCAAAGCTTGGACAACTTGAAGGAAAGAAGAAATTATAGTACAATGCCATACATAAAAACCAAATTAGAAATACTCACAAATACAGGATTTTTGCCTAAGTCCTTAGTACACACACTTAGCCAATTTTCCTCAATTCTTGACAGTTACAGCACAACCACCTCACTTGTGTTCATTTCCAAACTTCTAAATTCATCAATTCATTCTCAATTCTCTACAATTCACCATTGCCAACCATCCATTATCAATTCCCAATCATAAGCACAATAAATTCAACAATTCACTATTGAAATTTAGTTCCAAGAACTCCTACCCATAAATTCTGGAACATCAACTTCAACCATGGAAAATCCACAATTTCACCACCAAATTAATCATAATGCAGCAAAGAATCATTTACCTATAGTTTTCTTCAATGAATCAATCATAATCCAGTTGAAACGCATATTTTCCAGCTTTCAATCTAACCATGGAAATCACATGCATGTCACATATGATGAACAACTTGAAGAGAGGAATCCAAAAATGGAGTTTTTAGCTCAAAACAACCAATCCTTACCTTGGATTTTGGCGGCTCTAGCCCTTTCCTCTTCTTCCTCTTCCTTCCCTCTGCAACTCTCTAGCTTTTCTGGTGAAAATGAGCTAGAAAGTTCGTGTTTTGGTGTTTTAACACCTGAAAACTGCCACACCGACTTTTAAAAAAAATTGCAGGCCCATCGAGAAGCGCGCTCCCTGAGGCGCACTTCTTGCTGCCCAGAAAACTAGATTTTCTAAAAAACCCGTGAGGAGCGCGCTTCTCTGAACATTTCAGAAATGGTGCTCTTGGGTTTTCCATAGAAGCGCGCTTCTCACTTTAGGGAGCGCGCTTCTTGCACCCAAATACGGAATTTTACTAAGTGTTGGGCATTTCATGATACAGCTAGCCTCCTAGGCCTAAAATATTTGTATTCACACTATTCTAAGGTCATGTACGTATTAATCAACATACAAATTTGACTCGTACATACGGGGCATTACAAATCTTCTCTTCAAGAATTGCAATAATTGTTACAGATTACTTATTACGGTGACTACTTCCAAATACGGATCAAGATCTTCAACACTATAGGTATTGTTTCTCCCACACTTCTTCAAAATTTCTGTGAATAAAAAAAATTAATTAAAGACCAAAACCTGCAACTTCTTCCTAATCTATCCTGTCAAAAATGATAAAATATTGATAAAGCCCGCAACTTCTTCCTAATCTACTGAATTTGGAGTTCAAATATTAATTTAACTTCAACTTTTGATTTAAACAATATTTACACTCAGTTTTTTATTCCACAAACCCCTTTCATGATGAATCATAAACTGACATTGTAAATTTTGATCCCCACAGTAACCCCTTTTATTAAACAAACAATATTCTCCATTTTCATCAACATTTCTTATCAATTTATCTTTTATTAAGTTTGCTTAATAATTAGTAATATATATTTGTATTTTGTTTGAAAGTAATATATGGTACCAGTGTTGGGAGCCCCTCAATTAAACTACAACTCTCTAGAGTTTTTTCTGGTGAGTTATTATCTTTTACCTAATATAATCAAATAATCTAGTGAGTTTAATTAATTATAATATTACTTTTTGCAGTTATAATTCTTTATTTATACCAGAGTTGTGTAGTTATAATTCTTAATTTATACTAGAAATTAAACTTTATTAAACTTAAATACTAGAGTTGCAACTCTAGAGTTTCACGAAAATACCAGCATTTCATGATCTTTAAATGAGGGAGTTTAACTGTATTATATTATTCATTTTTGGCATGATCGTTAAAAAGCTTAATGTAAAAGATAATTTCTTTTATATTAAAAGTATCATAAAAGATAATCTTTTCTTCTTTTTTTTTAAGAAAAAATTGAAAAATATAAATATAATATTTTACATTTGGATAGTGTTAAATTTCTTTCTTTGGATAATTCTTTCTTTTTTGTTTTATTTTTTGCACTTCTAAAATAATTTTTCTTTTAAATTATTACTTTAGTTTCTTTTATTGGTTTAGATGTCCATATGTGTTCTATCTTTTTATGATACTTTAAATGTTATGCTAAATTTTATGCATACATTGGTTATTGCTTGTTTTTTTTTTAAAGCTATTGTTTGTTAATTTCGCTTTTTTATATTAATTTCTATGAGTCTACATCTATAATTTACTTTTAAACTTACTTTATCTTTTCAAGGCACCTTTCAACAAAATGAGCAGTGAAGGTAACAGAAGATCTCAAAATAATGACTATCGCAAAGAAAGACATCAAATATCAGAACGAATTCAACGACAACTAATGGCAACCGAAGCAAGAGAACAATTACTTTCAAGTAGATGTCAACAAGTAGAAAATATTCAACAAAGACAACAATGTCAAAAACGTGATATGAATCGAAACCGAATGCAACGAAAATTTGAACCAACAACTGCATCATCAAAATGAAAGAGGTAATTCTATCCGAAATATCAAATCTTAGTAAATTTCATGTGATGTACTAATGCTATATTAATTTCATGTTATTTTATTTTCCTCACATAAGTACACATAATCAATTACCTGAAATAAGACACATTAGATTAACTCGATTACGCCAAAAACCAAATCATAAAACATCGACTACACAACAAAATTGTGGAAGAAATTTTATTAAATATACCAACTTTGAAAAATGAATGTTGCCTTATCCTGTAATTTGTCAGTTTTGTGGAGTAAAGATATTTATGCATGAGAGTTAAAAAATTTTTTGTTCTTCGGGCGAAATCAATTTACCTATATCAATGCCACCTCAAGACCTAAATGAATTATACTTATCTAAAAATGATGTAGGTGAGCATTTTAGAAAAAAATATACGATCTTATAACCATATGTTCTTATTTACGTCAATGGGGGTTAACATCAATCAAACACTAGCAAATGAGGGTTAAAAATTCACTCACGTGCACGTCCACTAGTAAATATTAATAGTTTTAATTTTAGAATCGGGTTCGGTTAGGTTTAGATCAGTTTTCAAAGTCTCAAACCACAATTCAAACCAAACCTATTGGTTTATATTTTTTCCAAACCTAAACCAAACCGAACTTATTAAAAAACCAAACCGAACACATCGGTTCAGTTCGGTTCGGTTTCGCGGTTTGAACCAATCCATTGGCACCCCTAATGCTCTGAGAAATTTTCATCCATATGATCCTCAAATGAGGCATTGTGATCACTATCAGACATCTGCGCAAAAGCAAATAATGGCACAATAGCATTTAAATTTTTTTGGAGCAGAGAAATAGGTATGGAGAAATGGATGAATTTATTCCTCATGATGATGATGAACAAGTTTATATGAACAGGTCTGGATATTTTTGCTTCATTTCACTTTCCAGTTCCCAAGTTGCTTCTTCAACACTGTTGTGTTGCCATAGGACCTTGACAAGCGGAATGCTTTTATTGCAAAGATCTTGTGTTTTGGTATCCAAGATTTGAATGGGTTGTTCCTTGTACTTTTTCCCTTCCTCTATTTCTGCTTCAACTAAAAGAATTACATGAGAAGGGTCATGATGATATTTGCGGAGCATGGAGATGTGGAAGACGTCGTGCATGCGAGACATTGAGGGAGGTAGAGACAACTGGTAGGCGGCTCTTTCGATTCTTTTAACAATTGGAAAAGGGCCAATATATCTTGGAGAGAGCTTTCCTTTGATACCGAAATGCTTTACGCCCCGAATGGGCTAGACCTTGAGGAACACGAAATCTCCCACCTCGAATTCAAGAGGTTTCCACCTTTTGTCAGCATAGCTCTTGTGCCAACTCTGGGTAGTTCGAAGTCATTCCTTGACAAGAGTGATCTTATCAGTTGTTTTCTTGATCAATTCTGGGCCAAGTTGTGGTCGGCCTGCCATATCTAACCGACACACAGGGGATCAGCAAGGCCTGCCATATAAGGCTTCATATGGTGCCATCCCGATACTTATTTTGAAAGAAAACTCTGCCAAGTGTAGGTATTTTTCCCATCCGTCTTGAAAATCCAAGACACAACAGTGTAGCATATCCTCCAAGATCTGAATTAGCCGTTCAAACTGGGTGTCAGTTTGTGGGTGAAAGGTTGTGCTCATGGTGACCTTAGTGATGGATATACCCAAGAGGGGGTGAATTGGGTATAATGGTCAAATATGAAGCTTTTCAACATGTTAGTGAAATACTTGATTACAAGGAAGATAGATGAACGATCTTAACAGTATACTACGAAGAAATGGTAGGAAATAGGGGACAACAGATTGATAGTGGTTTGGCACACCTACATTCACTACCTAATCTCTCGATTAGGATTTTCTTAATTCATTAACTGATTCTCTTACGGGTGAGAACCAAACCGTTGCACATGCCCTTTTACAGGTTCAAGGCAAACCTATCCTTTTGCGGGCTAAGGATGAACTGCGTTTCCTTTTTTGAGCTGAGGAAAAATCCATGTTCCTTTTGTGGGCTAAGGAAGAATCGATAGATCCTACTTGAAGGTGGAGGATAAACCTTCTTAAGATTCCAACTTTGGAATCGTCAAGTGAACTAAATTCACTAGACTTGGTTGTTTCAATCCTGAAACACACCAACTTATGATTACAGAATAGTAATGATGATGATGGTTCTAACTAAGTAGAACACTTTATAATTTAGTTCATTTATAGCATTACAAGGATGTGTAAAATTAAGCGTGTAATGCTGAGAGGAGTACACTTACAGTCCTTTTACCTTTCAATGTTTCAGTATTGCTCAAGTGCAGTTTCAAAAGACTTGTACGATGCTTCTTGAAAAATAGTTGTCAAATGCTTCTTCAGAAACTCTTTAACTCGATCAAACATTGAATTTGAAATCAAAGGACAACGAGTGTAAAAAAAACAAACACGGAAGGTTTTTGATCAGATAAAACATATGGGAAGTTTTGATAAACAAGAAAACTTTTGGTTTGGTACTTAGTAGTTTGCATAACGACTATTATAGCTCGACACAGTTTTCAGGATGTGAAATAAGGTATAATTGTATCCTATGAACCATCTCTCAAATTCCTTGATCTGCAAGATTGATGAGATTAAAACAGGGCTGAGAATTTGAGTGGAAAACAGTTTTGCATTATTCAAACAGACTTTGAAAGAAAGATAAATATTAAGCTCAGAGCGAAAATCTTTTGAATAAGTAAAGTTTCAAAAAACACACTTTGCAAAACAAGAACAGTTTAAACTTTTGAAGATAAGATTGAAAATTCGACTAACGTTCAAAAGTATTGGCTCAACAAAATTATCAGCGGTTTGTTTTGAATCTAAGTGCTAGTATTTATAGACTTAATATAATAGAGTTGTTGGTTGTTTGAATTTAAAATTCAAAGTGAACGTTTACTCACAACAGCTAGAATCTTTCATGAAAATGGCAACTACAATTTTCACAAACATTCTTGTTTTTCTCAATTTCATGAATAAGGTATGTTTCAAGAAACGTGATTCATGCATAAGAGAAAATCTCTGACATATCTGAAAAAAGGTTTTATGCATAGACCAGTTCTGAAAAGTGATCTGAATAAGTGTAAGTGTTAGAACAGTGTTAAATTAGCGTCCTGACACATAATATCAACTTTGTCATTTTGTTCCTTTAAGGACGCTCATGAACTATAAACATCCTGCTGAACTATGAAGTGAGGATGTTACTCAGTCGTAAGCATCCTAACTTACTTTGGCGATTAAAAATGACTAAACTTCATGAGGGCGCTAATCCACAATTAGTGTCCTGGTTACATTCAAGGTTAAGGGCGCTACTACCAAGTAAGCGTAATAGAACAAAACATTTAAAAACAACTGAAAAACATAAGGGTGTTACTTAACCACGTAAGCATTCTGATGTTAAAAACTCGTAAAAGCAATGAGTACACTGAAGGACGATCAGCATCCTAAAAGCTATTAAGTTGATTCTTAAGATGAGGGCGCTCCTATTTAAGCAGCGTTCTGATAGTTTTCCAACTTATAACTATCAGCGTCCTTCAAGATTAAAACATTAAAATCTCAAAAATCTTTCAGCGAGCTGATACTAAGTCAGCGTCCTACCAAGTTTATAGGTTGACTTAAATGAGGTCGTTACTTATAAAGTGAGCATCATGATGAATAAGTACAATTCAACCTTGAACATTATCAACATCCTAATATATCATCAACGTCCTGACTTATCAACGTCCTGACTTATCAAGTCCAGGAGGGCATTGCTGAGACATTAGCGTCCTGAAAGACTCTTAAAAACGGTTTTGATTTTTCATAAAGCTCAATAAATACGATTAAAATCTCAGTATTTTTGGATCAAATCAAACACTTTAAAATGATTGAGAAATTAAATTATTTGAAATACCTAAAAAATATACCGATCAAAACATGCAAGAAATATATGCGTAATTTTGAAAGACGTGTGCAATTGATTTGTGCGTGGTTTTGGAAAACATTTGAGCAATAAAGAATAAAGAAAGATACCTTACATTCTTTTTGTGTTCTTCTCACGATTTTCAAATCCAGCTCTTCTTTATGAGATCTTCATTAGTAACTTTTCACTTGAGTTGAATGTCTTGATCGTTGATCATATGATGTGATTGTGAAGTCCTTAATCGAATCGTTATTTTACTTTTTGCTTTCTTGAGGTGCTGAAATATATCCTTGATTGAAATGTTAGCACCAAGTAATATATTTTTTATTGGTTGTAAGCATCAAAACCTTTATGGAGTGTGCTAAGTGATGAACCACTTAGGCCAACACTTAGAACCCATGCGAGATTGAAAGCTTTGCCAGAACCTTGAGGTGAATCTGGGATCACAATCACAGATGATAGTGAGGGGAATCCCATGTAGTCTGACAATCTCGCACTCATAGATCTCGGCCAGCTTTGTTGGAGTATCAGTAGACTTTATAGGGATAAAATATGCAGCCTTTGTCAGTCTATCGATGATGACTTAGATGACATTTTGTCCCTTGGAATTTCAGGGTAGTGTTGTGAAAAAGTCCATGGCGATTTTATCCCACTTCCATTCACCGATACGTGGTGGTTGACGGAGACCGGATGGCAGTCTTCATCCAACCTTAACCTGCTGGCAAGTGAGGCACTTTGACACGAAGTCTGCAACTGCCTTTTTCATTCCCGAGAACCAAAATTGTGTCTTCATGTCTCTGTACATCTTGTCTCCCCCCGAGTGCATTGAAAATTTCAATCTGTGAGGCTTAGACAAAACCTCGTGTCAGAGTTTGGGATCGTTTGGCAGACATAGCCACTTCTTATAGAATATTGCAGCGTCAGCAAACAAAGACCAAGGGTTGAGGGCATGGTTTTGTGATAGGAGATGTTTATTTTCCATAAGTTTGGCGTCATTTGCTTGGGCAGCCAAAATTTTTTGCATGAGCTCGGAGTGGATTGACAGCTGGGCAAGCCTAACTGTGGTTTGGTCTTCCAAAAGCTATAAATTGAATTCCTTAATTTTAGCCTTCAGCTTACCCGTTTCGACTTTGATGGAGCAAGCGGAGATGTATGACTTATGAATGAGGGCATCAGCTACCACGTTAGCTTTTTTTGGATGGTACTATAGAGCGAAGTCGTAATCTTTGAGGAATTCCAGCCAGAGTCTCTGTCGAAGATTTGTAACGTCCCGTATGTACGAGTCAAACGTGTATGTTGACTAATACGTATTGTCAGGCATATTTATATGCGTATATGTATGTACATGACCTTAGAATAGTGTGAATACAAATATTTTAGGGCTATTGATACCCTAGGAGGCTAGTTGTATCATTAAATCCCCACACTTAGTAAAATTTTGAATTTGGGTACAAGAAGCGCGCTCCTATGGCAAACCCGAGAGCACCATTTCTGGAAAGTTCAAAGAAGCACGCTCCTGAGAAGGAGAAGCACACTCCTGGCAAAGGAGAAGTGCGCTCCTCACGAGTTTTTTAGAAAAATTCAATTTTCTGGGCAGCAAGAAGCGCGCTCCCTGAGGGAAGAAGCACGTTTCTCGATGGGCCTGTAATTTTTTTTAAAAGTCAGTGTGGCAGTTTTCAAGTGTTAAAACACCAAAACACAAACTTTCTAGCTCATTTTCACTAGAAAGAGCTAGAGAGTTGCAGAGGGAAGGAAGAGGAAGAAGAGGAAAGGGCTAGAGTTGCCAAAATCCAAGGTAAGGATTGGTTGTTTTAAGCTAAAAGCTCCATATTTAGATTCCTCTCTTCAAGTTGTTCATCATATGTGACATGCACGTGATTTCCATGGTTAGATTGAAACTGGAAAATATGCGTTTCAACTGGATTATGATTGATTCATTGAAGAAAACCATAGGTAAATGATTCTTTACTTCATTATGATTAATTTAGTGGTGAAATTGTGGATTTTCCATGGTTGAAGTTGATGTTCCAGAATTTATGGGTAGGAGTTTTGGGAACTAAATTTCAATAGTGAATTGTTGTAATTTATTGTGCTTATGATTGGAAATTGATAATGGATGGTTGGCAATGGTGAATTGCAAAGAATTGAGAATGAATTGATGAATTCTAAAGTTTGGGAATGAACACAAGTGAGGTGGTTGTGCTATAACTATCAAGAATTGAGGAAATTGGCTAAGTGTGTGTACTGGCGACTTAGGCAAAAATCTTGTATTTTTGAGTATTTCTAATTTGATTTTTATGTATGGCATTGTATTATATAAACTTTGTTTTTATGAAATTGAAGCATGTATGATTTCTTCATTCTGCATTGTCTTCAAACTCTTAGATTTGAAAATCAAATATACTTAGACTTACTTGGTGTAAGGAAAGTATATGATCAATTCCAAATAGGGAAGTTTGTGGACTAGACCTCAGAATGATCGAGAGGATGGTTTGTTAAGTCGAATTCTCCCAATAAATGCATAATGGGGATATAGATTCATTCCTAAGGGTGGGGGTTTTATCTTTATGCATTGTATGATATGTATAGAGTGGCAAGAAATGTATTTGAATCATGTATTGATAATTACATTTGATTTGCATATTGAGTTTACAATAAAGTTTTCAATGTCATGTTTTCCTATGGATTCATATATAATTCAATTATTATATTACTCACCGAGCTTGTTGTAGCTCACCCCACTCCCTTTTTAGTACAGGTGTCGATTACAAGGGCAAGGGCAAGGCTTCAGAGAGCTGATTGAGCTTGTCTTTTGCTATTGTGAGTATGTGTGTTCAGGGAGTTGGTTTTGTGTCCTTCATTTTGGATATGTATAAACATATAATACTAAACTATGTTTATAATGGTTAGTGAATTGTATAAATGACAAGGATATTTGTGAATGGTGTTAGATGATGTATGTGAGATTATAATCATGGTATCATGTATATATTGATGTATATGTTTTGGAGACTTTAGTTGTATATAAGTCTCGTGAGAAAGAAAAATGGATAGTGGTTGGTGTGTATATGGGATGGCCATATGTTAGTAGATATACATATGGTTTATATGAATGATGTTGATAATTTGATTATGTGATTTGGATTTGATGTGGCCTATCAGGTGTATCTGTAGAACCTCAGATTTATGGTTAGGTTCTGCCAAAAGTTTTAGTTATTTTTAATGTATTGTCTTAAAAGACGAGGCTGACAGGGTATCATATACATCTAGGTATGGCGTATATGGTATTCTGTGTCGGTCATGACATCACCCAATGGAGGGGGTCGTGACAAGATTGATGTAAGATTTTTGCTACAAAACATTGAAGAAGTATGAATTTGGGCGGTGATGAAAGAGTAGAAGTGATGAAACGATAAAAATATGGTGGTTTGCAATGAGGTTGGGTTAGTTTTAACGAAGCAATTAAAGATTTCCCCTACTTTTGTGGGATGCGGAGATGTGGAAAGAAAATGATAAGATTAATTATTTAAAATTACTGATTTTTCCTCGTTAATTTAATGTATATTTCTTTTCTAAAACTGGAAAAAATGGAAAAATGGCCATACGATGAGAAGTTTCCAAAAAGATTTATTATAATAGTATAGATTTTTAATGTCTATGATTCTTTTATGATATAAACATTCTCATTAAAAAATTATATAATCATCCTTATATAGTAAAGATAGTTTCAAGTTTTTTAAATATGCATTAACAAGTTAAAATTACCTTATATACATACATATATAATTGTTTATTTTAATTTATTTAATGTATGTACATATAAAACTTCAAACTAATCACAAACCAAACCAAACTGATTATGTTCGGTTCGGTTTAGTTTGGTTTAGTAATTCAGAATAACCTGATTAAGTTAAACCGAACTGAAACTAATTATATTTGGTTTGGTTTAGGTTTGAGTATTAAACCGATCTAAACTGAACCGTCGACACCCCTATAGAGCATAGCCTAAACTTCCCTACTTCTGATGTTGCGGCAGATTCAGCCCCTTAGGACATGAGTCTTGAGGAGAATACTCCAAACCCACCAGCTAGGAGTCCCACTCCGTCTTACCTTAGTGAACCATCATTTTGGCGTTCCCGTACCATCACACCAAGCCCACAACATCCCGAGACTCCTATCCACAACCCACTTCAGTACCATCTGACGCACACTCCAGCACCAGGCCAAATCACGCAGCACCCTCAGACTAGAGTGCTCCCAATCAGCCCAGGGGAGGTTGGCAGACCAAACAAACTGCCAGAAAAAGCATCCGGCTACCACTTCCATCATTTTAGAGCTCACGCTCCAACGAGCAATCTCCCCCACTCCATGAAAATTTGTACTGTACACCACGATACCCTCCAATCCTTGCTCCAAACCAGGTCGGGCCACCCGACTGGCAAGCCCAGGGCCAACCCAGCCGTGGTGAATGCCGAACAAGGGCTCAGGCCATCTGAGGCCTCCCTTCTCCTCTCATCTCCTTCCACCTAATCATAAGGCCACCAACCTCATTCTCCCTCCTAGAGCTGTCAGATCAGACTCATGACGACTCTGAGTCTTTTCACTCCCCCACTCTAGCTCATTCAGGAGACTCTACTGGGCACAGCGATATACGCGGCCTTCAGAACCCTCCAAATTAGGGCTTAACACCCAACCCCACCTGAGAAGAGGTTTACAGATATGTTTGTCATCATCTCCTTGGATGAGGAATGAATCAGGTATATTTTTTATTTTCTAAATTATTGCAAACAATACCACCTTAATCAAATTTCGAGGGCGAAATTCCTTTAAGAGGGGTAGAATGTAACATCCCCAAAAAATGACCCATTTTTTACCAAATAATATAGAAAACATGCACTTGAAAAACACCTGAACATTGTCCCAAAAAATCTCGGAGAATATGCGTCGAAAAATCAAAGACCCGAAGAAGGAATGCCAAGGGCATGTGCCCAGGCCATTTTTCTCCTCCAGATTTTTTCTATAAATAGGAGGGACCCCCTCCTCCAAACCGCACTCCTCCGTTGCTACGATCCCCAAAATACGTTGAGATTCTGCTCCTTTATGTTGGTGCAAAATACTTATGTTCCAAGGTGGGGATGAAAGCATAGGTTTGCGTACTTTTTACGTAATGATAATCATAGCATTGCATTAATCATGTTCATGGTACCATGCTACTTTACTTCATGCATTGGCATACTGAAAATATATATATTTCAAAGGGGTGGCTCCATGTGTTGTCTTTCTAAGGCAAGTGGGACCCTTTGTAACAAAAAGTTAAACCCATTGCTTGCGGACTTGTAGCTGCCTTACACTCAATCCGTGATTTCAAAGGATCTGTCACTTTATGATACAAGGTTGAGCTCTTTGCTTGTGGGACCTGTAGCAGCATTGCGCTCTGTCTTGTGATATCAAAGGGGAACCATCATACGATGATACTACACGGCATGCAGTGCACTCTGTTGTTACTTATAAACTTGCATTACATGATTGTATTGTATTGTTGTGGTTTGATGTGTTGATCTCTCTGTTGCTATTATTATCTTTCTGTAAACGATGATATTACTTGCTTGATCCACTGAGTTGTTGAGCTCACCCCATTGCTTCACGTTTCAGGGAGTTGAGATAGGTTAGGGTTGATCTATACAGAGGGTTATTGTCACACCCCAAATTTTTCAACATGGTCACATGCGCTATTATGGAAAGCTATTGACCTGAGTAGCCTAATCGGGGTATGAGTGTCTATCGTTTCCTTTCAATGCCCTTATAATTAATATGAGAATTTTAAAATTAATAAAAAAATACATGTCTAAGGATATTGTTTAACCCTAGTCTTACTATGCCTGCAATTTCAAATCACCAGAGACTAGACGTCTCAATATTTACCTTGGTCCCATCATGGACCTCATCATAGTCATGATATTAAGTTGTGATATTAAGTCATCCTAGAATACCAAAATGTCCTAATATTCTTAATCTTGGAGGCCTCACAAGACTAGAACCATTTTTAAGAATAATGTAATGTGTCATATCGAAAATAAATTAAATAACACTACAATTCACAATTTATTGTATAAATGTAATAAGTTTACAATTACAATGACTTATTCAAATGACTAATAGTCATTATTGTTGGCCCAGATGTGTCCAAGAGGGGGGTGAATTGGACACTTAGACAAGTTAAAAACAATTACAATGGTAGAAATAAAGTGCAAAAATTAAACAAATATGCACAGTCGATTTATAGTGGTTCGGCTACTTGCCTACGTCCACTATAGGACCTCCTCAGTTAGGATTTTGAACCTTATCACTAAAGGATTCTCTTACGGGTGAGAATCAAACCGTTACACCTTTTCTCAACTTGCGGGTGTGAGAACAACCGTTACACTGCTCAGCTTACAGGCGTGAGACCAACCTATCCCAACTTACGGGTGTGAGATAGACCTAAGCTTTCTCAACTTACAGGTGTGAGAACTACCGTCTCCCAACTTACGGGTGTGAGAAGACCTGACCTTGTTGAATATAGAATATCAACTCAATAGTTTATCTAACTATTGTTACAACCTTGATACAGTATACAAGATATGAAATTGAGTACAACTGTATCCTATGAACTATCTCTCAAATTTCTCTTTCAGCAAGAATGATGTAAATAAAAACAATGCTGAATAATTTGAGTGAAAAACAGTTTGAACTTTCAAATCGATTTTTAGATAAAGATAGAATCTTAGCTCAATGTGAAAATCATTTGAATAAGTAATGATTCGAATAAACGCTTTGAAACTAGAATAACTTAAGCCTTTTGAATCATATGAAAATTCGACTAACTTTCAAAAGTGTTTTAGCACAGAGAATTTTTGGTGGTCTTAACAAATTGTTGTGTCTGTATTTATAGACTTGTAGAGATGAAGTTGTTGTTCATAATGTTTATTCACAATAGCTAGAATATATCACAAAAATGGCAACTGCACATTTCATGAATATTCTGATTTTCTCCAAATACACGAATAAGGAAAGTTTTAGAAGATGTGGTTCGTGAATCAGAGAATATCTCTTACAAATACAAAAAATTGATTTTGTATAAAAATTGTTTTGAAAAGATGGCGAAAAGGAAGTACAAGTCAGAACAGCAAAAATATCATTTCTATCGTTTTGTTCCTTTGAGGGCGCTCATAAAACATTAGCGTCTTGCTGAACAATGAAGTGAGGGCGCTACTAAATAGTAAGCGTCTTGACTTACTTAGACAATTAAACGACTTAAATCATGAGGGCGCTACTTCATAGTTAGCGTCCTGCTTTGTTTTAAAACATTAAACACATGAGGGCGCTACTCAAGAGTAAACGTCTTGATATTTAAAAGCAGTTTTAAAAAAATGTTAAGTGCGCTGAAGGACAGTAAGCATCTTGAAAGTTATTTAACTTGATTCTAAAAATGAAGGCACTCCTACACAAGTAGCATCCTAATAATTTATTCAACTTATAAGTTATCAGCGTCCTTCAAGATAGAAATTACTTAAAGGGCAAAAAGAACTTCCAGTGAGCTGGAACTAAGTTAGCATCCTGACATTCTCAAAGGTTGATAAAAGAAAGGTCACTACTAAGAAGTAAGCGTCCTTATTAATCGGTTCAATTCAACCTTGAGCTTCCTAATATTTTATCAGCATTCTGACTCATCAAGTCCAGGAGGACGCTGCTAAAACATTAACGTCCTGAAAAACTTTATAGAAGCAATTTTTTATATCTCAATTAAAGCTCGATAAAAATCATTGTTTCTCTTAATCAAATCAAATACTTTAGAAATCATAAGGTACGATTAAAATGTTACAATCAAAATATGCAAACGATAAAATCATGCTGAGAGTAAGTTGATCGATAGACTTTACATTCTAAGTACTGACAAACTCGGAACTTTACTTTGTGGTGTTCAATAGGCTTGTGAGCACAGTTCCTTGATCTTGATTCTGGACAAGATCATTAGATACACAAACTGAAGATATTTGGAATCATCAAAACATTCATATCATGGGGTTCACTGAGATAACAATTATCACCAAATAAAGGTTTCACCTTTATAACAACCAATTCAATAGTCAAACATACTACTAAGACATTATTTGATCTACTCTTTTTTCTGGCTCTATCACTATCAACTCCTCAGATGGAATCCAACTCATAATGCATTATTAATTCCTGAGAAAAAAAAAAGGTGAGCTAATGCCCAGTGGATCACCTTAAACAATATTCCTAAACTTTTATTTATTAATAGCATAATACATCAAATCCAATTAGATATTCAAACAAGTACATACATTACATTGAAACATTAATTTGTTTTAAGTGTCGTCGCTAACCATCTAATTGGGTTACAGACCGCCCAGGCAGAATCACCTTTTCCTCGTAACTCCTCTCGAATGGAGTCCAAAATTCACTGGCCATTATGGCACATAACCTTGGCCCTTCAGAACACCCCAGGCTAGGCCAAGACACATTTCAATGTATTGTTATCTTTTTAATGTGTCTTTAGTGAGACAAATAATACGACTAATATACCAACATTATTAATGTAATGTATTAACATATCATGTCATTATAAAACTATTACTGAATAACACCCAACAAGTTATATCATGTCATAATTCAACAATAATCCTTTCATATATATATATGAATAGTACTATATATGTGAATAGTATTGTATATGTGAATAGTGTCGTATCCCAAGGCTGTACCAAAAGAATAATTCTCAATAAAATCAACCAGACTAGTCTCCAGGCTAAGTAGTGGAGTCACAATGGTCTCCCTTAAATAGTACTCTTCTAGAGCAACAAGTTGTCTCCTGTTCACTATTTAAAGGTACTTGGGACAAGACTGTGTCTGGCTAATTAAATCAATTACTAATTCAGTAGAGTAATGGTACGACATATGGATTTCATATACCAAGGTATATGCATAAATGGTATGGTGTAAGTGAATATCAAATATAATGAAAATGCATGATAACTTTATAAAAAGACATAATATTGTTGGCCCAGATAACCGTCCAAGAGGGGGGTGAATTGGACTTGGCGAATTTTCTCGTTACCTTTCTAATATTTTAATTAAACAAGTAATATGCGCAAATGGTAACAATCCAAATAGCAAGTGTAGGAAAATAAATTAACGCAAATGATTTAGAGTGGTTCGGTTCCCCTTGAACCTACGTCCATTACCCAATTACACTGATCAGGATTTCCCAATCCACTATTGGCTAATCACTTACGGGTGGATTAGAAGCCATTTACACTAACCACACCAGGGCCTGGTTAGAAAGTCACTACAACGCTAACCTACATGAGGGCTTGGTTAGAAAGCCACAATCTAGCCTACACCAGGGCTTGGCTAGTAAGTCAAAACTTTTAACCAACTTACGGGCGTGGTTACGTGTCGTACAAATAGGATATAGTACCAGTTGACTTAACCAAGTCAACAATACATCAAAATTATAAACATATAGAGAAGTGAATAACAACACTCTCAACAATTTAAGCTTACAATCTCAAATGAGTCAACAATCACTATTCCAACCACAATGATTCTAAATGAAGTGCAATGTTGAAATAGTTTCTCAAAAATACATGCAGTTGATTCAAAGTATATTTATGCAAGTTCAAGAATCGTATGCATACATGTATTTCTAAATATTGATTCTAAGTATGATTAATGAAGCACAATAATCAATATGCAAGTTATTGATAAAAAAATTATTCATCAAAATAATCAATGTTCAAGCATGTGAATCAACATACACAAGTTATGATCAAAACAATCGATTCAAACAATATATGTATTAAGCACAAGAATCGATGTTAATCAAACCACATGAAACCACCGTCAAGATAATACAAAATGAAAGCACAAGTATGGTTTCACATAATAGAGAAAAATGGTTTTGATAATATGTTAAAACAAACAATAAAAATCATTTCTACTCAAAGCACAAACATTAGAATCGAAAAAGAAAAGTTACCCAACTTAGGTAAGATGAAGATCGTTGATTCTCCAAGGTGTACGTGGTTGAGAGGTTTCTCTTCCAAGAATGTGATGAAAAATACTTACGAACACCTTGATCAAACACTCTAGAGCTCCTTTCTAGTTTCTCAAAGATTTTGGAACGGTTAGGAAAACTCTTCAAAAGATTGAATCGAAAACTCAAATATAGTAAAATTTTGCTTTGAATGAAGGATTAAATGGCTCAAGAACTTGTTTAGGACGAGTATAAATGATGTAGAGAAAATCGCACAAGTTTTCTTGATTTTGCAAAAGTTGCTCTTCAATTGAGTAAGTGTGGTATTTATAGATGAACACCACACTGAGGCACAGGAACGCATTCCTTAAAACATGAATGCGTTTCTGGTTTGAAATCTGAAAAATTCTAAATTTTCCTCCAATCAAGGAGCACTTTCCTCAATATGTCCGTTGGGCATAAGAACGGGTTCCTTCAATAAGAACCACTGACTCTTAAAAATGTTCTCATTTTGTCCTTGGCAACAGGATTGCGTTCCTCCTTTAAGGAGCGCGTTCCTTCTCCCTGATCAAAAAAAATTTGAGTCTCGGAAAATGTCACAGAAGCACGTTCCTCTGAAGGAGCGCGTTCCTTAACCCTGATAAAAAAATTACTAAGTCTCGGGAAAAAGCTCAGGAGCCTGTTCCTTCACTAACAAGTGAAAGAAACTTGATTTTTTATCATTTTGGGTTTAGGATATTGTCAAAAACATAAACTAATATTTTAAAAACATTTTAATACATTTTTGACATGATTAAGGTATAACTAACAAAGTTAAAACATGAGAAATCTAATCGATTAAACCAGTGATAAAAGCAATAAGTACAAAACATGTGAGACGATATATGTATGTTAAACACTGAACATTATATGTATGATAAACAATTATGACTAAGTGATAGCATAATTATCAAACTAAAATAAGTGTATGCATGATTAATCATATAGTAATGTATATGCATGAGTGTATTAAACTATATGAATGAATTTTGAAAATATGCAAATCATGTGTGGTTGGAACAAGTAACAGGTACTCTACAACACTAAGATTCTAGTAAAGTAATACAACCATGAAGCTCTCGAATCTTTGTGAAGTAACAGTGCAGTTGAATCCATTAGATATATCTAGTTGGCACTGAAAAAAAACTACATCAAAGAGATTAGATAACACAGGTATGTTGTTTGCAATCATCAAAACAAAACTGGGTGAGAGTAGTTACATCATCAATTTCCCCATCTTTTATGATTTCAAACAAATTCACTACTAGCCTGATTGAAGCATGAACCGTGATACTCAAATGAATGAATGAGTTAAGTGAATAATATTATCATGCAACTTTTAAGAATATACCACTTGATAACAGATTTAACATTCAATACCATGTGAAATAATCAATCAGATACCAATAACAACATACTCAAAAGATATGATCAATAAGCTCAAAATGTATATGTATATTAATATAGACAAATCAAACATATATATGTGATCATCATAAATGTGTACATTAAAAAGATACAAAGCAAATAAAATAAGTACACAAAAAATACAAAAGGGTAAACAAAAATACAAAACATACAAAAGCATCTCCAAAATATATGTCCAACTCCAAGCACTCCCCCTGAGTGTATAAACACTTCCCCTGAGTATGTGCACAGAATGATCTAGTCAATCAAACTAATCTTTCCCCTTTTTGAAACATCAAAAAGAGGGTGTGCCTACGACGAAGGTGACGATCGAGGATCAAGAGATCCTAGCTCGCCAAATATATCCGATGAAGTCGGGGCATCGTCCGCCGTGGGGCTGGTACCAGCATCTGCGTCAGCTATGATAGTGGTAACAGCAAATGAAGTAGTCGAAGTGGAGCCGGAGTGGATGACCAAATCACGTCCCGGAGATGGTGGAGAAATGTGTGGAAGTGAGAGAACTAGGCCAAGAGTTGAGTCTGCCAAAGCGGACGAAGGATGCAACCTGGGAGTAGGGATCAAAGCTAAGGCAGTAGTCACTGTTGGAAAATTGGAGGAGGGAGCAAAAGTTGAATCATGCCGAACAAGCGAAGCAAGCCGATGAAAACTCGGTGATGGTACAGGCTACTCTCTGTCGCCAAAAATATCCACCTGGCTGAAGCTGAACCCATGAGTCTCTTCTCATGCAGATCGATCGAGAAGAATCTAAAGCAAGACTCTTTGAGCGCGGACATCTGAGGCCAGATCACCGTACTTCCTCTCTATGGGTGAGAAGGAAGAAAGTAATTTCTGCTACTGGTCTCGTATCTCCGTTAGCATCTGCAGAATGACATTGAAATGAGCTGAAGATGAGAGGTCTGGAATACCTACTGGTGGCGCGGTACCCAAAGATGAAGAACCAGCATCTGAGAATCTCACTCTACCACGACTACGTCGACAGGGTGCCACTGTTGGCCCAGATTTTTCCAAGAGGGGGGTGAATTGGACACTTAGATAATTTAAAAACAATAGCAATGGCTGAAATAAAGTGCAAAAATTAAACAAATATGCACAGTCGATTTATAGTGGTTCGGCTACTTGCCTACGTCCACTACCTAACCTCCTCAGTTAGAATTTTGAACTTTATCGCTAAGGGATTCTCTTATGGGTGAGAATCAAACCGTTATACCTTTTCTCGACTTGCAGGTGTGAGAACAACCGTTACACTGCTCAGCTTACAGGCGTGAGACCAACCTACCTCAACTTACGGGTGTGAGAACTACCATTTCTCAACTTATGGGTGTGAGACGACCTGACTTTATTGAATATAAAATATCAACTCAATAGTTTATCTAACTACTGCTACAACCTTGATACAGTATACAGGATATGAAATTGAATACAACTGTATCCTATCAACCATATCTCAAATTACTCTTTCAACAAGAATGATATAAGTTAAAACAGTGTTGAACGATTTAAGTGAAAACAATTCAAAACTTCAAATAGATTTTCAGATAAAGATAGAAAGTTAGCTCAGTGTGAAAATCTTTTGAATACGTAAAGTCTCAAAGAAATCTATTGTGAAAACAGATCGACTTAAACGTTTTCTTTGACCAGATGAAAATTCGACTAACTTTCAAAAAGTGTTTTAGCTTAGAGAATTTTCGATGCTTAACAAATTGTTAAGTGTTTGTATTTATAGACTTGTAGAGATGAAGTTGTTGTTCATTTGAATTTGAATTTCAAATATGAACGTTTACTCACAACAGCTAGAATATACCACGAAAATGGCAACTGCACAATTCATGAATATTCTGTTTTTCTCCAGATACACGAATAAGGAAAGTTTTAGAAGAAGTGGTTCGTGATTCAGAGAATATCTCTTACAAATACAGAAAATTGATTTTGTACAAAAAGTTGTTCTGAAAAGGTGTCCAAAAATACGTACATGTCAAAACAGTAAAAAAATCATTTCTGTCATTTTGTTCCTTTGAGGGCGCTCATAGAACATCGACGTCCTACTGAACAATGAAGTGAGGGCGCTACTAAGTAGTTAGTGTCCTGACTTGCTTTGACAATTCAACAACTTAAAGCATGAGGGCGCTACTTCGCAGTAAGCGTCCTGTTTTGTTTTAAAACGTAAAACATATGAGGGTGCTACTCAAGAGTAAGCGTCCTGAACTATTAAAAGCAGTTTTAAAATAATGTTTAAGCGCGTTGATGGACGGTGAGCGGCCAAGCCTACGTCCACTACATAATCTCCCGATTAGGATTTTCTCAATCCACTAATTGATTCTCTTACGGGTGAGAACCAAACTGTTAGAACTGCCCTTTTACAGGTTAAAGGCAAACCTATCCTTTCACGGGCTAAGGATGAACCATTTTCCTTTTTTTGGGATTAGGAAAAACCCACGTTCTTTTTAATGGCTAAGGAAGAACCAACTTTCTTTTTCTGGGATAAGGAGAAACCCATGTTCCTTTTACTGGCTAAGGAAGAACCGTGATCTTTTTGCGGGATAAGAAACAACCGGTTTCTCTTTTAAGTTTGAGTGATAACCTATTCTTTTTACGGTTAAGGACACACCTACCCTTTTACTGCATGAGGATGAACCAATTTCTCTTTTACAAGCTCAGAGAAATCCTATAAGATTTCAATCCTGAAATCATCAAGTGAACTACTTTTACTTGTCCTGGTTGTTTCAATCTAGAAAAAAACCAGCATTACAACACTAAGATGTTGGGTGGTTCTAACGCAGTAGAACACTTTACATTAAGCACAGTACATAACATTACAAAGATATGAAATGTGAAATAGGCAATGCTAAGTTGAAATACACCTTCTGTCCTTTACCTTTCAATGTTCGGTATTGCTCAAGTGCTGTTTTGAAAAGCATGAATGATATCATATGAAAATCAATGCTTTATCGAATGATAAAATATACCAAACAAATATTGACGTTAAAAATAGAGGACTGGTGTAATCAAAGACACAGGCAATTTTCAAAATAGATATATAATATATGTATGAAAACTTCTAGTTCAACAATTAGTAATTTAACGCAACTACTGATATAGTTCAATACAATACTTAAGATATGAAACCAAGTACGACTGTATTTCTTGAACTATTTCTCAAATTCTATTCTCAGCATGAATGATACCAGATATGAATCAGTGCTAAGAATTTGGGTTGATACCAATATAAAAATAGATTTTCAAATATAAAGTAGAATTGAAGTTCAGTATGAAAAACATATAGGTATCAGTAAATATACTTTAAAAGATTAGAAAATAAAATTTATTTTGACTCAAACTAACTTTCAAAAAGTATTGGCACAACACAAAGTGATTGGCAAGTTTTTTGGTCCTAAGTGTTGGTATTTATAGACTTAGTGGGACATAGCCATTTTACATTTGAGGTTCAAATAAGGTGAACGTTTCCACACAACGACTAAAATGTTATATGAAAATAGCAACTGCGATTTTCACTAACATTTCGATTCTTTTCAGATTTCATGAAAGAGGAAAGCTTTAGAAGAACTTCTTTCATGTATCTGATAAGTTTGAAAAGGACTCTGTGCTAAGGTCTTCTGGAAAAGTAAACTGATGTAGTGTAGTTATTGGAACAGTGACGGTTGTTGAATTAACGCCCTTATTCCGTAATTAGTGTCCTAACGCATAATATCAACTTTTTTGTTTTATTCCTTGAGGGCGCTTATTATGTATAAGCATCATGTTGAACACTTAAGTGAGGGCGCTACTAACTCGTAAGCGTCCTGACTTACTTATGACGTTTAGACGACTTAAACCTTGAGGGCGCTAATGCACAGTTAGCGTCCCGCTATGTTTTAAAACTATTAAGTGCATGAGGGCACTACTATCCGAGTAAGCGTCCTGCCTTTAAAACATAAAACAAAACATGAGGGCGGTACATTACGTGAGCGTCCTACTAGATAAAAAACATAACATGAGGGCGTTACTAATATGTAAGCGTCCTGCAAGTTAAGACATTTAAAAACACGCTGAAGGACAAACAACGTCCTGAAAGTTATTAAGTTGATTTCCAAAAGTGAGGGCGCTCCTATCCAGTAAGCGTCCTGATAGTTTAATCAACTTATAACTATCAACGTCCTCAAAGAAACATTCTTTGAAGAGCATAAAGATATCTTTCAGTGAGCTGATGCTAAGTCAGGTTCTTGACAACTTCAAAGGTTGACTAATAGAGAAGGCCACTACTTATACAAGTAAGCATCCTGATTATTTAGTTAAATTCAACCTTGAACGTTATCAGCGTCCTAATGACCTATTAGCGTCCTGGCTTAAGAAGTTTAGGAGAGCGCTGCTATTTCATTAGCGTCCTGAAAGATTCTTTGAAAACTGTTTTGACTCGCGATAAAATATTCGATAAATGTGAATAAAAACTCCGTATATTTCAAATTAAATATATAGTATTAAATTTCTTGAAATATAGTTAAGACATCAAAACGTGCAGATTTAGAAAACATATGAAAATGATATATGCATGGTTTTGAAAAACATTTTGAGCTATAATGATTATAGAAAGATATACCTTAAATACTTTGTGTATTTCTCTTTTCTCATAACCCTTAAATCCAACTCTTCATTATGAGATCTTCAATAAGAGTAATTCGGAGTTGGATGACTTGAAGGTTGATCGAGAGATGTAGTCTTGAAGCTTGATCGAAACATCCGAGAGAAGTGATCTTGAAATCATGATGTGATTGTTGAAGTCCGTTAGTTGAAATGAGCTTGATCGTTGGATGTAAGCTTTGAGTTCCTAGATCAAGTCATTCCTTGGCTTTTTGCTTTTCCTTTGATGCAGAAATAAGTTCTTGAAAAACGTTTGTTAGCATCGAAAAATACTTTGTTTGTGATCATCAAAATATACTTCATCAAGTATACATTAGGGATGTGCTAAGGATAAACCATATAGGTTAGCAGTGTGGTATGCCACCAGCCAATCCATACTTAATAGAACATGACAGTGTGAAATCTCCAAAGCTCTCAAATCACCCAACATCTCTATTGCCCCTATCCTAACCACACATTCGCGATAAATCATGTTAAGATAGATCTTGTCCTCAGTCGTTGTACTTGATATCAACCTCGTCTCAGCTCTAACTGGTGTCAAACCCAATTCCTCAACCATACCACTCAAAGTAAAGGAAAAATAGATGCCAATCTATCCATGTGCATAACCGTGCCACATGTATTAATTATATCTTTGATTGGATCCTTTATAGCCGTCGGGTCTGGAACAGTTAAATGCTTGAGCTGTCTTCTTGATCAATGGTTGTGAAACATGGCAAGGTACAACTTTTACCGATGGGGGGTGAGGGCACTCAAATCTCGTGTGCCTGGTCGCATCCATAACAAATCTAACGGAGCCTGT
This sequence comes from Paratinospora sagittata, assembly GCA_035771175.1. Lineage (NCBI taxonomy): Eukaryota > Viridiplantae > Streptophyta > Magnoliopsida > Ranunculales > Menispermaceae > Paratinospora > Paratinospora sagittata. The sequence goes on along the minus strand of CM069598.1, from coordinate 29,416,386 downwards.
GAAATTGAAGTCCCAGCCTGTGGACTCCCTACTTGTGTCCTCGATCCTAGAGCCCCTAATCCTCTGCCCCTAGACTATTGTCGTGATAACTATGTAGGTGGTCTCATTACTGAAGCCTATGGCTGAGACCTCTAGGGTATTACGCATATTGAACTCGGCCCTGGTGCCTTGCTAGTATTCCCGGTCTCTCCCCCAACAATATGGTTGTTCTGTCCTGCCTAAGACCGAACTTTCTTATCTGCTTCGGGTTTGCCGCCCCATCCACTCCTCTGCCTCCCAGAGCCTGTGTGGGTACTATTTTCGGTCCAATATATCCCATGATGCATATTTTGATGATTACAAACTACTTCATCTGTTGAACTAATCAATCTTTTGAGTGTTTGAGTCACAAATCAAAAAGTTCAAATTATCTCAAGTTGAATCATTCAACTGCAAAAATAATATTCAAAAAGGAAATCAAGCCATGATCAATCAAGACTCAAGCTGCAAAATATTATGTTTAGAAGTTTCTTAGATAGGTTCTAGGTTTGTAGAACCCATACTTAATGATTAATCAACTTGATCCCATCTTCCGCTATTTTTCAAAGTGTTTTTCTTATGGGCAAAAGTTTTTTTTTTCTTTATCATTTGATCGGATTTCAAATTGTATTAATCGTGTTTCAAAATGCTCAATTTGATTCAAAATTCCTCTGAATGATTTTCTAAAATATTTGATTTAATCTAAAATGCGTTTGATCTAATTTAATTTCAAAATGAAAAAGATTTAAACTTTTCTCAGCATGAACAAGACGCTCATAGTCTAGCAGGACACTCATAGTCTAGCAGGACGTTCAAGCAGTGGCCAATTCACTTAAATTAATCGGGCAAGTACTGCAGGATGCTCCTACTAATGTAAAACGCTCAAAATTTTTGGGCGAGTCTAGCAAGATGCTCATAGAGCGATAGCACCCTCCCAAGTTGCCTGAGTTCAAGTCATCTCTTGGGTTGTCATTTTGTAGGACGCTCATGTTGCATTAAGACGCTCATCAACTCTTTTATCTATTTTTAAGTTATGTTGCAATAACACCCTTATCTTCATCAGGACACTCATGGTCCTCATGTCAGAAACCTGACACCTTTCCTGATTTCTAAAAAAGCTGATTCTCTGATCTTTTTCCTCTTTCATATAAACTTTCTTTCAATCAGAAATCATCTTTGTTCATACCATTTCCATTAGAGAAATGAGTTGTTTGATTTGAAATTCAAACTACTCTCACAATGGTCTAAAGAACTCAAATTCAGATTTGGCACTACCTTTGTTTTTAGATACTCAACTTGAACATGAGATTAAAAGACTTTTGAAAAACTGATAGTTTGCACTATTTAAAAGTTAGTCATTGATAAAGGATTTTCTAATCTACAAACTCTGTGTAACACCTCAGAAATTTGAAACAACTAGATAATACATCATAAAATGACATAAAACAACAATGTTCGCATGAACAGTCGACTCAACATGTATTGAGAACTGAGGACAGAGGTTTCTCGAATTAAGCCCAATGAAGTGCCCAGTGAAGTACCTAGCGAAGTGCTCAATGAAGGGCCCACGTACGCAGGCACGTGCCCAAGGACGTCCCTAGGCAAGTTTCCACAATTTTTCTATAAATATCCATGGGGGGGCATTTTGGGGTAGAGGGTGGACCTTACGCCTCCCCCGTGATGTTTGAAGTGCCTAAACGCCATCTGCGGCGCTTGGAACCCTGAGTTGCGCCGAAATATTGTCTGCGACTCTTGGGAGTCCAACGAGGCGTCGAGATGAATGTTGCGCCAAAATGTTGTCCACGACGCTATGAGTCTAATGATGCATCGGGATGCTATCCACGACACCTGGAGACCCACGATGAACCGAGATGCGGTCCAGAGAATGCAAGATCCAACGATGTGCCAAATTTTGTCCGATTCAGGGTAGAGGAAAGCCATGGGCACAATGTTCGTAGAAATGTGACATCGTGCCTTTTCGCGAAGCGACGACAAGATTCGCAAGGTGGGGATGAAGGCATACGTTTGTGTATCTTTACATTATAATAATCATGACATTGCATTGTTCATTTACGCTGTACCATGCTATATTACTTCATGTATATGAGCATACTGAATATATATTGATGGGGTTGGATCCATATGTAGCTTTGTGACTATGGACCGTAGAACCTCCTGTGGCAAAGGTTTAAGCCCTTGCTTGCGCGACTTGTAGCTACTTTGCGCTCAGTCTGTGATTTCAAGGGGGCCACCACTCTGTGATATAAGGTTCAGCTCTTTGCTTGCGGGACCTATAGCTGCTTTGCCCTCAGTCCCGTGATATCAAAGGGTAACCATCACATGATGATACTAAGCACTCGACCCATGGTGTTTTTGTAGTTGCTCAATGATACTGCATTTCATGATTGTATTGATTACCATAGATTGATATTCTTATGATCTATGTACTGTTATCTTTATTATTCTATATAAGCTGGGTTTAACTTGCTAAATCCACTGAGCTGTTGAGCTCACCCAGTTGATATTTTCCCCAGGCTCTTAAACGTTGCATACTAGAGCAAGAGTCGTCGAAAGAGGAACGTAGAGAACTGAACATCAATGTAGATCTAGGTGTGTATATGTTTGAGATGTAATTCCGCCGCATACTTGTGTATGTAACTGTGTACTTTGTACCTTCTATGATTAAAGGAGGATGAATAAAAGATCTATGTTGATGTCAATAATTATTCGCACTCCGCTTCTATGATTTGTTGCGTATTATTTGGATGACAGAATTGGGTGTGACACTCTATGTTTTCAAAATGTTTTTTTTTGGGATTAGTCAAACTTATTTCATATTCTTTTGAGAATCCAAAGGAAGAAAAGTTTTTCACTTTACTCATCTCAGCCGTTTTCAAAATACTATTATTCTGCTGAAAAGTCATTAAGTAAAGGTTCAAAGATTCATTTGTAAGTATCGTTAAGATTGTCCTTGTATAGGAAATCTTGATTATCTGTTGTAACTTGTAGCAGCTAGTTAAGTTGCTTATTTATCCTTAGGGTAAGGATAGTTTAGGTTGACTCACACCCGTAAGTTGAGTGTTTAGGTTGACTCACACCTGTGAAGTTGAGTGTTGTAAAGGTTGTCTCACACCTGTGAAGTTGAGAACTTGTAATAGGTTTGATCCTCACCTGTGAAGACTGATCATTAGTGGAAGTTTGAGAAATCTTAATTGAGGAGGTTAGGTAGTGGATGTAGGCATATAGCTGAACTACTATAAATACATGTGTATTTTGCTACATACTCCTTGCACTTTCATTATTAATCTGTAAATCATTTTTGAAAGTTAAACCTGTTGATGTGTCTAATTCACCCCCCCTCTTGGACACATTTTTGGGCCAACAACTAGGTGGTGGTATCTGCCATTGGGGAATCACTTATGGTACAACTATGGTGAGCCCCCTCTATTCAACAAACTCAAAGTCCAAGCCTTGCTCACGACATCGCTATAAGTCCATTACCCCAAGGTAGTCAGCCCTGCCTGATAGCTTGTCCTCGGCATATCACATATGCTCAATCATCCTAGTTTCAGTGTCCTCTAAGTTCGAGCAAGGTACAACTAATTCTTAGAATATCTCTTACATTTCTTCAAATCTTAATTATGATCCATTGCGGTCATATTTCCATTCCTCATTCCTTAAGGTCGCATATTATAACCATGAGCCTCATTCCCTTCCTTGGCTAATTTCCACAATCTATGGTCATGCTTATAGCTTCCCATGATCACTAATTCATCCAATCATACATCCAGGGAACGTAGTTTCATCTAGGTAATATCCATAACCTAAGTATTGTTCCACATTCACTAGTGTTATCAATACTCAACCATACATGAACGCTAGTATGAATCTCATCATCAGTAATTGTGATCATGTTACAAGATCATCTTTCAATCATATGATCACTGAAGACCATAGCTGATAATAACAACTATATTTTCTAGCTTTCTCCTTAGCCATTTTGCTATCCTCTAGTAGGCTAATCTTAGTATCTAATTAAGTCAGAGGAAAGCAAGGCACTTCCTATTCTTGCATGCTTACCTAGCACACAGGCTTATGATCTTCTTAAGTCATGGACATGTGTGGACTTAACTTTCATGACTTGGTGATTTTCAACTCTAATGTCTTGAACTTTAGCCTTGACTTGTTCATGCTACCTGGTTTACCCAACTCTATGCTCCAAAGGTCGTAGACCTAACCTCTAATACCAACAGTGACGACCCTAGTTTCCAAACAAGGAAACATCAGAATTGCCCGGGCTAGTACCCTTTTCAAAAGAGTACTAATAACCCTCAACCTTTACTCATGCCAACATTTCCACACATAATCGACCATGAACAAGTCACACAAGGCATAGATAAACACAATGATAGTCACCAAAGAGGGGGGGGGAGGGTGGGTGAATTGGGTGACTTGGCCAATTTGGTCAATTTTAAATTATCTTATGTTAATCTTGTGTGATCCTTAAATTGGTTGAGGCATTTAATCAAATATATCATGTGTAATGATAAAGTGTAGAGATTAAATGCAACGACACTGGATTTTTACGTGGTTTAGAAATCAAATTTCCTATGTCCACGCCTCTCTAGGATTCCACTATCTCAGATTCACTTATCATGTGTGAATCAAACCGTTACACTTGCCTTTTTACAGGTTCAAGAAAAACTTATCCTTTTACAGGCTAAAGATGAACCATCTACTTCTTTTTGTGGGATAAGGAAGAACCTAATATCCTTTTACCGGGCTAAGGATGAACCACTTGACCCTTTTCAAGAGAAAGGGTGAAACTACCTCTATGATTCCAACCTTGAAATCACAAGTGATTGAAAATCACTTAACTTGACTTGTTTCAACTAGAAACAAATCAAAGAAACTAAACCATAAATGTTTGTTCCAAATCCTTGGAACAATTACAATGAAGCTCAAATATTACAACCCAATAAATACAAGATATGAAATTAAAGCTCATAGATTGAGAGAAACTTACAACCGTATACCTTTCATGTATCTATATTCCTCATTTGAAGGTTGTTGAAAAACGTGCATGATTGATGCAAAAATTGATGCTCCAAAATCACCAAGATGATTTTCTATTCAAATGCTCTCTCAAAGTGTTTTGAAAATGAGAAGATAAGAAAGATGCAGGTTAAAGCTCATTCTCTCATTTTCTCACAAAAAACACTTAAACTCTAGGGAATTCTTGGATTTAAAATCAAGCACACAATTTTCTTAAGAATCAAAATGGGTTTCTCTCAAAAGAAGATTTCAAATTGAAGCTTGAAGAGAAAAACCAAAAGAGAGATATTGAAATGTTTGTAAAAACATTTGAACACTCGTTGAAAATAATTTGGACACTTGAATGATTTTTCTCAAAAACTAGTTGAAAAACAATTTTGTTGAAAACTTGTGTTTTCTTTTTGAAAATAAAGAGAATGAAAACAATAATACTAGTTTCAAAAACCCCAAGTGTAGGAAACCTCTCAAAATAAACTTCTCAAAGATTAAAGATGAAAGCTCAGGAGATTTCTTCGAAATAGAGAGCAAACTTGAAGGATGATGAACACTTAAAGATCAAGACCTTTTTCTCTCAAATAAAAAACAAAACACTTGAGTTTGTGAAAACTTGTTCGATTTTGAAAACCAAAAGAAAAACACACAAATGCACAAGTTTCTAAAGATTTTTGCAAAAGTTTGCTCACAATGAGCTAAGGCATGTATTTGTAGAAAAATATCCCAAAAAAAGTAGGAAACGCGTTTCCTAGGGAGGAACCACGTTTCTGTTTGAAAAGGCCTCAAAAATAACTCTCGGGTATGCAAGAGAAACATATTTCTGCTGAAGGCAATGTGTTTCTGTGTAAATTCTTAGAAATGCTCAAAAAACAGGAAATGAGTTTCTGTAAAAATTTTAGAAGGCATGATTTATGAAAAATCAGGGGAAGGCGTTTCTTAAGAGGAAACGTGTTTCTGCCTGCCTGAGAGAAAATTCATCATTATGGAAATATAGGAAACACATTTCTATTCAAGGAAACGTGTTTTTGTTTGTGTAGTTGAGAAACTTTTCTTTGGACAGCAAGGAACCGCGTTTCTTAAGGAAGAAACGTGTTTCTGCATACACAGAAACGTGTTTTTGAGTTTTTCGAATTTTTCTAAGTCCACCACATGTTTTGTTGAAAAACTAAGATAAAAAAACACTTGAAGTCATTGAATCATGATCTAATTGAGTTCATGCAAGTGTTAAACTCATTTTTGATAAAAAATCAAACTTTGGACTAAATCAAGAATCAGTTTGACTTTAAAAAAAGATTGACTTTTTTAAAGCTTATGAGTTAGTTATTTAGATATGTTTTGAGTAAGTTTTAGATGATATTTAGGATGATTTATTCATTTATTATGTTGGTTTATGCTAGTTTTGGTTTAGTTGTTAGTTTAGTCAACTTTCGGTATTTGATGCTTTATTTCGGTTTTTACTTTTCTAAGTTGATTATATAAATGTGTTACTCATTAGTTTTTATTTTTTTTGTAGGTGTTTAGATATGCTAAAAGTTGATTTGGATGATGGAAGCATAATACATGGAGATGGAATGAAGATACATGAACATACCAAGTCAAGGAGACTCAAAATTTGGCTAAAGTCCACAAAGCAAAAAGTGTGCAAAATCCAGAGACTGAGTGCTGAGGCGCCCAATTTTGAGCACTGCAGCGCCGGGTGTTGCAAGAAAAATAGAAATTTTATTGATTTTAAGTTTTGATTTCGGGCTTTCTAATTTGGGTTCCTATTGTCTTGTACCTATAAATACTTCATTGATTAGGGTTTTTGGAGCATCATAGAGAGGAGGACAAGGAGAGATGGCTCGAAACGAGCGGAGAAGAAGATCTTGAAGTTGGAGACAAGGGAGAGAGATTCACATCCAAGGCGTTTCTAGTTTGATTTCTATGTTCAAGTTCAAGTTTATAACCATGTTTTATGTGTTTATCTTTCAAGTTATGAACTAAATTATTATTCTAGAGGGTAGATGGATCCGATACTAGATACTATGTTTTAAGAATGGATTTATGTTTTATTATTAATTGATTCTTCATATTTTATTTATATTTCTCATTGCTTAATGCTTTTGATCTCTTGATCACAGATTGAATGATCATAGACTTAGGGGGCGACACTCAAGAGAAGGTTCCTTGAGTTGGATCAAGGAAAATATAACCTAAGATTATCATAGAATTGAGAGGTTTATGAGATCTTTTGAAGATGTAGAAAAAATCACAAAGTTTAATGAGTTGCTAGGGTTTTGGTTTTTATGGAGAGATCGGAACTGTTTCCTTGGTTATATGTTCTAATTCAACACTGAAGAGAGGGAATTAGAGACTCTAGGATTTTTGACTTATAAATACGAAGAACCTATTGATGATAAACATAGCTAATCTACATAGTTAATGGTTATGTGAAGTTGAACCTCTAGGCTTTCTTATCTTGATATTAATTGTTTGATTTCTTATCTATTTGATTTTTGTTTAATTTACTTGAATCTTTAGTTTGATTGTTTAGATAAAGTTAAAAGTTGGTGAAAACTATATTTAGTAAAGAGTGTGTAATCCTAAAGGACGACAACTCGATTCTCATCGGTTTATTACTACTTGACACCGTACGCTTGTGGTTGATGTGAACAAGTTTTTGGTGTCGTTGTCGAGGATGGTTTCACTCTTTTTTTACTAATATCGTAAGTAATTGATTTAGATTTTAATCTAGACTTTTTTTTGGAATATTTCTGATTCTCTCTTTGTTTCTATTGTATTGGCTATTTGTTGGTTTATGCAGCGAATAGTAAGCTTTGAGGTAGTACCACTAGATCCTGAGAGTGAACGTACTTTTGGACGCTTAAGAAGAGAAAGAAGAGTTGAACAAGAAGCAATGAACACAAAAAAAACCAATTACTTCTTAGGGACTACTTCGCGCTAGTTATTCAAGACAATTATTCTGGAATAGTGATAACGCCCGTCAATGCAAACAACTTCGAGTTGTAGCCGGCATTGATAACAATGGTCTAGCAACACCAATATGGGGGTTCTCTAATAAAAGATCCAATGATCCACATAAAATCATTCTTGGAGAAATGCGACACTGTCAAGATGAATGGTGTGAGTGAAGAGACTATCAGATTGAGGTTATTCTCATTCTCTTTGAGTGATAAGGCCAAAACTTGGTTGCAAGGGTTGCAATCCGGTTCTATTGCTACTTGGGAACAGTTAATTAAAAAATTTCTTCAAAAGTTCTTCACACCAGTGAAGACGACCCAACTGCGTGTTGAAATTGGTCAATTCAAATAGTTGCAGATTGAGTCACTGTTAACCAATATGGTTCATTATTTAGCTCATCCCTAAATATATTGAGATAAAGTATATTTTGATGATCACAAACAAAGTACTTTTTGGTGCTAACGTGGGTTTATCAATAACTTATCGCAGCACCTAAGGAAAAGCAAAAGGCCAAGGAACGACTCGATTAAGGAACTCGAAGATCACATCTAACGGTCAAGTTTGTTTCAATCAAAAGAACTTCAACGATCACATCATGATTTCACGATCACTTCACTCGAACGATTTGATCAAGCTTCAAGTTTTCGTCTCTCGATCAACGTTCAAGTTATTCAACTCCGCGCAAATCTCTTATTGAAGATATCATAATGAAGAGTTGGATTTAACAGTTATGAGAAAAGAGAAATACACAAAGTATTTAAGGTATATCTTTCTCTAATCGTTATTGCTCAAAATATTTTTCAAAACCACGCATAAATCATTTACATATGTTTTTCTAATCTGCATGTTTTGATTTCATGTTTTTACGGTATTTCAAATTATCTAATATTATATATTTAATTTGAAATCTACCGAGTTTTTATTCGCATTTATCATATATTTTATCGCGAGTCAAAACTATTTTCAAAGAGTCTTTCAGGACGCTAATGAAATAGTAGCGCTCTCCTGACCTTGATAAGTCAGGATGCTGATAGTTCATTAGGACGCTGATAACGTTCAAGGTTGAATAGAACTGATTTATCAGAACGCTTACTTGTATAGTAGCGGCCTCCTTTATTAGTCAACCTCTGAAGTTGTCAGGAAGCTGACTTAGCATCAGCTCACTAAAAGATGTCTTAAGTTCTTCAAAGAATGTTTCTTTAAGGATGATGATAGTTATAAGTTGAACAATATATCAGGACGCTATCTGGATAGAAGTGCCCTCACCTTTAGGAATCAACTTATTAACTTTCAGGACGATAATTGTCCTTCAGCGTGTTTATGTCTTATTTAAAATGTTTTTAATCGGTAGGATGCTTACATTATTGTAGCGCCCTCATGATATGTTTGATGTTTTTAACTGGTAGGACACTTAAGTAATGTAGCGCCCTCATGTTTTGTTTTATGTTTTAAAGGCAGGACGCTTACTCGGATAGTAGAGCCCTCATGCACTTAGTCGTTTTAAAATATAGCAGGACGCTAACTATGCATTAGCGCCCTCAAGTTTAAATCGTCTAATTGACAAAGTAAGTTAGGATGCTTACGAGTTAGTAGTGCCCTCACTTAAGTGTTCAGCAGGACGCTTACACGTAATAAGCGCCCTCAAGGAACAAAACGACATTGTTGATATTATGCGTTAGGACACTGATTACGGAATCAGGATGTTAATTCAACAACTGTCACTGTTTGAATAAGTACACTATATCAATCTACTTTTTCAGAGCAGACCTTTGCACAGAGTCCTTTTTAGACCTATCAGAGATCGTCACTGATACATGAAATAAGTTTTTTTAAAACTTTCCTTTTTCATGAAATCTAAAAAGAACCAGAATGTTAGTGAAAATTTCAATTGCCATATTCATATAACATTCTAGCTGTTGTGTGTAAACGTTCATATTATTTGAACGTCAAATGTCTAACGGCTATGTCCTACTAAGTCTATATATACCAACACTTAGGACCAAACAACTTGCCCATCACTTTGTGTTGTGTCAATACTTTTTGAAAGTTAGTTATGTCAAAATGAATTTCATTTTCTAATCTTTCAAAGTATTTTTCACTGATACCTTTACGATTACAATAGATTTTCATATTGAGCTTCAATTATACTTTATCTTTGAAAATCTATCTTTATTGGTATCAACTCAAATTCTTAGCACTGGTTCATATTTGGTATCATTCTTGATAGAGATAGAATCTGAGAAATAGTTCAAGATATACAATTGTACTTTATTTCATATCTTAAGTATTGTATAGAACTATATCAGTAGTTGCGTTAACTACTGATCACTGAACCAAAAGTTTTCATACTTATATTTTATATCTATTTTGAAAACTATTTGTGTCTTTGATTTACACCAGTCCTTCGTGTTTTGAGTCAACGTTTATTTGGTATATTTTATTTTCGAAGAAGCACTGATTTTCATATCATATCATTCATTCTTTTCGAAACTGCACTTGAGCAATATCGAACATTGAAAGGTAAACGACTGAAGGTGTATTTCAACTTAGCATTACGTATTTCATATTTCATATCTTTGTAATGCTATGTACTGAGCTTAATTGTAAAATGTTCTACTACGTTAGAACCAACCAACATCTTAGTGTTGTAATGCTGGTGTGTTTCTGGACTGAAACAACCAGGACAAGTGAATGAAGTTCACTTAATGATTTCAAGATTGAAATCATGTAAGGTTATCTCTGAACATGTAAAAAAGAACCGGTTAATCCTCATCCCGCAAAAGGATAGGTGTGTCCTCAACCTTAAAAAGGATAGATTAACTCTCAGCCTTTAAAAGAAAATCGGTTCATCCTCATCCTGTAAAAGGATAGGCTATCTCTTGCCTGTAAAAGAGAAACGGTTCATCCTTAGCTCGTAAAAAGATAGGTCTGCCTTTAACCTGTAAAAGGGCAACTGTAATGGTTTGGTTCTCACCCGTAAGAGAATCCCTTAGTGATAAAGTTAAAATCCTACCTGAGGAGGTTAGGTAGTGGACATAGGCGCAACCGAACCACTATAAATCGTGTGTCTCACTTTTGCAATTTAGTCTGTGTTCTATTTTGCATCCAATTCTAGTACACCCATGTAAATTACTAAGTTATCAGAAGATAATTTTATAATTGACCATCGCACTCAATTCACCCTCCTCTTGGGTGGACCAACAGTCACTATACGAATCATGGGAACGGTTTAAAGAGTTGTCAAGGAAGTGTCCACAACATGGTTTTCAAGTGTGGATGCAAATTCAAATGTTCGATAATGAAATGACTGTTCTTACATGAACTTTAGGGGATGCGGCAGCTGGTGGTACTTTGTTGCGAAAAACAACAGAGAAAGTTCTCCATCTATTGGAAGAAATGGCTTCCAACAGTTATGAAATTCCTAGTGAGAAGTCTTCGGTGAAGAAAGTGGCTGGTGTTGGCCCAGATGTGTCCAAGAGGGAGGGGGTGAATTGGATACTTAGAAGATTTTAACCTTTCTTTTAATTTTGCGGAATAATGAAAGCAGATTGAACAAAGTATAGCAATGAGATACAGTAAATGTAAATGGGACAATGCAAGCAAGATTTATAGTGGTTCGGCCGCGCCTACATCCACTACTTAACCTCCTCAGTTAGGATTTGTTCAAACTCCACTACGGACCTTCTTACGGGTGAAGATCAAACTGGAACACTTTCTCAACTTACTGGTGTGAGAACTACCGTTTCTCAGGTTACGGGTATGAGAGGAAAACCTCTACTTACAGGTGAGAAAGAACCTATTCTCAACTTACTGGTGTGAGAAGACCGCTTACAATTTTGAGCAACACTTGCTCTAACTCAATGACTTACCCGTTACTACAATCTGATTACAGAATGAGATATGATTCCCTTTACTCAGAATCAAAGTGATACTTACAACGCTTTGGATTGAACCGTCTGTTGCCACAGATTCAACAAAATATGTATGATGAAGTTTATGCTAAAAATAGGTTCAAATAGCTTTTGTCTTCGTTAATGGGTTTTTGAAATTATGAAGAAGAAGATCGATCAACCCAGAAGACTTGAAGTTTTTCTTTCAAAAGATCGTAAGATCAAGCATAAGTGAAAGAAGACTAACTTTCAAAAAGTGTTTTGGCGCAAACGAAAACTGTTAATACGTTTTGAATGAATATCAATTTCGTATTTCATTAGTTAGTTTTTCTGCTCTGAGGCAGCACGTATATATAGGAATAACAGAGGGGCAATGGACTTGGTAATTTTGGCAGTGTAAGTTATTTCAAATATAACGTTAACATTCTTTCTAGAAATGGATCGATTCAACTTAATGCAAAACATATGACGGCGCTACTCAGCAAGCGTCTTTAATAGTTAAAATAATTTAAAAACAATTTTAAGTGTGCTGATGGACGATAAGCGTCCTGAAAGTTATTTAAGTTGATTCTAAAGATGAGGACGCTCCTACACAAGTAGCATCCTGATAATTCATTCAACTTATAACTTATCAGCGTCCTTAAAAATAGAAATCACTTAAAGATAAAAGATAATTTTTCAGCGAGCTGAAGTTAAATCAGCCTCCTGACGCTCTCAAAGGTTGATAAGAGAAAGGTCACCACTAACAAGTAAGCGTCGTTATTAATCAGATCAATTCATCCCTGAGCGTCTTGATATTTTATCAGCGTCCTGACTCATCAAGTCCAGGAGAGCGCTGCTAAAACATTAGCGTCTTGAAAGACTTTATAAAAGCGATTTTTGATTTCTCAATTAAAACACGATAAAACATAAAGTAACCAGATTAAATCAAACATGCAACCAATCGATTAAAACATGCAGGCATGCATATTGCTAAATCACATGGCATAGAAGGTCCTACGACCTATCATAATCTAATCATACAAATAAACATCTTCAAAAGATCATGGTCTTCAAGAAGATCTTTTAATACGTTTGCCATGCATCATTGAATCTTTGATATCTTCAAGTGAGATTAGATATGCCATATGTGCAGTAATATCATGAACAAAATGTAGTTTTATAGTCATCAAAATCTTACATAATAGGGACATATTCTCATAAGGGACATGAGGATAATTGGTTCAACAATCTCTCCCTTTTTAATGATTTCAAACACATTACTGTAGGCTTTGAAACAAGCTAATAAAGTGATGTATGTATGCATGAGATGAAATACTAATATTCCTTGTTTCATATGATATGAGTGTATTAGCAAGGAATGTACATAAACTATTACTAAGACTCCCCCTTAGTGTTATACTCCCCCTGAGTTTATGATGCTTCAATGATAATACTTTTTCCCCCTCTTGAAATATCAAAAAGAGTAAAGTATCATGAAATATATCTCCCCCATATGGAGGTAAGCATCAAAGTGCTACAGATCGATTTCAGAGAACATTCCAAGTTCTCTGCGAATATGAACAAACTGGTCTTTTGGTAGGGCTTTAGTAAATATGTCAGCTAGTTGTTCTTTGGTTCCAATATGAGATAATACGACTTCTCCATTTTTCACATGATTCCGTAAAAAGTGATGTCTTATTTGAATATGCTTTGCTCGGGAGTGCAATACATGATTTTTAGATATGTTAACAGCACTAGTATTATCACATAAAATTTTAACACATTGAATAAATATTTGAAAATCCTGAAGTTGTTTTATGTAAAGAACCTGAGAACAACAACTTCTAGCTGCAACATATTCTACTTCAGCTGTGGATAGTGCCACAGAATGTTGTTTCTTGCAGAATCAAGAAATCAGAGAATTTCCAAGAAAATGACAAAATCCGGAGGTACTTTTCCTATCAGTTAGACTGTCGGCATAGTCGTAGTCTACATAATTTTTGAGATCAAAAGTAGTACTTTTGGAATACCAAATTCCTAAATTTGTTGTGCCATTTATGTATCTGAATATTCGTTCGACACATTTTAAATGAGATCCTTTTGGTTCAAATTGAAATCTTGCGCATAGACATACACTGAACATTATGTCAGGCCGACTAGCTGTTGGGTACAGAAGACTTCCAATCATGCTTCTATAAAGTTTTGAATCAATTGATTTACCTTTTTCATCCTTATCTAATTTGATTGCAAAAGTACAAGGAGTGTCAATCGATTTCAAATTGTGCATTTGAAACTTTCTAACCATTTCCTTAGCATAATTTGATTGGCTTAAGAAGGTGCCTTTCGGCATTTGTTTAATTTTTAAGCTGAGAAAGTATGTAAGTTCTCTCATCATACTCATTTCAAATTCCTTCTGCATTAATTTTGAAAACTCATCACATAGTTCTTTGTTTGATGCACCAAAAATGATGTCATCCACATATATTTGAACAATGAGCATATTATCATTGTAGTGTTTGACAAACAAAGTTGGATCAATTTTTCCTTTTTGAAACTTATGATCTAAAAGAAATGAACTCAGTTGATCATACCAAGCTCTTGGAGCTTGTCTCATTCTATATAAGGCTTTGTGGAGTTTGAACACATATTCTGGGTCTTGAGCATCCTCAAACCCTGTTGGTTGTTCCACATATACCTCTTCATTGATGTAATCATTTAGAAAAGCACTCTTTATATCCATTTGGTATAAGGGAAAATCCTTGTAACAAGCGTAGGCAAGTAACATTCTTATTGCTTCTAGTCTTGCTACTGGGGCAAAAACTTCTTCGAAGTCTATGCCTTCTTCTTGGTTGTATCCTTGTGCAACCAGTTTAGCCTTATTGCCGACAATGATGCCTTGTTCATTCTTTTTGTTCCTAAAGATCAATTTGGTTCCTATAACCGATTGATGAAAAGGTCTAGGAACTAATTCCCATACTTTGTTGCGCACAAAGTGTCCTAGTTCTTCTTGCATAGTAAGAATCCAATTTTCATCTTTCAGTGCATGTTCCACTTTAATTGGTTCAAATTGTGATACAAAAGCAACAAGCTCTTGATCTTTTTGAATTGAGGCTCTAGTGGATACACCTTTTCTTGGATCTCCTAAAATCTGATCTTGGGAAAGACCTTGAAGTAGTCTATAATTTTTAGAAGATTCTAGAGATGGTTTAGGTTCAAGATCTATGACCTTGGTTTTCTTAGGTTCATCGTCATCAAAATTTACTTGCTTAAATTCATCCTCAAGACTTTTCTTATTAATACTTTCATCAAAGTTTACATGAATTAATTCTTCTACAGTTTGATTTGATTTGTTGAAGACTCTGTAGGCTCTACTGTGAGAAGAATATCCTAAGAATATTCCTATGCCATATTTAGGATCAAACTTGTCTAGGTTGACTTTATCATTTAGAATAATACATTTACATCTGAATACTCGGAAGTAACTGATGTTGGATGTTTTACCCTTTCATAGTTCATATGGAGTTTTATTGAAATCTTTTCTAATCAGAACTCGGTTCATCACGTAGCAGGCAGTGTTTATAGCTTCACCCCAAAAATGATTTTTAGTGTTATACTCATTGAGCATTGTTCTACACATCTCCTGCAGAGTTCTGTTCTTTCTTTCAACTACACCATTTTGTTGTGGTGTCTTAGGGGTTGATAGATGGTGAGTGTAACCTTGATTGTTGCAAAATTCATCGAGATTTTTATTAACAAATTCACCACCTCTATCACTCCTAATTATGTTGATTTTGTACCCTTTTTCATTTTTGACTCTTTTATAGAATTTTATAACGGTGTTTCACAAGCATCAGATTTATGAGCTAATAGAAATACCCATGTAAATCGAGTAAAGTCATCAACAATCACAAACACATATGATTTACCACCTAAGCTGTGGGTTTTAGTTGGTCCGAAAAGATCCATGTGAATTAGTTCGAGAGCTCTAGAGGTTGATTGATGCCTCTTAGATGATCTGGTGTGCTTGCCAAGTTGACATGGTTCACAAACCTTGTCATTTGAGTAAGTTCCTTTCGAAATTCCCGTGGCCATATCATGTTTAACAATCATAGATATGTTGTCCATATTGATATGAGCTAATCTCCTTTGCCATAGGCATGCATCATTACCAGAGATAGCACTTAAACACGTTACATTTTGTTTCTTCATGTCATTGAAGTTTGTGCAATACACATTCTTAGTTCTAGATGTCATGAATGCAACAGTTTTATCAGCATGCTTGACAATACACCTATTTGCCTCAAATGAAATGTCATAACCTTTGTCACATAATTGACTTATGCTCAAGAGATTATGCTTCAACCATTTAACATAAAGTACATCAGATATGGATAGAGAATCGTTACTAATAGTTTCAATGCCTCCAATATCACCTTTGCTATTGTCTCCGAAGGTGACCTTTTCTCCTTTCTTCTTTTCAAGGCTCAGAAAGTTAGATTTATCTCCAGACATGTGCCTGGAACAGTCGCTGTCTAGATACCATACATCTTCGTTTTTGCATATTTACACAACATAAAATATTTTTGACTTTGGTACCCATGCTTGCTTGGGTCCATGCATGTTAGCATCAGTAAGAACAGATTTTTCAATCCATGGATGTTTTTTTCTTTTCTTTCTACGTAAGACATTGCATCTGAGTATTGTATGACGTTCCCTATGACATTTGTTGCATTTTGGTCTCTTGGTCAGTACGGTGTCGTACTCCTTTTGTTTAGACCCATGAGTATAGCTTAGTCTAGTCTTGTCGAATGCACATTTTTGTGACCCTAACATCATGTCAAATATATTTTGACCATTTGTGAATTTAATCATTATGCAGTGCAGGTCTTCATTTTCTTTTCTAAGAGTTTCATTTTCATTTTTCAGTTTTCCAACAACTTTCTTAAGTTGTTCATTATCTGGAGACAGTTCGTTTGGCTCTTCTTGTTGGAATTCAATTTCCTTAAGAACTTCTTCAACACTATGCTTAAGTTTTTCATTCTTCCTAATCTCTTTACTAAGTTTTGACTTAAGCTTTTGAATATAAATGTTGAACTCATGCGATTTGTCAGTAGGTTCAGTTTTTACCTATGTGCTTGCCATTAAGCATAATGCAGCCGTGTGATCTGAATCCACTTCATCTTCGCTTGAGCTTGAATCATCCCATGTGGCTTTGAGAACTTTCTTGCCTTTTCTGTAAGAGCTGGTGTTCTTCTTAAATCTTATGGGGCATTCACTCCTTATATGATCTGGTTTGTTACAACCGTAACATATTAACTCTACAGGTTTAGACTCGGGTTTCTTTCCTTTGTGAAACCTTGAGTAAGAGTTATTCTTACTCTTTCTCCTAAGTATCTTATTGAACATTCTGGATAACATAGCCATGTCATCTTCTGAGTCTGGATAATTTTCAGAATCAGTTTCACCATTGAGAGCAATTGATTTCTTTTCTTTTTCCTCAATCTTGACCGAACACATTGTCTCTTTTAGCTTCATTTCATGAACCACTAATGAACCACACAGTTCATCAAAGTGTATTTAACCATATTCTTGGCTTCTTCTATGGCTGTGGCCTTGGGTTCCCATGCTCTGAGTAGACCTCTTAGAAAATTTCTAACAGTTTCTTCTTGGTCATAGATTTTTCCTAGGTTCTTCATCTTATTGATGTTTATTGTAAATCAAGCAATAGCTTCAGCTATCAAATCAGTTTCCTTCATCCTATAGGTTTCATATTTTTTAGCTAACAGTTGGAGCTTTGCCTTTTTAACTTGCAAAGTTCCTTCGTGGGTGACCTCTAACTTGTTCCAAATTTCCTTAGCAGTTTCACACGTACTAACTCTATTGAACTATTCGACTGATAAACTGCAAAAAACAAAATGTTTACATCTTGGTTATTCAATAGTTCTTTTTTTTTTCTTTAGCACTCCATTCGTCTATATCCTTTTGGACAATAGCACCATCAACCATTTTAGTAGGCGTTGGACAGCCATGTGTCACAACATCCCACATCTCTAGATCTTGGGCTTTAAGGTAATACCTAATCTTAGTTTTCCAGTGTGAATAGTTTTCTTCCTTGAACAGTGGTGGTCGGTTGGTGGAGTTTCCTTCACCTGAGAGAGAAGTACTTCTTTCGTTTTGTCCTACCATACTCAATAAAAAATGGTTAGATACTTTGATGGTTAACCTGCTCTGATACCAATTGTTGGCCCGGATATGTCCAAGAGGGGGGGGAGGGTGAATTGGACACTTAGAAGATTTTAACCTTTCTTTTAATTGTGCGGAATAATGAAAGCAGATTAAACAAAGTATAGTAATGAGATACAGTAGATGTAAATAGGACAATGCAAGCAAGATTTATAGTGGTTCGGCCGCGCCTACATTCACAACCTAACCTCCTCAGTTAGGATTTGTTCAAACTCCACTATGGACCTTCTTACGGGTGTAGATCAAACCGGAACACTTTCTCAACTTACTGGTGTGAGAACTACTGTTTCTCAGCTAATGGGTGTGAGAGGACCGTTTCTCTACTTACAGGTGAGAAAGAACCTATTCTCAACTTACTAGTGTGAGAAGACAGCTTACAATTTTGAGCAACACTTGTTCTAACTTAGTGACTTACCCGTCACTACAATCTGATTATAGAAGGAGATATGATTCCTTTTGCTCACAATCAAAGTGATACTTACAATGCTTTGGATTGAACCTTCTGTTGCCACAGATTTAGCGAAATATGTATGATGAAGTTTATGCTGAAAACAAGTTCAAATAGCTTTTGTCTTCGTTAATGGGTTTTTGAAATAATGAAGAAGAAGATCGATCAACCCAGAAGACTTGAAGTTTTTCTTTCAAAAGATCGTAAGATCAATCACAAGTGAAAGAAGACTAACTTTCAAAAAGTGTTTTGGCGCAAAGGAAAACTGTCAATACGTTTTGAATGAATATCAGTTTTGTATTTCATTAGTTAGTTTTTCTGCTCTGAGGCAGCACGTATATATAGGAATAACAGAGGCGCAATGGACTTGGTACTTTTGGCGCTCTAAGTTATTTCAAATATAACGTTAACATTCTTTCTAGAAATGAATCGATTCAGCTTAATGCATATTACGACGATAACACCTGAATCATCCGATCCTTTCATGAAAGAGGAATGTTCTGACAAAGTTTTAGAACGTTTCAAAAAGTTCTGAACAGTTGTACGATTCTAAAAAGTTATGAAAAGTATTCGTACGTTTCTGAAAAAGGTTAACAGAAATGACAGTAATGTCAGAACAACAAAAATATCTTTTTTGTCGTTTTGCTCATTTGAGGGCGCTCATAGAACATCAACGTCCTACTGAACAATGAAGTGAGGGCGCTACTAAACAGTAAGTGTCCTGACTTGTTTTGACAATTAAACGACTTAAAGCATGAAGGCGCTACCTCGCAGTAAGCATCCTGCTTTGTTTTAAAAATGCAAAACATATGAGGGCGCTACTCAAGAGCAAGCATCCTGAACATTTAAAACAATTTTAAAACAATTTTAAGCGCGTTGACGGACGATAAGCGTCTTGAAAGTTATTTAGGTTGATTCTAAAGATGAGGGCACTCCTACACAAGTAGCCTCCTGATCTGATAATTCATTCAACTTATAACTTATTAGTGTCCTTAAAAATAGAAATCACTTAAAGAAAAAAGAAAATTTTTCATCAATCTCAAGCTAAATCAGCGTCCTGACACTCTCAAAGGTTGATAAGAGAAAGGTCACTACTAACAAGTACGCGTCCTTGTTAATGAAATCAATTCAACCTTGAGCTTCTTAACATTTTATCAGCGTCATGACTCATCAAGAACAGGAGAGCGCTGCTAAACCATTAGCGTCCTGAAAGACTTTATAAAAGCAATTTTTGATTTCTCGATTAAAACACGATAAAACATAAAGTAACCGGATTAAATCAAACACGCAACCAATCGATTAAAACATGCAGGCATGCATATTGCTAAATCACATGGCATAGAAGGTCCTACAACCTATCATAATCTAATCATATAAATAAACATCTTCAAACGATCATGGTCTTCAAGAAGATCTTTTAATACATTCGCCATGCATCATTGAATCTTTGATACCTTCAAGTGAGATTAGATATGCCATATGTGCAGTAATATCATGAACAAAATGTAGTTTTGTAATCCTCAAAATCTTTCATAATAGGGACATATTCTCGTAAAGGACATGAGGATAATTGGTTCAACAACTGGTTTGTTTGAGGTTGATCCCATCACAACACTAGCGGCACAAATGTCCATCCTCATACATCATGAGCGGCTTTGTCTAAACAAGGAGCCCCTCCTACCATTAAATCTGCAGCAACTGCCAATATGGTGTATTCAAGAGTGGACACTAATGAAGAACAAGTGCAATTTGTGAATAACCGGACATATAATTATTGGAGTAATGCACCATTACCAAATCAATATCACCTAGGCATTTGCAATCATAAGAATTTTTCCTACTCCAATATGAGGAATGTGTTGCAACCTCCACCGGGCATACCTATGCAAGCACAAGAGAAAAAACCCTCTTTGGAGGACCTTTTGAGGGGTTTTATAATAGAGTCTAAATTGAGGCTTGAGAAGACCAAATCCAGAATGGATAATTTGGAGGCTTCGGTGAAGAATATTGAAGTTCAAATTGGGCAACTTGCTTCAGCTATTAGGACCCAACGATAAGGCTAATTCCCTAGCAACACTCAAGTTAATCCAAAAGAGCAGTGTAAGGCAATTACTCTAAGAAGTGGAAAAGAAATTGAAGGGGTTGATGTACAAAGCAAAAACAAAAAGACCACCCCTACATCATCACCACCAAGTGATCAAGAGAAAGAGTCGAATCAAGAGGAGCTCAAGAAAGACGAGCCAAAGAAGAGGCCATACCGGCCGAGTTCCATCACCTTTCTGGATAACCTTCCTATTCTCAAACACCCATCTACCATTCCCTCAACGTTTTCAGAAGAAAAGGCTTGATGAACAATTTGCAAAATTTTTAGAAATTTTCAAGAAAATTCACATCAATATTTTTTTTTGCAGATGCGTTGGAGCAGATGCCTAATTATGTCAAATTCATGAAAGATGTGATGTCGAAGAAAGAAAGCTTGAGGAGTAGTAAACGGCAAAGCTGACAGAGGAATGTAACGCCATTCTTCAAAAGAAGCTACCTCAGAAATTGAAAGATCCAGGTAGTTTTACTATACC
Source organism: Paratinospora sagittata (assembly GCA_035771175.1). Taxonomy (NCBI): domain Eukaryota; kingdom Viridiplantae; phylum Streptophyta; class Magnoliopsida; order Ranunculales; family Menispermaceae; genus Paratinospora; species Paratinospora sagittata. The sequence continues at coordinate 29,395,219 of CM069598.1, read as the reverse complement.
TTGCACTATCGATACCTATATTTTTGATAAAGTTTTATGTGATCTAGGTGCATGTATTAATTTAATGCCTTTGTCTGTTTTTAGGAAATTGGGAATGGGCAAGGTGAAGCCGACTACCATCTCATTGCAGTTGGTGGATCGTTTTCTCACTAATCCTCAGGGCATAATTGAAGACGTCTTGGTAAAAGTTGACAAATTCATTTTCCCTGATGATTTTGTGGTGCTTGATATGGAAGAAAATGGAGAGATACTATTGATACTTGGGAAACCTTTCTTTGCTACTGGACAAGCATTGATAGATGTGGAGCGTAGTGAGCTGACTCTGAGAGTTAATGAGGAAGAGGTGATGTTCAAAATCTACAACACACCCAAACTTCCAGAGAAGATAAGCACTTGCTACCAAATAGAAGTGCATGGAGGTTCTGTTCAAGAGATTCTTATGGATGAAACACCGACAGATCCGTTGGAGCAATATATTGTCAAAGTAGAGAATTTAGATAATCCTCCTTCAATGGAGTGGATGGACCCTTATTTGATGTATCATGTTGAAGAGGACAAGTTGCTGCATAGTTTAGGGGCACTGAAGTGCATAGATGGGTATCTTCTTCGAGCCAAGAGTCAACGATTGAAGGAATACTATGGCATAGACTAAGGGAATGTGTAGGTCATTCTTCGTGATGATCCACCTTGAATAGAACAAAAAGGAGTCGGGTTGAGGACTATAAACTAAGTGCTTGTTGGGAGGCAACCCATCGATTTTAGTATTCTTTTATTTTTGTGCTATTTCTTTTTCCTTACCATTGATTGTTTTATTTCTTTTATTTTTCTTCCAAGGTTCTAACTCAAGTTTGGGGGTCCTCTATCGAGCTATACGGAGAGGAGGAAAGCGTTCATGATGTGGAAACTACAACCCTTGGGGTTTAGGGGGTTCTCGAAGCCTTTCTTAGTTTACTTTAAGCTATTCTCTTATTATTTGTTTCTTTTGAAGCATTGAGGACAATGCTTGTTTTTAGTTTGGGGGTGTAGTTGTTCTTTGAAAATGTAGATGAAAACAAACAATAAAAGAATGGGGATTGAGTGTAAGTAGTTGAATATTTGAAATGGGGTATATGTTTTTATTTAGGGTTTTTGGATTCTATATGTAATGTGTTGGATGTTTTGAAAATTATCAAAGTGCTTAGGGTGTTTTGAGCTTAAATTTTCCTTTTTTTCCCTGGCCTTACATTACAACTTATGAAAGATCTATTGATTCTGAATGGTATGTGATCTACATTAGTGGAGAGTAGTGTGAAGGACTTGCCTATGGAGTTCATTTTAAAAATATATATACTTTGAGATCATATGTATTTTACACTTACTTGCACTTGTCTATGAAATTCATGAGTGGTTTTATGCAATTGACTATGTGTTGGTGTGTTTTAGAATGGAAAACGAGGTTAGGTAAGTGGTTGGAATGAAATTCTAGACATCTCTAACACTTTTGACATTTTTATGATGAGCTATTATCTTTTTAATATGATCTTAGAGGCCATGATGTTGATGTCGATATTGTTTTTTCAAATCAAATTTTAATTTGTTTAAGAATATGATGCTAGAATGTGATATGAGTTTGTAAGTTGAATTTTAGTTTTGCTTTCCCTTTGCTCGGGATGATCAAAGTCCTAAGTTTGGGGGTATTTGATGAGTTAGTTATTGAGATATGTTTTGAGTAAGTTTTAAATGATATTTAGGATGATTTATTCATTTATTAGGTTGGTTTATGTTACTTTTGATTTAGTTGGTAGTTTATTCAAATTTCGGTATTTGATGCTTTATTTCGATTTTTTACTTTTATAAGTTGATTAAGTTGATTATACAAGTGTGTTCAGTAGTTTTGCTTTGTTTTGTAGGTGTTTAGATGTGTTGAAAGTTGATTTGGATGATGGAAACATAATACATGAAGATGGAATGAAGATACATGATGTTGCGACCCCCTCTGTAGGGTGATATTACGACCGACACAAAATATCATATACGACATACCTAAATGTATATGATACTCTGTCAGCCTCTTCCTAAAAGAAATTACATAAAATCCACTAATTTTTTTTTTGCCAAAACCACCCCATAAATACGAGGTTCCACATACACCTGATAATCTCATCTTGTATCCACAATTTCAAACACATGAATCAAAATCATTTAACATCCATAAATACATCAACCCATACATACATATACCTTTCCATATCATCATATGTATCAATTTCAACTTATATATAATTGATTAACCATTTTATACATAGTTTAGTGTTATATATATATATATATATCCAAATATGGAAGATAACCCAAAGTTTCCAACTCATACATACATTCAGAAAAGAGAAACGACAAGCATAACTTAGCTCTGTAGCCTTGCCCTTGCCCTTGTAATCACTACTTGTAATGAGAGGAAATTTGGGGTGAGCTACATCAAGCTCAGTGAATAATCTATCTATGGCATTACATATGCATTTAAATAAATCATGGCATTTGAAACAACATTATAAACCATATGCAAGTCATTATGAAATAGCAATATATGATCAAGATAATTCATGTCATTCCTTTACAATTTAATCAATGCATATTTTCATAAAACATATGCTCATGATACTGGGGTATGGGTTAAGTCTGTATCCTTTTTATATGTCTATAAAAGGAAAACCCGACCTCATCTGACCAGATCAACACTATCAGGTAATGAGTGAGTCTATACCCCTATCATGCATACATAAGGAGAACCCGACATCATTTACCATCCTATTCAATAATTCCCAATGCCACGGATGGAATCATCTCATACCTTACTTACTTCGGCAAGCCTTGGTATTATCAATGCTCAAAATACATTTTTTTATGCATTCAATCCACAATGCAATAATTCATGACATGCTTACATTTCATAAAACAAGATTTATATACTACAATGCCATACATAAAACCAAGATAGAAATACTCACAATGCACAAAAATTTCTAAGTTCAATACTCTTCCCAATACTTTACATAACCCAATTAGCTCAACTAGCTAACTTGCACACTTTTCAGCACCATGTACAGCACAAGTAGCTCAATGTGTGTGTTGTCCAACTCACCAACTTCAAAATTCCTTCTACAAATATCTGCAATTATCATTGCCAAACTATTCCCAATCAATGACCAATCTTAAATAACATCTAAAACAGATCAAATCACCATTGAAATACAACTCCAAACCCTCAGTTGGTTCATCACAGCTGGGTTGGAGAATTATCATTTTCAACCATGAAAAATCACATATTTCACCATTAATCAACTTAGAAATGAGCAAGGAATCATTTACCTTTGATTTCCTCCAGCAATTCAAAACATTTTCAGATCAAACCCTCATTTCCAAGCTCTCAATCTAGCCATGGAAATCATCTAATTTTCACTTATATTGCACAACTTGAAGAGAGGAATTCAAATATTAACTATTTAACTAAAATTAACTAATCCTTACCTTGGATTTTGTTTCCTTTCTTTCCTCTGTCTTTAACAAGCTCAAATGAGTTAGAATGGTCGAGCAATTGCGTTAAAATACGCACATACCGCCTCACCGACCACTTTAAAAAAATTGTCAAATGCACCGAGGAGCGCTGGGAGCATGCTTCTCCTTTGCAGGAGCGTGCTTGTCCCCCTTAGGAGTGCGCTTCTCTAAAAAATTCTAGAAAATGCAGCTCTCGGGTTTTCACCACTGGAGCGCGCTTCTCCTCCAAGGAGCGGGCTTGTCAAAGCTCCAGGTGAAAATTTCAATAAGTGTTGGGTTTCCAATGCTATGTCTAGGGTCCCAATACAATTACTACCCTAAAATACGTGCATTCAACCTATTCTAAGGCCATGTACATACATATACACGTACGAATACACCTTACAATGCATATAAGTCAATGTACAAGTTTGACTCGTAAGTACGAGGCGTTACAATCTCTCCAACTTAAGGGATTTCATCTTCAAAATTTAAATCAAGGAATATACCTCAAGTGGCGAACAAATCCGAAAACTGCTCCCATATTTGATCTTCTCGCTCCCAAGTTTGCTCTTTATTATCATGAAACTTCCATTTGATCCTAACTAGTGGAATCTGCTGTTCATGAGTTTTTGAACTCGTTTGGCTACGATCTGAATTAGTTGTTCTGGATATGTTGTGTCCTCCCCAACTAGTAATTGGGTTACATCCAAGACATGAGTAGGATTTGGATGATATTTCCTCAACATAGACACGTGAAAAACATTATGGACACCAACCAACTGTGATGGTAGAGCAAGTCGGTAAGCCAATGGACCTATCTGCTCAAGGATCTTGAACCGTCCCACAAATTGCGGTGCAAGCTTTCCTCTAACCTCAAATCTCATTTGGCCTTTCATTGGAGAAACCTTCAACAGAACATGTTCTCTCACTGAAAACTCTAGAGGTCTATGCCTCTTGCCAAAATAAATTTTTTGACGATCTTGGGTTGTCCATAATTTCTGTCTGATCTGTTTAATATTTTCCGTGTGATTTATAATAATAGCTGGCCCCAGGGTGTCATGCCAATACTGGCCTGATACCTGTTATTGTGAAAAAACTCACACAGATGAAGATACTCTCCCCAATTCCCACCAAACGCCAAAATACAGGATCTGATCATATCCTCCAGCATCTGTATCACCCTCTCAGTCTGGCCATCTGTCTGAGGATGGAATGTTGTATTAAGATGGAAATGTGTCCCAAATCGAGTCCGTATTGAATGACAAAACCTCGATGTAAATCTTGGATCTCTGTCTGATACAATAGATACGGGAAACCCATGTAATCTCATAATCTCACGTATATACAATTTGCTTAGTATGTCTAAACAGTCTGGTATTCCTCGGTAAAAAATGAGCAGACTTAGTCAGCCTATCAACGATGACCCAGATGGTATCGTATTTACTATGAGATCTGGGTAATCCTGTAATAAAATCTATTGTAATATGTTCCCATTTCCATTCTAGAATAGACAATGGTTGCATCTGTCCTCCAGGTCTGCGGTGTTCAGCTTAACCTGTTGACATACTCCACATTTATGGACATACTTTGCTATATCCTTGTTCATCCCATGCCACCAAACTGTTATTTTCATGTCTTGATACATTTTGGTTGCTCTTGGGTGAATAGTATACTGAGATCTATGTGCTATCTGGAGGAACTCAACTCTTAACTCATAATTGACAGGAACCATAATCTCCCATGATATCATAATACACCATATGAATCTTGTTGCCAATCAACTCGTTTCATTCTATTAGCCCATGCATTATACATATCAAAATCAGGATCATGCTGCTGCAAATCTTTGATTTTCTGAATATGAGAATCAATAAGTTGTATATGCATCTGAGTAAAAATATCGACATGCGAGGCGATAAAAGTACTCTCATCACTGTAGCTCTCTCTAATAATCGCCACCATGCCAGTCTTTGTACGTTTTCTACTCAGTGCATGAACAACTACATTTGCCTTCCCAGGATGATACTCCAGTGTGAAGTCATAATCCTTCAAGAGTTCTAGCCATCTTTTTTGCCTCATATTCAATTCTTTTATCAAATAGATACTATAGACTTTTATGATCTGAAAATAATGTGAACTTCCCACTGTAGAGATAATGCCTCAACAGTTTCAATGCAAAGAATACTACAGCCAATTCCAAATTATGCACAGGGTAATTCTGCTCATGCATCTTCAACTATTTTGATGCATAAGCTACCACTCTACCCTCCTACGTCAACACACAACCTAGACCGGAATGCGATGCATCTGTATAGATCACCAACTCTTTCCTAGTCTTTGGAAGTAGTAAAACACTAGTGCAATAGTTAACTTCCTCTTCAGCTCTGTGAATGTCTCTTCACAAGCTACAGTCAACACAAAAACTACATTTTTTTGAGTCAGCCTGGTAAGTGGTACAACCAACTTGGAAAAACCTTCGACCAATTTTCTATAATAGCTGATAAGTAGAGTTTTGGTTAGTGTTTTGAATGCTAATTTGTAAGATTTTTAGGTGCATTTAGTTAGTTTTTAGGTGTTTTTGCATAATTAGTTCAGTCAGTTGTTTTAGGTTCATTTAGGTGTTTTGTTGTGTTTTAGATGGTAGTTTTAGGTGTTTTCATGAATTGCATGCATTAGATTAGTTTAGGTAAATAATCATAATTTTTAAAAAAATTTCCTTAAATCATTAGTTGCATTTTCATATTGATAATCTCACATTTTGCATGTTAATACATATTTACATTTAGACTTTTAATACTTGTTTAGATCACTTACTTGTGTTTTTATGTTTTGTTTTGTAGGAGAATAAAGAGCTTTAAAGTGATTAAATGAGGCATAAAAGATGGAGAAAAAGTCCCAAGGCATTGCACAAGAAGTCCCATGGAGAAAAAAGTGCGAAACCATGAAGAAAATGCACAAAATGGGGCATTTCACGTTCTGGGCGCCGAGGCGCTGTTAAGAAAACTTTTGCACAATGTTTGTATTTTTGCCATATCTTGGGTTATACAACTCAAAATTGGATGCGGTTTTTTTCTACTTCTTATAGACTTAAAGGGCTATCATATAAAAGGTTTTGGAGTCACAAAAAAAATGGACTAAAAGAACATATAGGGTTTGCAAAAAGGAGGAGAGAAAGGGAAGCAAGAAAGAAGAGGAAAATGTTTGGAGAAGTTGCAAGTTTTGCAAGAGGAAGAAAAAGAAGATCTTCAATGGGGTTTTATCTTTTGATTTCTATTTCTTAAAGTCTTGCAATATTTCCCTTCCTTGTTCTTCATCTTTTCTATCTTGTTTCCATGGATTCAATGTTGGGTTAATTGAATACTCTAGGGTTTTGATTGAACTATTTTGAATCTTAAGATTTGATTATCTTTTATGTGTTGTTGAGCAATTTCCATGTTTATGTGCCATTGTCAATGCTTCATGCTTTCATATTGCTGATCACTTTTTGAATGAATTTAGATTTGATATCTAACACTTGGAAAAGGGGATATTGAATTGGAGCAAGATAATTACAACCTAGGAAATTTGTATCGTGTTGGGAGACCTACAAAACCCTTTGAATCCGTTTAGAATGAATCAAAGATTTTAGTGTGTTCTTGTTCGATTGACCTATCACTCAGGAGAGGGGGTTGATAGTTTAGGGATAGATATTCAAGTTGACACTCGGGAGAGGGACTTGAATGATTAAAGATTCATGGTTTATAAATCTAGGACTTAATTCAATAACACAATATTTAGAGATCTAAAGAAACAACATAGTGATATCAAACCCCTAGAACTTATTATCCATTGATTTATCTCCAATTTTTATTTCATCTTGTTTGTTTCTATTTGCTTTTGTTTAATTTGCATTTTATCCATTAATTCACTCCACTTTTATCACCTAGATAACATCAAAAGCATTGTAGAATTGAGCACTTTTAACAAATAAAATCGCCTTCCCTGTGGATACGATAACCCACTCACCATGGGTATTATAACTTGATATTCGTATACTTGCAAATCTAAATTTATCGCATCAAGTTTTTGGTGTCGTTGCCGGGGAAGGTGTCATTTTTTCTTTTATTAATACCAATTTAAAGTGATTTTGGTCTTAATTTAGGTATTTTTGTTTGTTGTTATATGTTAAAAAAATATAATTTTTTTCCCTTTATTTGATTTTTCTTTTATTTGATTTTATTGTTATTTGATTTTTCTTTTTATTGTTTCTTTTTGTATAAATGGCGTACAATTACAGCCACTCCACTTTCCAAGATGATTTTGGACAAAGTGATCCTATGGCAACATTATCGACAACAATGTCTTACATTCAATGTCAATTGTCCCGTCTTGACCAAAATGTATCAAATCTTATTGAGGCAAGAAATCACCAAGCAATGGAAATATTGAGAGTTGCAAACATGGGATATGCAAGAATGGGTCCAAGTATGGAGCATGTTCAATATGGTTACCATTAGGCATATGATTATATGGGTGATCCTTCACCTTATCATTACCATCCGGGTAGCTATAACCAAGAGGACTACTCCTACACCTATTCATGGAATGGCGTGCAACCTCAACCTAGCATGTATGATCAAATTTGCAAGCATGAGAACTACTCCCACGATCAAGTTGAAAAGAAGCCCTCCTTAGACGAGATTGTTGATGAGTTTTTATCAACATCGAAGCATATGGAGGAGATGTTGAGTTCAATCATGAATGGGATAGTTCAAGTAGGGACACTTGCTTCAAACAATGATGGAGACTATGTTAAGGGGGATAATTTTCTATGCCAGGAGATGACACCACCACCACCACCAGGACAGTTGACTATTCTTGAAGAAATGCAAAGATATGAGGCTTTGAAAAGAGAAGAAATGAATACTCAAACACACATGACACCACCACCATGACAATTGAGTATTCTAGAAGAAATGCAACATTATAAAGCCTTGAAGAAAGAAGAAATGAATAGTCAACAGGTGGATGTGCTCGAGTGTGATGATCAAGAGGTGCTTATGGATGCGCAATCAATCGAACACATGATGCCATATGTTGAAGAGGTACCTATAAAGGTGGAATGTCAGGACCCTTTCACAATCCCTTACGGAATACTGACCGGCACAAGAATCTAACCATCTTATCGCCCATAGGACCATTAGATCCCTGTTAAGCCTCAACCGAGACTCTGACAGAGTCTTCCCTATAAACTGGACATCTCACACATCTCAAATAACCTGATAAACTATCTCATCAACACACACACACACACACACACACACACACACACACACACACACACACACACACACACACACATATATATATATATATATATATATATATATATATATATATATCACATCAATCCAAATATATATATATATATATATATATATATATATATATATCATCATTTTCATCAAAATATTAGATTATCATCATCATACTCACTATTAAAATTTCAACCCTGTTAACACACCATCTACTTAGTTATACATGTGGGGTTATATACATATATTTACAAAATCAAAATAACATCACATGTATACCAGTATCAACCTACATCAAAACAACTCTTAATTCTTTTGGCAAGGCACACTCCTATCTCTGATAAGCTATTCCTTTTCCCTTATCTGCAACTGAAGGACCTGTAAAATTTAGGAATAAAATGAGCCAACGGTGCCCAATGAAGTAGAATCCAATCATATCGTCATCTATACATCTACATCACCATGCATGCTTGTGTATATTATGCAATTCAACATGCAAATACCAATGTACATTCACATTCTATATAATATGCAAATCACATTCATATGCAACATAACAATCCATTCTCATTCACATTTGCGACTACCTTTCCCAAGACTTATGTAAATACATCATCAATAGGTATTAACTTCATAACTCAAACCACCATATATTCTTACCACAACATTTCAACTAGAATGTACTAATGGACTAGTTCTTGGTATTATCCTGTACTGACCAACTAGTGTTATAAGAGTGAATGTAAACCGTACTTTAATTCCGAGAAGACATTCCTCTTTTGAACACAAGTAGCTTTCCTTGCATATAATACGAGAATCATCATCACATTTTCAACTGAACAAATTTCTATAGAACCTTTAAATCTAACTAGGATCACGAAACCCGATTATTCTTGTAGGGAACAACTCAACCTACTTCGAATGTGCAAAAGTTTAGTTCCAATAGATTTATTAGTTCATACAAACAATCTCTATGTTATCTCATGCAACAACCATCATACAAATGAACAAGCATTCAATATACATAATATGATGACACAAATGAATAATAAGACTGAAATTCTACTCACAACCGAATTGTGAGAATACTCATCCCCACACTACCAATTAACTTCACACCTCTATTCAAACTTGCACATATTATTAGTACACATCAATACAATTATTCGACATCTCATCCTAGTCTCATAATCAATTTAATACACCATTTCCATTTCATTTTCTACAATTTCCCCAATTCCGTTACTATTTCCACAAGCTGGAAATCTACAAATTTCTTTCCTAAATTCAATTTTACAGCAAATCCACTTGAAAATAGTAGAAATTAACATTAAAGCTAATCCTACATGTTTCCACCATCATTTCCCCCAATTTCCAACTAGGTCAACCCTCAAATTCGAATTGCTCAACTATGCAACCACAAATTTGATGTATAAATTCTAAATATGGATGATTTCTAGGTAATTTGGGTTAAGAAATACAAATCCCATCATTTCCAACCCATTTCCAACAAAGAGCATCAAAAACCTCAGTTGGAAAACGTCCAAATCACCATTTATTACAAAATTTAAATGGTTAGAAAGGTTGTTTTCATTCTAGATAGCAATTTCATGGAGAAAAACTGGAGAAAAGACTTACCTCAACTCGAATTTGGTGAGAATTTCCCGCCGTAACCCACTTTACTCCTTTCCCCCTTTCGTCATTGCCGAAATGAGCAAGTGAAATTGATTTGGGTATTTTATTTTGTGCACACCGACCCACCGACCAACTTAAAAAAAACTGGATTTTAAGGTGAGAAGCGCGCTTCTCATGGGTTCCTGAACATTCTACTCTCTATTTTACGCAAGGAGCGCGCTCATCCCTTTTCCTCATAATTTCCACTCTCGAGTTTTCGCAAGGAGCACGCTCCTCCCAATGAGGAGCACGTTCTCCCCTGCCCAGAAACTCTATCTGTTTTTTGTACAGAGGAGCGATCTCCTCCCCTCTTGGGAGCGTGCTCCTAAGCCCAAATTCCACTTTTTACTCACTTTTTCACCTATTACTTCCCCCGATTGGTCTCCCAATCAAATTTGCACTATTAAATATTAAACACATGTAAATCAAACATCACAAAACATACTACACACATCATTAAAGAAAAAAGTTTGGGGGTCCCATTTTATGAAATTGAGGGTCCTTACAATTATTGTCTTCATTGACGATATCTTAGTTTATTCCAAGACTCGGGAAGAGCATGAGCAACATCTCCGGATTATACTACGGACACTAAGAAAGCATAGGTTGTGTGCCACGCTCAGTAAGTGTGAGTTTTGCATAAACGAGATGAGATTTTTGGGTCATGTGGTTGGTGCAGAGGGGACATATGTTGATTTTGCCAAGGTGGAGGCAATTATTAATTGGCCAAGACCGACCACAGTGAAAGAAATTCAAAATTTTATGGGTTTAGCAGGCTATTGATGCGATAAATTTAGATTCGCAAGTGTTCGAATATCAAGTTATAATACTCCATAGGGAAGGTGATTTTATCTGTTAAAAATGCCCAATTCTACGATGCTTTTGATGTTATCTAGGTGATCAAAGTGAAGTGAATTAATGGATAAAATGCAAATTAAACAAAAGCAAATCAATGGATAATAAGTTCAAGGGGTTTGATATCACTATGTTGTTTCTTTAGATCTCTAAATATTGTGTTATGGAATTAAGTCCTAGATTCATAAACCATGAATCCTTAATCGTTGAAGTCCCTCTCTCGAGTGTCAACTTGAATATCTATCCTTAAACAATCAACCCCCTCTCCCGAGTGATAGGTCAATCGAACAAGAAGGCACTAAGATCTTTGATTCATTTGAAACGGTTTCAAAGGGTTTTGTAGGTTTCCCAACATGATACATATTCCCTAGGTTGTAATTATCTTGCTCCGATTCAATATCCCCTTTTCCAAGTGTTAGATATCAAATCTAAGTTCATTCAAAGAGTGATCAACAATTTGAAAGCATTAAGCATTGACAATGGCAAATAAACATGGAAATTGCTCAACAACACATAAAAGATAATCAAATCTTAAGATTCAAAATAGTTCAACCAAAACCCTAGAGTATTCAATTAACCCGACATTGAATCCGTGGAAACAAGATAGAAAAGATGAAGAACAAGGAAAGGAAACATTGCAGAACTTTAAGAAATAAAAATCAAAAGATAAAACCCCCTTGAAGATCTTCTTTTTCTTCCTCTTGCAAAACCTGCAACTTCTCCAAACATTCTCCTCTTCTTTCTTGCTTCCCTTTCTCTCCTCCCTTTTGCAAACCCTATACGTCCTTTTTCTTCCATTTTTTGTGACTCCAAAACCTCTTATATGATAGCCCTTTAAGTCTATAAAAAGTAGAAAAACACCGCATACAATTCCGAGTTGTATAACCCAAGATATGGCAAAAATACAAACATTGTGCAAAAGTTTTCGTAACAGAGCCGCGGCGCCTAGAACGTGAAATGCCCCATTTTGTGCATTTTCTTCATGTTTTTGCACTTTTTTCTCCATGGGACTTGTTGTGCAATGTATTGAGACTTTTTCTCCATCTTTTATGCCTCATTCAATCCCTTTAAAGCTCTTTATTCTCCTACAAAACAAAACATAAAAACACAAGCAAGTAATCTAAAATAATAAAGTATTAAAAGTCTAAATGAAAATATGTATTAACATGCAAAATGTGAGATTACCAATATGAAAATGCAACTACTGATTTAAGGAATTTTTTTAAAAAATTATGATTATTTACCTAAACTAATCTAATGCACGCAATTCGAGAAAACACCTAAAACTAACATCTAAAACACAACAAAACACATAAATGAACCTAAAACAACTAAATGAACTAATTATGCAAAAACACCTAAAAACTAACTAAATGCACCTAAAAATCTCACAAATTGACATGCAAAACACTAACCAAAACTCAACTTATCAAATTTCCCCAAACTTAGACTTTGATCGTCCCGAGCAAAGAGAAAAATGAAAGTTGGACAAATAGGACTCCACACATATTCTTAGCTGAATAAAGATTTGATTAACTAGAATGAATTCTAATGATCTCAAAGAAAACACAAATTTCATTAAATATAAAATGAGGAAAACTTTGACAGTTTAAACATGTTGTCTAGAATTTCAACCTACAAGTCATGCCTTCTTTTCTATCCTTATTGACAAATAAGCATACAAATCAAATACATGACCACTCATAAATCATATAGATTATGCAAGCAAGATAGAAAACAATGATCTCAATGAAACAAAACATGACTTCATATGCTTGTTTTGCACTCTTTTCTCCACCAATGTAGGTCTCACACCAATCAAGATCAATAGGACTTCATTAAGCTTGTAATCTATATGATAAAATGGACAAAATGAAGCCAAAACATCTTTGATACATAATACTTTTTGTAATCTCAATGAACCCCATGACATGAATGTTTTGATGATTCCAAATATCTCCAATTGGTGTATCTAATGATCTTGTCAAGTGTCTCAGATTTATCAAGAATCAAGATCAAGGAACTATGCTCAGAAGCCTATTGAACCTCAATTAAAGTTTCGAGTCCTTCAATACTTAGAATGTAAAGTCTATCGATCAATTTGCTCTCAGCAAGATTTAATCGGTTTCATATTGTGATCGTCACATCTTAAAGATATTTCTATGATTTTTTAAAGTATTCGATTTGATCAGAAAATATCATGATTTCAATCATGTTTTATCAAACTTTAATCGAAAAATCAAAAACCATTTTTATAGAGTCTTTCAGGAAGCTAATGTTTTAGCAACGCCCTCTTGGACTTGATGAGTCAGGACACTGATAAAATATTAGGACGCTCAAGGTTAAATTGAACTAATTCATAAGGATGCTTACTTGTAAGTAACGACCTCCCTTTAGTCAACCTTTGAAAGTGCCAGGACGTTGACTTAGTTTTAGCTCGCTGAAAGCTCTCTTAGTTTTTAATTGATTTCTATCTTTAAGAACGCTGATAGTTATAAGTTGAATAAACTATCAGGACGCTACTTGTATAGGAGCGCTCTCATCCTTAGAATCAACTTAATAACTTTAAGAACACTTATTTTCCTTCAGTGCACTTAATATTATCTTAAAATTGTTTTAAAATTTCAGGACGCTTACTTGTGAGTAGCGCCCTCGTGCGTTTAAGTGATTTTAAAATAAAGCAGGACACTAACTATCGAGTAAGCGCCCTCATGAGTTAAGTCGTTCAATTGTTAAAGTAAGTCAGGACGCTTACGATTCAGTTGCGCCCTCACTTCATCGTTCAGTAGGATGCTGATGCTCTATGAGCGCCCTCAAAGGAACAAAACGACAAAAATGATATTTTTGTTATTCTGACACGTACATCCTTTCCGCCACCTTTTCAGAACAAATTTTCGTATTAAAATCAACTTTTTGTATTTGTAAGAGATATTCTCAGATTCACGAACCACGTCTCTTAAACTTTCCTTATTTACGAATCTAGAGAAAATCATAATGTTCATGAAATGTGCAGTTGCCATTTTTGTGATACATTCTAGCTGTTGTGAGTAAACATTCATATTTGAAATTCAAATTCAAATGAACAACAACTTTATCTTTACAAGTCTATTTATACCAACACTTAACAATCTGTTAAGACCACCGAATATTCTCTGAGCCAAAACACTTTTAAAAGTTTGTCGAATTTTCATCGGATTCAAAAAGCTTAAGTTATTATGGTTTCAAAGCGTTCTCTTTGAATCTTTGTATATTCAAAGATTTTTATGCTGAGCTAAATTTCTCTCTTTATCTGAAAATCTATTTGAAAGCTTGAACTGTTTTCACTTAAATTCTCAGCACTGTTTTAACTTATATCATTCTTGCTGAAAGAGAAATTTGAGAGATAGTTCATAGGATACAGTTGCACTTAATTTCATTTCTTGTATACTGTATCGAGGTTGTAACAGTAGTGTTAGATAAAATACTACGTTGATATTAAACAAGGTTAGGTCTTCTCGCACCCATAAGTTGAGAAACGGTCTTCTCGCAGCCGTAAGCTGAGAAACGGTAGTTCTCACACTCATAAGTTGGGATAGGTTGGTCTCACGCCTGCAAGTTGAGCAGTGTAACGGTTGTTCTCACACCCGCAAGTTGAGAAAATGTGTAACGGTTTGATTCTCACCCGTAAGAGAATCCCTTAGTGATAAGGTTTAAAATCCTAACTGAGGAGGTTAGGTAGTGGAGTAGACAAGTAGCCAAATCACTATATATTGACTGTGTACATTTATTTATATTTCGCACTTTAATTTTTCCATTGTAATTAATTTTAAATTGTCTTAGTGTCCAATTCACCCCTCTCTTGGACATATCTGGGCCAACACTTTTAAACATCACATGCCTTACAAAGTAAACCAAACCCAACACATTATCCAAAACAGGATTTTTTCAACATTTTCATTCACAATGCCTCCAAAATACCCCCAAACTAATTCATTTCACTCATTGATGAGTAAACATATTTTTCTTTTCTCATTCCTTTTATTCTTCATCTTTCTTTCTTTCTTCTTTTTCACACATTTTGAACCCTTTTTCTCTTTTTAATACCTTTTGTCTCATCACCTTTTTCCCATTTTCATACCATAGCACATTTAAAAATAAGTTCCCATGAAAAATAACCCAACCCATTACAATTCATATCTTTCAAAGATTTAAGGGTGCAAGGGTAAAAATAGGGGAAATTCAATCAAAGGCCTTGATTAATCATTTTAGGTGACAATAAACAAAATATAAGGCTCAAATATGGTGACTGGGGGTAATTCAACAACAAGGTGGGCTTAATGGCTCAATCTAGGATTTCGCCTCAAGAATAGATCAAACAAGTTCTAGAGTCAAGTTTTGAAAAAAAACTTGAGATCTAAAGATGCTTGCTTACAAAATCTCGAATTATCGTGCAAGTGGTACTCATTATCATGATTGCGTACTCAAAAGGCAACAAAGATGTCCAATAAGCATGGCAAGTAAATCAAGCACACAAATTTAAGAGTACTCTCTAATTTTCCATGGTTTATGTTCAGAAATGAGTACTAAGCCAATCATCCATTCAAAGTTGAATCAAAGCAAAGTTCATAAAAGAATATGGAATTATTAAAGTATGCATTGTCCTCAATGCAAAAACATCCACATATAAAAGTAGGATAAAAGGAAAAGTAACGAGACTCCCCTAGCCCATATGTGTAGCTCTCCACAATGGCTCTTGTTGCTGGCATCTATGAGGCCCTCCAAACTTGAATTGAAACCTAAGAAGGGACAAAAATTAATATCATTAGTGAAAAATAAAAAGCTCAAAATCTATACTACAATGGCTAAAATGAAAACAGAAACATAAACAAAAATTAGTTGGGTTGCCTCCCGACAAGCGCTTCTTTATAGTCTTTAGCTAGACTGGCTCTTCTTATTTGAATCGCGTATATTTCCTTACGATTTCCAACATCCTCCCGTCTTCTTCGTTATGTCGCATTAATGGATTCACCGGAAACGTGAACTCTTCCCACAAAAGATACACGACTGATCCACCAGTAAGGATGTAAAGTCCGATGAAGCATCGCTCTTATGTAACAGAGGAGTGTCGTCCTTCATTTTTGTTTTCCACAGATTTATGCGTTGACCTCCAAGCACCTCGAAATGGCTTTGATCATTAACCTCCACAACTGCAACTTGTAGCCCTTGAGCAAACGGATCCTCAAAGTCAAAATTATATTCCTTGACATCCAATCATTCTTCCACCTTGATAGGTACCTCTTCAACATATGGCATCATGTGTTCGATTGATTGCGCATCCATAAGCACCTCTTGATCATTGGACTCAAGCACATCCACCTGTTGACTATTCATTTCTTCTTTCTTTAAGGCTTCATAGTGTTGCATTTCTTCTAGAATACTCAATTGTCGCGGTGGTGGTGGTGTCATCTCCTGGCATAGAAAATTATCCACCTGAACATCCTCTCTATCATTGTTTGAAACAAGTGTCCCTTCTTGAACTATTCCATTCATGATTGAACTCAACATCTCCTCCATACACTTTGATGTTGATAAAACTCATCAACAATCTCGTCTAAGGAGGAATTCTTTTCAACTTGATCGTGGGAGTAGTTCTCATGCTCACAAATTTGATCATACATGCTCGGTTTAGGTTGCACGCCATTCCATGAATAGGTGTAGGAGTATCCCTCTTGGTTATAGCTACCCGGATGGTAATGAAAAGGTGAAGGATCACCCATATAATCATATGCCCAATGGTAACCATCTTGAACATGCTCCATACTTGGACCCATTGTTGCATATCCCATGTTTGCAACTCTCAATATTTCCATTGCTTGTTGATTTAACATTTGATACATTTTGGTCAAGACGGGACAATTGACATTGAATGTAAGACATTGTTGCCGATAATGTTGCCATAGGATCACTTTGCACAAAATCATCTTAGAAAGTGGAGTGGTTGTAATTGTACGCCATTTCTACAAAAAGAAACAATATATAAAAAGAAAAATCAAATAACACTAAAATCAAATAAAAGAAAAATCAGAAAATGGGGAAAAAAAAAACAAATATTTCTTTTTATATTTTTTTAACATATAACAACAAACAAAAATACCTAAATTAAGACCAAAATCACTTTGAATTGGTATTAATAAAAGCAAATATGACACCTTCCCCGACAACGGCGCGAAAAACTTGATGCGATAAATGTAGATTCACAAGTGTACGAATATCAAGTTATAATACCCATGGTGAGTGGGTTATCGTTTCCACAGGGAAGGTGATTTTATTTGTTAAAAATACTCAATTCTTCAATGCTTTTGATGTTATCTTGGTGATCAAAGTGGAGTGAATTAATGGATAAAATGCAAATTAAACGAAAAAAAATAGAAACAAACAAGATGAAATAAAAATTGGAGAGAAATCAATGGATAATAAGTTCTAGGGATTTGAAATCACTATGTTGTTTCTTCAGATCTCTAAATATTGTGTTACTTGAATTAAGTCCCTCTCCCGAGTGTCAACTTGAATATCTATCCCTAAACTATCAACCCTTTCTCCCAAGTGATAGGTCAATTGAACAAGAACGCACAAAGATCATTGATTCATTCAAAATGGTTTCAAAGGTTTTGAAGGTCTTCCACCACGATACAAATTTCCTAGGTTGTAATTATCTTGCTCCGATTCAATATCCCCTTTTCTAAGTGTTAGATATCAAATCTAAGTTCATTCAAAGAGTGATCAGCAATTTGAAAGCATTAAGCATTGACAATGGAAAATAAACATTGGAATTGCTCAACAACACATAAAAGATAATCAATTCTTAAGATTCAAAATAGTTCAATCAAAACCCTAGAGTATTCAATTAACCCGACATTGAATCCGTGGAAACAAGATAGAAAAGATGAAGAACAAGGAAAGGAAACATTGCAGAACTTTAAGAAATAAAAATCAAAAGATAAAACCCCCTTGAAGATCTTCTTTTTCTTCCTCTTCCAAAACCTGCAACTTCTCCAAACATTCTCCTATTCTTTCTTGCTTCCCTTTCTCTCCTCCCTTTTGCAAACCCTATACGTCCTTTTTCTCCCATTTTTTGTGACTCCAAAACCTCTTATATGCTAGCCCTTTAAGTCTATAAGAAGTAGAAAAACACCGCATACAATTCCGAGTTGTATAACCCAAGATATGGCAAAAATACAAACATTGTGCAAAAGTTTTCGTAATAGAGCCGTTGCGCCTAGAACGTGAAATGCCCCATTTTGTGCATTTTCTTCATGTTTTTGCCCTTTTTTCTCCATGGGACTTGTTGTGCAATGTCTTGAGACTTTTTCTCCTTCTTTTATGCCTCATTTAATCCCTTTAAAGCTCTTTATTCTTGTCACGCCTGGGTTGCACACAAAGTGCCCCCTACCCAGGGTGATAGGGACTTAATACCCTCAGCCTTTATGGATGCCATAATATTGTTCCACTCTCGTACAACCAGCCACATAAGTGCTCTTGTACGCAGAGTCTTTTATCGACACTATTCACTATTCATGAATAATGTCGGGCCTCCCCCAAGTTTCGAACCCAAGACCTTATATTCATAAGGTTTAAATTCGAATCTTGAGTAGCCACTGAACCATTGGCTCAGTTGGTTACCTAGGATGCGATCACGTATTAAGTCGTGAGTTCGATCCCGGGGGAGGCCCCCTTTGTGGACAAAAAATCTCGGGGATACTAAACGCTGTATGCGGGCTGTGTATTGAGATATAACAATATTATGGGTTGTTACTGTGGATTAAAGGCCTCATGTATACGCCCTAAGGCCTTTTTGTCACACCCTGGGTTGCACAGCGTGCCCCCTACCCAGGTGTGGGCGCACCTCCCTCGGGGCGAACGCCTAGCCATAGTACCACATAATATTATCATATCGCCATGTA
This sequence comes from Paratinospora sagittata, assembly GCA_035771175.1. NCBI lineage: Eukaryota > Viridiplantae > Streptophyta > Magnoliopsida > Ranunculales > Menispermaceae > Paratinospora > Paratinospora sagittata. Next base: position 29,375,943 of record CM069598.1, on the reverse strand, counting down.
GCAACCCAACCGCAGCTGGTCTACATCGAAACGATTATTTGTCTGCCACTATTCATAAATAGTGCAGGGCCTCCCCCAGAATCGAACTCGAGACCTCCCTTAAGGAGTCTAATTTCGCATTCTGAGGGAGGTCTCGAGTTACTCAGAATGCGAAATTAGACTCCTTAAGGGAGGTCTCGAGTTCGATTCTGGGGGAGGCCCTGCACTATTCATGAATAGTGACAGACAAATAATCGTTTCGATGTAGACCAGCTGCGGTTGGGTTGCTACATGGCGATATGATAATATTATGTGGTACTATGGCTAGGCGTTCGCCCCGAGGGGGTGCGCCCATACCTGCATAGGGGGCACGCTGTGCAACCTAGGGTGTGACAATTCTCCTACAAAACAAAACATAAAAACACAAGTAAGTGATCTAAACTAATCAAGTATTAAAAGTCTAAATGCAAATATGTATTAACATTCAAAATGTGAGATTATCAATATGAAAATGCAACTAATGATTTAAGGAATTTTTTTTTAAAATTATGATTATTTACCTAAACTAATCTAATGCATGCAATTCATGAAAACACCTAAAACTAACACCTAAAACACAACAAAATACCTAAATGAACCTAAAACAACTAAATGAACTAATTATGCAAAAACACCTAAAAATCTCACGAAAGTCATGCAAATGATCTAGCAAAAACTCAACTTATCAAATTTCCCCAAACTTAGAATTTTGATCATTCCGAGCAAAAGGGGAAAAACAAAAATTAAAACAAAACAGATCAAGACAAGACCAAACCTACCACCCAACCTAAGAATCACATTCGAGCTCAACAAGAAACTCAATTTTGACCCCTACTCAATAGTGCAATAACCTCAAAAATTACAACGATAAGAGATTCACGTTTAGGAAAATTTTGAGAGTATAATGATGTATAAAATTTCAACCTACAAGACACGCCTTCTTTTTCATCTTAGTTGACAAACAAGCATAAAAATCAACACATGACCACTCATAAATCATATAGATCATGCAAGGAAGAAAGAAATTTGATTTCAATGAAATAAAACAGGACGTAATATGTATGTTTTTCACCCTTCTTTCCACTAGTCTAGGTTTCACTCCAATCAAGATCAATAGGTCTTTACATAGCTTGTAATGAAAAGCTAGGTCTAAGGGTATGTCAAAGTGGATACAATGAAGCTTAATACACCCAAAAACATCTTTGTTACATCAACAATTTTGCACACGTCCCATACCTTTCACATGAACCAAAACCAAACATTACCCAACCAAGATTTTTCACATTTTTCATGCCTATTACCCCAAATACACCCCCAAACTTGTTCATTTAATATATTGATGAAGAAAATTTGTTTTTTCTTTTATTTCTTTTCATTTTTCTCATTCTTCATCTTTCTTTTTCACTTTTCACATGAACAACTCATCTTGAACCTCTTTTTGTCTCCTTTATAGATATTCTCATCACATAGCCCATTTTTACATACATTCCCATGCAAAATAACCCAATCCCCATTACAACAAATTTTTCAAAATTAATGGCCTTGGCTTCTAATGTTAGGTGACAAGGAACAAGACGAAAGGCTCAAAACAGGGTGACTAGGGGAAAATTACCATTAGGTAGGCTTTATGGCTCAAACTATCTAAAAATGGCCTAAATCATGTCTCTCATGGTGTGATTCTTATGATTTCGCCTCAAGAAAAGATCGAACAAGTTCTAGAGTCAAGTTTAAAAAGAAAAATTGAGATAAAAAGAATGCTTATTTACATAATCTCGATTTAAAAATAGAAGTGGCATTCATGATCATAATTGCATACTCAAAAGCCAACAAAGATTTCAAAAAAAAAAACATGGCATGTAAATCAAGCACATAGACACAAGAATACTCTCTACATTCTCCTATAGTTCCTGCCTCACCAAAACTCTCTCATCATAGGCCCACAATAAGTAGATCTAGTCAAGTTCAAAGTTGTACAAGAATGTGATTATCTAACCTAATATAATCTAATCTAATCTTTACATGCTATACAAACAAGACAATTATTCATGCCATGATAAATAGAACAAAATTTTCAAACTCACCCCCCCCCCCCAAACTTTAACACAGCATTGCCCTCAGTGATGATAGATATAATATAAAGGACATAGAAAAATAAATGAGAGGGTGTAAAGAAAACTCCCCTACGAGGCTTCATTCCTCCTCATCATCATCTTCCTCCTCATCTTCCACTTCCTTTTCTTCATTTTCGCCCGCAGACGACTGGTGTGCTAGGAATATTGGTGGTGTTGGGGATTGCAGCGGAGTAGGACTGGTGAGATTCACAAACTGTGCCAACACAACATTGTATTGGACTGCATAGTCGATGAAACGATTGGTCTTGTCCATAAAATGCTCAAGACGGGACAATCATTTATCCAGAGAGAGTTATTGCTCCTGAGATGGATGAGAAGAAGATGGCCCCTTGCTAGGCTCTATACTTGGTGAGATGATCGCATCTTTATATCGACTGAAATTTCTAGAATCAATAATGTCTTTGGGATATAAAATCTCCTTATCCGATCTCCAAATCACCCAGGCATTTTGGCATAATGCTCACATAAGTGAAGGATGCGTAAGGCCCCCCGTTGTTGACAGATTGATGTTGTTTACAATAGAGCTTGCAATCACGTTCCCAACATTAATGGATTTTCTGAAAATTATGGCATAAAGTAGAATGGCCATGTATTTAGTCACATCAGATAAGTGGTTGATAGGCATCAACTTACCACATAAGAAGTTGAGCCATGCCATACTTAGCCGTGTTAATCCCTGTCGAGGGAATGAAGAAGGGACTCCCCTATTGGGCTTCCATATTGTTCTTTGGCGACACAAAGTAGAGATGATCTGGTTTGTATCAATTCCTTCATTTAAATAAGTGGAATAACCATCATTGTCAATATTTTGCAATCCATAGTGGGCATTGATGGTTGATCGATGAAAAGACACCATGTGCCCTCTCACAAACATCTTGTAATCATCACGTTCCCGGGCATTTGCATAGAATTCTCGTACTATGAGAATAACAACAGGGGCCAGTTGGCGCACAAATGTTCCCCACTGTCTAGCAACAATTATGTTCACAATTTGAGTAATGTGTGCCACAGAAGCATTCATACCCCTTTCTTGTACGAGGCATCTCTTCACCACTGATTTATTATACTAATTTTTTTTCAGCACTAATAAACCTTCGGTGATTAAAGGGCGGAGCAGAAGAGGAAGATTCCCGCACACTTTTTGTTTTCGGTGCCATGTCTACACTTGTGACACAAACCAAAAATCTAACACACAAGGAATTGAATCCAATATTGCTCAGCACCAAGGCCCAAACGATCTAACACCAATAGCAACAAGGTTCACACTATCCAAATTCAATTGCTCAATACAGTCACACAAAAAATATTGCAACCCACGAAGACACAAGGACAATCCCAAAACTCTTCAGATCCAAACTATGCAACTGGCATTTTCTTGAAGTATGGAACACAATAATCGCAGTAGATTGCTTCCAAATCAACAAAGAAAGTGCAAAATCTACTTACAAAGTGTGAAAAGAAGAAAATCCCCAATCTCATTGATGCCCTAGCTTGCCATCCTTGAATCACACCCTCTCCTTGAATCCAAGAGAAACGATGAAGATGTAACGAGGAGATGAAGAAGCGAAGGATGAAAAGGAGAAAATAGCAGATATTTGAAGTGGAAAGGAATAGAACAGTGTTGAAGAGATGGGTTTGGGGGGGTTTGTAGAGAACGATGAAGAAGAGGAAAGAAAAGAATTGAGGTTTTATTCTTTCTTTCTTCTTTTCTTCTTTACTTCTCTCTCTTCTTCTTTTCTTTTCATATTAGGGCCACGATGGGCGCCGCGGCGCCCAGAAGCTATTGTATGCATTCCATTAGCGTGACGATGGCCACCGTGGGGCCTATACAACACTTTTTTTTTACACTATATGGCAACGCTCAAGTTGTGTGCACACTTCAAAATTGACACCCACCTAAAAATAGAGGGAGATATTCATCAGCAGCAACACAATAAAAGAAAATAAAAGAAGAAAAAGACATGTAATTATTATATTACAATAAATCAAATAAAAAAAATAAAAGTATGGATGAAAAATGATTGGGTTGCCTCCCAACAAGCGCTTATTTATAGTCATTAGCTTGACTGTCTCTTTTCTCGCTCATGGTGGTTGATGAAGGGATAACTTATCTTTGCTTGGATCAAATGTTCCATAGTAGTGTTTCACCCTTTGCCCGTTCACTTGAAACAATCGTCCATCATCTTTGCTTTGTAGCTCTACTGCTCCATTAGGGAAAAACTTTTGTGACAAGAAATGGCCCGGACCACCTAGACTTCAATTTTCCTGGAAATAGTCTTAGTCTTGAATTGTAGAAGATAACTTGTTGACCCGAAAGAAACTCTTTCTTCAAGATGTGCTTGTCATGCCAACCCTTAGTTCTCTCATTGTAGATCTTAGCATTCTCAAAGGCATCTTGTCTAAACTCTTCCATTTCATTGAGTTGAAGTAGCATTTGCTCTCCACAAGCTTTCATATCAGAATTCAATTTCCTTATTGCCCAATAAGCTTGGTGTTCCAACTCACCTAGTAAATGACAAGACTTGCCTGGTAAATGACAAGACTTGCAGAAGACAAGTCTATAAGGAGACATTCCAATGGGTGTTTTGTAGGCAGTGCGGTATGCCCATAAAGCATCGTTAAGCTTCAATGCCCAATCTTTCCTACTAGTGCTCATAGTCTTCTCCAAAATTCTTTTCACTTCCCTATTGGAGACCTCGGCTTGTCCATTAGACTGTGGATGATAGGCCAAAGCGACCTTATGCTTGACTCCATACTTGGATAGTAGAGCGTTGAAAAGCTTGTTGCAAAAATGGAAGCCTTCATCACTTATGATAGCTCTTGGAGTACCAAATCTTGTAAAAATATTCTTCTGAAGGAATTTCAATACAACCCGAGCATCATTTGAGGTAGTAGCAACGGCTTCAACCCACTTTGATACATAATCAACCACCGAAAAAATATAAAGCTTGCCATTGGAGGATGGGAATGGTCCCATGAAATCAATGCCCCACACATCAAATAACTCATCCTCAACAAGTCTTCATGGGCATCTCATAACATTTGGAAATATTTCCTTGTCTTTGGCACTTATCACATGACTTCACGAACACATAATTGTCCTTGAACAAGGTTGGCCAGTAAAACCCACATTGCAAGACTTTGCAAACTATTTTTTGGTGACCAAAATGACCACCATAAAAGGAAGAGTGACAATCTCTGAGGATAGCTTGAACTACACTTTTTGGCACACATCTTCGAATTACTTGATCATTGTTATTCCAATGAACCCCATGACATGAATGTTTTGATGATTCCAAATATCTCCAATCTGTGTATCAAATGATCTTGTCAAGTGTTTCAGATTAATTAAGAATCAAGATCAAGGAACTGAGCTTACAAGCCTATTGATCATCTCAAGTAAAGTTCTGAGTCTGTCAGTACTTAGAATGTAAAGTCTATCGATCAACTTACTTTCAGCAAGATTTTATCATTTGCATATTTTGATCGTAACATTCTAATCGTACCTTATGATTTCAAAAGTATTTGATTTAATCTAGAAACATTATGTTTTATCGAGCTTTAATCGAGAAATCAAAAATCGCTTTTATAAAGTCCTTCAGGACGCTAATGTTTTAATAGCGCCATCCTAGACTTGAAGAGTCAAGACGCTAATAAAATATTAGAACGCTCAAGGTTGAATTGAACTGATTAATAAGGACGCTTACTTGTAAGTAGCGACCTTTCTTTTATCAACCTTTGAGAATGTGAAGACGCTGACTTAGTTTAAGCTCGCTGGAAGTTCTTTTTGTTTTAAAGTGATTTCTATCTTTAAGGACGCTGATAGTTATAAGTTGAATAAACTATCAGAACGGTACTTGTGTAAGAGCGCCCTCATCTTTAGAATCAACTTAATAACCCTCAGGACGCTTACTGTCCTTCAGCGTACTCAACATTGTTTTAAAACTTTTTAAATTTCAGGACGCTAACTCTTGAGTAGCGCCCTCGCGTGTTCAATGTTTTAAAACAAAGCAGGACGCTAACTGCGAAGTAGCACCCTCATGATTTAAGTCATTTATTTGTCAAAGAAAGTCAGGATGCTTATGATTCAGTAACACCCTCACTTCATTGTTCAGTAGGACGCTGATGCTCTATAAGTTCCCTTAAAGGAACAAAACGACAAAAATGATATTTTTGCTGTTTTGACATGTACATTCTTTTTAGCCACCTTTTTAGAACAACTTTTCGTACAAAATTAATTTTCTGTATTTGTAAGAGATATTCTCTTATTCACGAACCACGTCTTCTAAAACTTTCCATAGTCATGTATCTGGAGAAAATTAGAATATTCATGAAATGTGTAGTTTCCATTTTCGTGATGTATTCTAGTTGTTGTGAGTAAACGTTCATATTTGAAATTCAAATTCAAATGAACAGCTTCATCTCTACAAGTCTACATATACAGGCACTTAACAAATTGTTAAAACACCAAAAATTCTCTGAGCCGAAACACTTTTTGAAAGATAGGCGAATTTTCATCTGATTCAAAAAGCTTAAGTTATTCCGATTTCAAAGCATTTTATTTGAATCATTACTTATTCAAAATATTTTCATATTGTGCTAACATTCTATCTGTATCTGAAATTTTATTTGAAAGTTTGAACTGCTTTCACGCAAATTGTTCAACACTGTTTTAACTTATATCATTCTTGCTGAAAGAGAAATTTGAGAGATAGTTAATAGGATACAGTTGTACTCAATTTCATATCTTGTATACTGTATCAAGGTTGTAACAGTAGTTAGATAAAATACTGAGTTGATATTCTTATATTCAACAAGGTTAGGTCTTCTTACACCTGTAAGTTGAGAAACGGTAGTTCTCACACCCGTAAGTTGAGAAAGGTTAGGTTGGTCTTAAGCCTGCAAGTTTAGCAACATAACAGTTGTTCTCAGACCCGCAAGTTGAGAAAAGGTGTAACGGTTTAATTCTCACCCGTAAGAGAATCCCTTAGTGATAAGGTTCAAAATCCTAACTGAGGAGGTTACGTTGTGGACGTAGGGAAATAGTCAAACCACTATAAATTCGCTGTGCACATTTGCTTAATTTCTGCACTTTCATTTTGCCATTGTAATCAATTTTTAAATTGTCTAAGTGTCCAATTCATCCCCCTCTTGGACATATCTGGGCCAACAATTCGTATCAGAGCAGTGTTGCTCTCCAAAGAAACTTCACAATTTCTTTGATATCAATGGAAATGACCAAAGGCTTCATAGAAGTAGGTCAACCTGTAGATAGACCACCTATGTTCAATAGAGACTGGTTTGAAGATTGAATCAGGAAATACCTGTAGAAATATTTCTAGTATATTTCTGTGATAAGCTTCCAAAGAAATGGAATGATAAGCTGACTATGTTAGCTGAATTTGTTGAACTATTGGAAATGAATCTAAAAGAGTTATGTGATCTTATGCAAATCGTGGAAAAAAGGGATGAGACTAGAGATCCTATTAGAACAGTAGAAGAGCCACTCGTTCGCTTTAGGGTTTTAGAAAGTGAGTCGGTTCATGATAACCTGCAATGTTTTATACGTCAAGTAAATGAACTTGAATACTTTGGAAAAACCATATCTCATTCTACTTTAGTACATTATTTTTTTAATAGTTTTCCTGAGAACTGGAAATATAAAGTAGATTTTATAAACGAGTTTTCAAATCCATTTGAACTTAGTTTTCATTAAATTGATTACATTTTGAGTGGGTTAGAAACTTCATCTAAGAGAGAAGACATTCTTGCAAATATATAAATCAGGAACAGAAGTGAAGTTGCTGATGATATATACACAATGAGCCATCAATTCTCAGCAAGCACATCCAGGACTCTCAATAAAAGATCTCCTGATAGAATGTCGAGAAAGAAGTCAGCTTGGAAAACGAAGATAATGAATTATCTCAGCTGCTTCAAAATGAAACAGAGTGCTCAAGTCGAGGACTTTGCAGTACCTTGAGGTAAAAGTCAAAAAATCTATGCAAAGGTATAAAAGTCACTCTCGTCACTAATATTATTATCAGAATATACTTATTAGTGATAAATGATTGTCTTTAATCATGAAATGCTTTGAATGCTTAAATATTTTCTCTCCTACTTAAATTATTGATGATTGGTTGATGAAATATAACTTGTGATATTGTTTATTCAGCCATACGTTACTTAAGTTTAATTGGTCAAATTTGATTAATAGTAGTGCTTAAATGTCCTGAAGCAAACTAATAAGACATGAGGACGCTAACGTGCATAGTGGCTCCAATTGATCAAGAACGTTAGTCAGAAGAATGATGCTAATCGGTCACAAATGTTAATTAAATCAAACCACCTTTAGATACTAGGAAGCGACATGTGCTGGTGTGTGTCAGGAGCGAGCTTATCGCTTTTTCACTATAAAACAAAACTTTGTGTAACCTGGCAGTCACGTTTCACCTTTTGTGCCCTAGGATGCTTCGACGAGAACTTACCAAGAGTCATTTCAAAAATTATCGTTAAATCTTCATCTTTAACCTTTGGTAAATCCTGTTCTCTGTTCATTTTTTAATCCTCTAATTCCTATTGTATCAGTATTTGCGTTGTTGCCCCAGTTCTTCATATCTTTTCATTTGATTTTTCAATGGCCCCCAAACTTGAAAAGCTTCGCCCTTTCTCTGCAAGAAAGCGAGTTGTTTCACCATCATCACCTCCAGATTGGAGTGTGAGACCAAGAACAAAACCAACTCAGGCCAAATTGGCTGAGGAACCCACACCATTTGTATCCACACCTCCTATTGAGACCGTGTCTGGACCATCTCACTCATCTTCTTCTTCTCAGATGAGAAAAAAGGGAGATATAGCCAAGAAGCTCATTAACTGAGCTGTAATTGATGGATGCTACGTAAATTTTGATTTCTTCATTAACTCTCACCTGGACATTTTCTTTCTATTTGAGTTCCAAGGCTGGATCGATTTACTTACCTTAAATTCAAAATGGTACCCCAGTCTCGTCAGCCAATTCTATTTAAATCTGGTTGATAAACCGGACTCTGAATTCACAAAACAATCTATGGTAAAGGGAAAATCTGTTGAGATTTCTACCAGATTTTTTTCTGAAGCATTTTCCTTGCCAAGTGATGAAAGCGCTCACATACTTTCATTCACCAAAAAGAAAGTCCAGTACCCAGGCTATAACAACCTTTCTGCTCTTAATCTTATTTCAAAGAAAAAAGACCACTCGTGTGTCGACAAGAAACTCACAAATCAGTGTTTTGAACTTATTCCTAGAATAATCCACAACATCATTACCCACATCATTAAGCCTAAAATCGGCAACAGGGGTAGTGTGAATGAATTAGACGTATTCTTAATCTGGTGCATTCTAGAAAAGAAGAAAGTGAATCTCTGCCACATTCTCATGCATGTGATGAATATAGTGGCTAGTAGAGGAGGAGGTCTGCCACTTGGTATGTACTTCACCACTCTGTTCGAGAGATGTGGTATTGATTTCAGTGGAGAATGCTTCTAGGAGACCAGCAGATACAACTACATTGGTCAAACCACTCTGAAATTGATGAGATAGACTTATGTCCCTGCATTGGACAAATGGCTTCCAATTTCAGACGTTCAACTTGAGGGTGAATCCAGTGGAAAAGATGAAATAAGAGAAGAAGATGTCTCAACAATGGAGAGAGAAGCTGCCCAAGCTTTGGTTGCTCAAGAAGAACAAGTTGTGCAAGAGGAAGCTGCCCCCACAGCTAACATTGAGCATGTTTCAATTGATGATGTCGAAATTGAACATGCAGAACAAGCTGTTCATGCTGAAGAACATCTGATGGAAGAGGTGACCCAAATTGCTCTGGTTGTTGTTGAAGAACATCTGCATGAGTTAGAAACTGTTGATGCAATCTTGGAAAATTTCACCAGAGAAAAAGACAGTGAGGACTCAGATAAAACCATCTCCGAACCACCATCTCCACTTGATATTCTTATATCAATGGAATCTCAATACTTGAAAAAGACTGAGTTTGATGGTGAACAATATCAAGATTCAAAGGGCTATGATCTGGCTATCATACCCTATCAGGGAGATGACATGAATGAAAAAGTTGATGTACAGGATCATATTGAAGATTTTCATGAGGCCAATGTTGTAACACCCCATAGTTTTAATCAAATAAGTACGTTGATTTATATGCGTACCGAGATGTATAATACGCATATTTTATACGTAGGAGCCCAATTGTACGTGTATATTTAAGGGGTATGAGCAAATAAATCAAATTATTAAATGAATAATATAAGTTTAATTAGTTGAATGAGTTTGGTTAATTAAATACGAGAAATGAGTTGATGATTAAATGATTAATGAATAAATTAAAGTTAAATGATTTAATGAATGAATTTAAGTTAAATGATTTAATGAATTAACTAATAAGATGGGGGACTTGTTTTACTAAATGATATTGGTAGCATGATATTATTTTTTAACACTTATCTCTCACTTTTAATCTCTCTTTCTCCAACTCTCTCCAACGTTAAAAAAAAAAAGAAACAGAGAAAGAAGGACGAAAAAAAACGAAGAGAAGGATGAGAGAAAAAAAGGGAGAAAACTCGGATCTTTGTTGAATCGGGAACCACGGTAATTTTTTTTCATTCTATTTCTACGTGAAAATGATATCTAAGCCCGATGTAACGATTCCCTTGGAGTAATTTTTGTTATGGGAGTCGTTTTATGGTGTTTCTGAAAAGTGGGGTTTCGACCCAGCTACAATGAAAATCAGCTATGAAGGTTGAAAAACACTTCCTAGGCTGTAGGAACCTTAAATATATGGTTAGATTGAATTTATTTGTTAGTTTGTAATTTTTATAGCTATTAGAAGTTGGATTTGATACTGGATTCCTTTGGAACCCTTAGATTTGATATTTGAAACCTTTGGAAGTACATTAAAATTGAATGACACTCAGGTTTGAAACTGTAGAAAGATAGATCTACTGATTCCGGACATTTCGATGTTAAGATCATGATTTATGGATATGATTTGATATTTTTAGTAACTAAAAATAAGGTTTTGATGAGTAAAATTGACTTTGGATACCTCTGCGAACATGTAAAACCTCAGTGAAATACCTGTTGAAGGTAGTAGAATGGTAGCATGACTGAAATTTTACGTGTCAATGTGGACAGAATAATTTTAGGAATGTTCTATATCTTTAATAAAATTGATATATGTTTCCAGTAGAAAAATAAAATTAAGAACTAGTGGAAATATGATTTGAAAATCTATTTTCACTGTTTCGTCTTGTGGAAACATCTAGATTGATCGTAGAAATGGTAAAGTAGCGTTTTCAACTGCTTATGAGTCCTAAACTTAGTTGGAGTTTAAATTCATAGAATGTGTACAATATTTTTCAGGTTACTACAGTAAGAATTAATGGTGAATGAGAAAGTCTTGGATCAAATGGACTGTATTTGCATGAATAATACAAGTATAGTTAAGTGAAATAGATTTGAATTATACATGAATAGGAAATGTTTATTTGTGATTTGAAGTGAGTTGGAACATAAAATACGTAAATGGAAACTGAGTATTTACGCGTGAAATAGATATGAATAAATGAAATTAAATAATAAAATGGTTATGACAGGTTGAGTTATAGTCGAATATGTTGGTTTGTGAAATACTTGGTGATGATGTATATAATTGTGTGATTAAATGGTGGAAAGGATGGTTGGAATGGTTAGATGCATACATGAGATAAATGAATGAATGAAATGAATATTGTGGATGATTCTATATGTATGTATGTATTGGATTTGATTTGTGGTATATCTGGAAAAATGTGAGATGTCCAAATTTATGGGGACATGCTGTCAAAATTTTCTGAAAATTTTGTGAAATTCTGCTGAGGTTGACAGTGTATTGTGTATTGTGTATTGTATATAGGGTATTTACAGTGTATACTACATTGTGTCGGTAATGACGTCAGCCTACGTCAGGGGCGTCGTGACAACATTGGTATCAGAGCGAGGTTAGGGTTAAAAACATGAAAGATAAAAAATAAAAATAAAAACCCTTACTATAGTATGATTGTTTGTATGGGTAGTTAGGTTACTTTATAGAGAAATGATTGGATTGTCTGACTTATACTCTTCTCTATCTCTGTGAATGGCAGATCTAAAGGGAAGTGCCAGCCCAATCATGGACCCTCAAGAAGAGAGATTAAAGAAATTAGAAGAAATGGTTGCTGCTCAACAGCGACAAAATGCTGAGATGATGAGGATGATGACACGCCTGCTAGAAAGTTTACAGGGGCCTACAGTTCATGTAGTACCAGATGTTAGCGCAAGTAGTGCCAGTACATATGCAGAGTGGCCAGTGACAGTACATTAGACAGTAAGGTCATGGGAAGATCTAGACGAGGCCCATAGATATGCAGATATGATGAGGGCTTTTAGGAGGCCTAAACCTCCTACTTTTTATGGCAGTCTGGTGCTGGAGACTGCTGAGGATTGGCTTCTGCGTATTGAAGCCATTTTAAGGATATGCATGCACTGGATAGGGACAAGATAATACTTGCTCGGTTTAAATTCTCAAGTAAGGCTGAGAGGTGGTTGCAGACTATGGGTCGAGCTCAAGGCCCCATTGATACATGGGACAAGTTTAAAGAGGTATTCTACAAGACTTACTATCCCCTGTTTGAAGTTGATAAGAGACACCAACAGTTTATATAATTGAAGAAGGGAAACATGTTAGTGAGAGAGTACGAACATGAGTTCAACCGGATAGCTCTGTTTGCCCTAAAGATGGTTCAGACAGATTTGATGAGGATGAAAAGGATCAGGGATGGTTTCAATGATCCGATTAAGAAGGGTTTGGCTCTAGCGGGTGTACAGACTTATGATCATGCAGTGCGGCAGGCACTAGATTATGAGGCGGTTGAGATGACTGATAGAACACAGTAGGCAGTGCCTCCCAGCATAGGCAGTGCAAGTACTTGTGGAGTAGCAGGTACCTTATGAGGGTAAGAGAAAAAGTAGATGGGGCAGGAAATGGTGGGGAGATCAGAAAAAGGGAAAAGTAGCTGAGATGCCTATTGCTCTGGAGACTCCAGTTACTCCTCCAATAGCAACAGCAGTACCACCATCTGCAGGCAGAGGATCACAATCTGCTATGAGGCCACCAACACAGGGATCATCTGTTAAGGTACCGTGGCCGTATAAAGGAGCAGGTAGCGGGAGTGGTTGGCTTCCCATGCCTGACACTAGGTCACAGACAGCTTCATCTGCACCTCACCCACCTATCACATGTTTTCGATGTGGAAATAAGGGACAAAAGGCGTACAAGTTTCCTTTCCAACCAGCTCCGCAAACTCCAGCTAATCCATTTGCTACTATTACTGTCCCCAGTCCTACTAGAGAGCAAGCCAGGGCTGTTACAGAGCCAGATCCACAGGCGAACAAGAACTTGGTGGAAGGTATGATTTTCGTTTGTGACAACATGATGTATGTGTTGATCGATGCCAGATCCACCTTGTTATTTATTGCTGGCCACATAGTAGATAGGTTGCATTTATCTCCTGTCAAGATTAGTACACCATTGGTTTTGAGTACTGCAGCAGGAGACCGAATCTACTCAAACATGTTGTGTGAAAATTGTGTGGTGAAACATGAAAATCATGAAATGATTGTGAATCTTAGGGTGCTAGAATTCCTGGAGTTTGATGCTATACTGGGTATGGATTGGTTGGCTGCCTATTATGCCCATGTTGACTGCTTTGGTAAGAAAGTGGTCTTCCAGATACCAGGACAACCCACATTTGTTTATAGTTGCAAGACATCTTCAAAACCTCCCACTTGAGGTAAGATGGCCACTGATGAAGAGATAGGGATGTTGGCTAGTATAAAGCCAGTGAAGGAAAAGGATACAGGCGTTCAGATATCAGATATTCCTGTGGTGTATGAGTACCCGGATGTTTTTTCAGATGATGTACCAGGGTTACCACCTGTACGGGAGATTAATTTTATTATTGAACTGATGTCTGGTACGAAGCCTATTTCCATTCCACCCTATGGACTGACTAATGCACCAATCATGTTTATGGACTTGATGCAGAGGGTATTAAGACCATATATGGACCAGTTTATTATTGTGTTCATTGATGATATTCTCATTTATTCCAAGACTCGGCAGGAACATGAGCAACACCTCCGCATCACTTTGCAGACACTGAGAGAGCATCGGTTGTATGCTAAATTCAGTAAATGCTAGTTTTGGATAAATGAGGTGAGATTTCTAGGTTACGTGGTTAGTGCAGAGGGTATTTCTGTTAATTTTGCCAAGGTTGAGGCAATCATAAATTGGCCAAGACCAACCACAGTGACTGAGATTCGTAGTTTTCTAGGTCTAGCTGGTTATTATAGGAGATTTGTAGAGGATTTTTCCCGATTGGCTACCCCACTCACGAGGCTGACTCAAAAAAACGTGTCGTTTGTGTGGACTTCATCATGTGAGGATGGTTTCACTGAGTTGAAGAAAAGGTTGATTACTGCTGTCACACCCCGCCCGAAAGCGCCTAAACCGGCGGGACACTCACAAATAGTAAGCGAATGCATTACAACAATAACTGAGTGCGCGGAAACACGATTAAGTACAAGTCTGATTCCATTAATTTTAGAATATATTTGTACATGATATAGTTAAGGGAACATTCTCCCAAAATCCCCAATGAATAGTACAAAGGGTACAAAATGTGGGCCAAAAAACCTCTACCCAATCCACCCTAATCTCCTGTGAAAAATTAGATAACAATGGGGTGAGCTACACGCTTAGTGGGCAAAATAGTTCTTGAATATAACAATTAATAAAGAAAACTTCATAATCAAATATCTTAAATACACATTAGAGCATCATAATCAATCCAACATGTATGCATGCATGACACCGTCTCATATTGGTTTGATAATTGTACATCGCTTGAGTTCACGTACAGAAGTCCCTCCCCAGGAGTAGTCGGGTTCTCATTATACGTCCCTCCTTAGGAACGATGCTCTGGATTCACGTACAGATGTCCCTCTCCAGGAGTAGCCAGGTTCTCAATGTACGTCCCTCTCCAGAGAAATATAATGAATAGCGAGCATTGCTTCTAACTATTCAATGAATCATAAACCACATATGTCCCTAGGTGGTGCTATGTATGATACCAATGCATGAACTGGTCTGGTCTTTACTTAACATTTAGACAGGATTTGACAACGTCTGGTGATCCTTATCAGGGTCGGTATCACCACGTGCAAGGTTAGGACATTCAATATTACTTGTATAAGCTGATAACTTTCAAATAAGACCAACCAGATCCGTCTCCAGTTGAGAGGTGAGACACGAGGTCTACTTAAATACCAATCGTCTAGAGCAGCACGTTGCCTCCCGTTCACTATTTAAAGTTACTAAGGACAAGACTGAGTCTGGTTGAGTCAGATTGACCACTAATCCAGCATAACAACAGTGTAATACATGAACTCCAAATATACAGGCATAAGTATGAAAAGTATAAACATTTTACGCATTAATGTAGTGTAAAAGAATAGTAGACATAATGATAAATGAATGTAAAATTTAATAAAAGTTATAAGACACGCAAACCTATGTTTCATTCCCCACCTTCAAATAAAAACTCCTTTGAAAACTGACGCCTTCCCAAGGGCAAAACCGCGTTGCACTGCACAGAGAGTCTCGGAAAGAGAGTCTCAAAAGAGAAGACAAAAACTCAAAATGAGTAAGAGAGAAAAGAAAAATCACAAGGAGAAGTGATTTTGGTGTGAGAAATGAGGAGGGGGAGGGGTTCCTTAAATAGGAAAAAATGGTGCCTGAAGGTTCGGCCACGTGCCTGAAGGTTTGGGCAAGTGCCTGAACGTTTTGGCGCGGTGCCTGAAGGTCCGGGCATGCGCCTGAACGTTTGGGTGTTGTGCCAGAAAGTTCGGGCAGGTGCCTGAGACAATTTTTTTTTTTTGTGCAAACTTAGGGTATTACAACTGCTCTAATTTTAGTACTCCTAGAACCTGGAAAAGAGTTAGTGATTTACAAGGATGCATCACATTCAGGTTTGGGTTGTGAATTGATGCAGGAGGGTAGAGTGATTCCTTATGCGTCTAGACAGTTGAAGATACAAGAGAAAAACTACCCTATGCACGATTTGGAGCTAGCAGCTAT
The DNA here is from genome assembly GCA_035771175.1 of Paratinospora sagittata. Taxonomy (NCBI): domain Eukaryota; kingdom Viridiplantae; phylum Streptophyta; class Magnoliopsida; order Ranunculales; family Menispermaceae; genus Paratinospora; species Paratinospora sagittata. The sequence continues at coordinate 29,359,586 of CM069598.1, read as the reverse complement.
TGTCTTTGCCTTGAAGTTGTGGAGGCATTACCTTTATGGAGAAAAGTTCACATTGTACTCAGACCATATTAGTCTGAAATATTTGTTTGATCAGAAAGATATGAATAAGAGACAACGTAGATGGTTGGAATTCCTAAAGTTTTATGACTTCACACTGGAGTATCATCCTTGGAAAGCAAACGTTGCAGCTAATGCATTGAGCCGAAAATAGGTTGAGGCTCATGTGGTAGCTTGTCAGATGGCCCAGGAGTGGCGACTTCTAGAGAGAGAGACTATGATGAGTGTTCTCTCCATGGCTCCACACGTTGATATTTATGCTCAGATGCATATACAGTTGACAGATTCTCACATTCAAAAGATTAAGGATATGCAGCAGCATGATCCTGATCTTAGCATGTATGATTCTTTGGCAGATAGTGCAGATAGGGCAGATTGGCAGAGAGGTTCAAATGGTGTCCTCTGATATCAAGGAAGATTATGGGTACTCATAAATAGAGAATTGAGGGCAGAGTTGCTACAAAAGGCACACAGATCTCAATATACCATTCACCCAAGGTCTACTAAAATGTATCATGATATGAAAAGAACAGTATGGTTGCATGGGATGAAGAAAGATATAGCTGAGTATGTGCGGAAATGTGAGGTGTGTCAGGAAGTAAAAGTTGAACACCAGAGACCAGGAGGCCAGATGCAACCATTATCCATTCCAGAATAGGAATGGGAGCACATTACTATGGACTTTATCACAGGGTTGCCCAAATCTCAGGGTAGATATGACTCCATTTGGGTGATAGTGGATAAATTAACTAAGTCTGCGAACTTTCTTTCGATGAACACCAGAAACTCGATTAATAGACTGAGCAGATTGTATGTGTGGGAGATTGTGAGACTACATGGGGTACCTGTTTCTATTGTGTCGGATAGGGATCCAGATTTTACATCAAGTTTTTGGCAGGCCATGCAGACTCGATTTTGTACTCATTTTCATCTGAGTACGGCGTTTCATCCTCAGTCTAATGGCCAGACTGAGAGAGTGATTCAGATGCTAGAAGATATGCTCAGATTGTGTATCTTAGAGTTTGGTGGGACTTGGAGTGAAAGTTTACCATTGTGTGAATTTGCTTAAAACAATCGCTATTAGGCCAGTATTGCCATGGCACCTTATGAGGCCTTGTATGGTAGATTGTGCAGATCTCCGACTTGCTGGTATGAGGTTGGGAAATCACATTTATTGGGGCCAAAAGTTGTTGTTGATCACACTTAACAGATTAAGAAAATTAGACAGAGATTGAAAGCTGCCCAAGATCGACAAAAGAGTTATTTTGATAACCGACATAGACCTTTAGAATTTTCAGTGGGTGACCTGGTATTGCTTAAGGTCTCGCCATGAAAAGGTCATGCGGTTTGGGGTGAAAAAGAAATTAGCTTCTCGTTTCATTAGACCGTTTAAGGTCTTGGAGAAAATTGGTCCGCTAGCGTACAGGCTCACTCTGCCTCCTCAGTTAGTCGGTGTTCATAATGTGTTTCATGTTTTTATGTTGAGGAAATATCATGCTGACCCGACTAAGTATCGAAACTTGACACATATTCTAGATGTAACACAGTTACAAGTTGGGGAGGATGCTACTTATGAAGAGAAGCCCATTCAGATTCTTGACAGGAAGATTCAGAAGCTGAAAAATTAAGAAATTCCTTTGGTCATAGTCAAATGGCAATTTCATGATAATGAAGAGCAAACCTGGGAACGCGAGGACCAGAGGAAGGAGACATTTCCTGATCTCTTTGCCAATTAAGTACGTTTCTCCTTATATGTTAAATTTCGAGGACGAAATTCCTTAAGTTAGGGAGATTGTAACACCCCGTAGTTTTAATCAAATACCTACGTTCATTTATATGCGTATCGAGATGTATAATACCCATATTTTATACGTAGGAGCCCAATTATATGCTTATATTTAAGGGGTATGAGCAAATAAATCAAATTATTAAATGAATAATATAAGTTTAATTAGTTGAATGGGTTTGGTTAATTAAATATGTGAAATGAGTTGATTATTAAATGATTTAATCAATGAATTAAAGTTAAATGATTTAATGAATTAACTAATAAGATGGGAAGTTGTTTTACTAAATGATATTGGTAGCATGAGATCATTTTTTAACAATTATCTCACACTTTTAATCTGTCTCCCTCCAACTCTCTCCAACGTTAAAAAAAAAAAAATAGAGAAAGTAGGAAGAAAGAAAACGAAGAGGAGGAGAGAAAAAAAGGGAGAAAACTCGAATATTTGCCGAATCAGGACCCATGATAACTGTTTTTCACACTATTTCTTTGTCAAATTGATATCTAAGCCAGATGTAACGATTCCCTCGGAGTAATTTTTGTTATGGGAGTCATTTTATGGTGTTTCTGAAAATTGGGGTTTCGACCCAACTTGAATGAAAATCAGCTATGAAGGTTGAAAAACACTTCCTAGGCTGTAGGAACCTTAAATATATGGTTAGACTGAATTTATTTGTTAGTTTGTGATTTTTATAGCTATTAGAAGTTGGATTCGATACTGGATTCCTTTGGAACCTTTAGATTTGATATTTGAAACCTTTGGAACTCCATTAAAACCCGATGAAACTCTGGTTTGAGACTGTAGAAAGATAGATCTACTGATTCCGAACATTTCGATGTTAAGATCATGATTTTTTGATATGATTTGATATTTTTAGTAACCAAATATAAGGTTTTGGAGAGCAAAATTGACTTTGGATACCTCTGCGAACATGTAAAACCTTAGTGAAATACCTGTTGAAGGAAGTAGAATGGTAGCATGACAGAATAATTTTAGGAATGCTTTATATTTTTAATAAAAGTGATATATGTTTCCAGTAGAAAAATAAAATTAAGAACTAGTGGAAAAATGATTTAGAAATATATTTTCACTGTTTCTTCTTGTGGCAACATCTAGATTGATCGTAGAAATGGTAGAGTAACATTTTCAACTGCTTATGAGTCCTAAATTTAGTTGGAATTTAAATTCCTGGAATGTGTACAATATTTTTTAGGTTGCTAAAGTAAGAATTAATGGTGAATGAGAAAGTCTTGGATCAAATGGAATGTATTTGAATGAATAATACAAGTAAGTATAGTTAAGTGAAATAGATTCGAATTATACATGAGTTGAAAATGTTTATTGGTGATTTGAAGTGAGTTGGAAAATAAAATATGTAAATGGAAACTGAGTATTTACTCGTGAAATATATATGAATAAATGAAATTGAATTATAGAATGGTTATGACAGGTTGAGTTAGTTGGATTTCAATTGGAATTGAACTTGAAATCGACGGTGATTGTATTTAAGTTGGAAAGTCTTGTACTATTAGTATATTTCTTGATTTTGGTTCTTATATGGCAATATTGTGTTTTATTGCTCATTCATAAAAGATTTTGGCATTGGAGTATGCGAGACTTGCGAAGGCAGATAACATATGATATCATTTCATTAAGAATTAGTCTCGAATGAGTATTATCCGTAACCGCATTGTCAGTAAGACTGTCCTAACAAGGATTTTAGATACTTGAAATGATTGTGAATTGGGTAATGGGAGGCTGTGGCTACCTTGTAACGACCATACAAGTGTTAGACCCGCTCTATTACCTTGAAGGAGAGAGATTGTGGATTTCAATGAAAACCCTGCATTGTTTTATTGCACAAGCATAAACTTTATATTGCTAGCGTGTATGTTATCTTTGTTGAATAATGTGTGTGTGTTTCATAAATGTTTTGAATGACTTTGAATGCCATGTTTCCCTAAATGCATATGATTGTCATATCAAGATATATATTCACTGAGCTTGTTGTGTGCTCACTCGATTCCCTCCAATATTTCAAGTACAAAATCGAAAGAAAAAAGGGAAAGCTAGAGAGTGATTGACACTTGATCCAGATCCCTATCTTGCTTATGTATGTATGCTTGGAGGAATGACTTATACACATTTTATTTTTCTATGTATAATTATCACCTGACTATGTATTTAATATTACATAGATGGGATGGGATGTATGGTAATGGATTATAGTTGAATATGTTGGTTTGTGAAATACTTGGTGATGATGTATATAATTATGTGATTAAATGGTGGACAGGATGGTTGGAATGGTTAGACGCATACATGAGATAAATGAATGAATGAGATGAATATTGTGGATGATTATATATATATATATATGTGTGTGTGTGTGTGTGTATTGGATTTGATTTGTGGTATATCAGAGAATATGTGAGATGTCAAAATTTATGGGGACATGCTGTCAAATTTTCTGAAAATTTTGTGAAATTCTGTTGAGGCTAACAGTGTATTGTTTATTGTATACAGGGTATGTACAGTGTATAGTATACTGCGCCGGTCATGATGTCAGCCTACGTTAGGGGCGTCGTGACAAATGTTGAATCTCTAGTAGAAGATGAAATGGAAAATGTTCATGAGAAAAGCTCATCTGATCAAGACCCGCCTTCCTATCCATCTACAAGTAGGTCAAATGATGAATTCTTCAGAGGGGAAGATTTTTTGAGAAGAGTGAGAGAAGATCAAATTTTTGTCATGTCTCAGCTAATGACTCGTCTAGAACATAATCAAGTCCAACTGAAAAATGAGATATTGACAAAGGTCTGAGACTCTCTAAAATCTCAGGAGAGAGTTGAGATTAATGAGATAAAAGAATTGAATTCTCACATGATCAAGGCAACTGAATTGCTCAAGAAAATGACACAACAAATGGAACAACAATTAAGTGCATGCGATCTTTGCCTACTTGATCGATAACTGACGATCTGATTAAGGATATTCGAGATAACATACAACAGATGCATGATTTGTGTAGACAATGACTTAGAACCAGCAAGATCAAACTCTTGAAGGAGGTGAATCCATTTAATCAACCTAGGCTTGGCATCCTTCTTAGCAAAAAGATCACGAATGGTTGCATGATCTGTGTAGACAATGACCTTAGAACCAATAAGATAAGGCCTAAACTTATCACAAGCATACACCACTGCCAATAATTCCTTTTCTTTGGGGGTGTAATTTCTTTGGGCCTCATCCAAAGTTCTACTGGCATAGTATATGGCTTCGAAGATCTTATCTCTCCTCTAACCCAACACAACTCCAACTGCATAATCACTGACATCACACATTAACTCAAATGGCTCTATCCAATTGGGCACTATCATGATGGGACCTAAATAAGTGCTTTCTTCAAGTGATCAAAAGCTTGTACACATGCTTCATCAAAGATAAATGGCAGATCCTTCTCCCAGAGATTACAAAGAGGCTTAGTAACCTTAGAAAAGTCTTTGATAAACCGTCTATAAAACCCAGGATGTCCAAGAAAGCTTCTTATACCCTTGACATTGGTTGGATGGATAAGCTTTTCAATTGCCACAATCTTAGCTCTGTCTACCTCCAACCCTTTAGAAGAAACTCTATGTCCCAGAACAATTCCTTCGTGTACCATATAATGCCACTTCTCCCAATTTAGCACAAGGTTCTTCTCTTCACATATTTTTAACACAAGTGAAAGATTCTTCAAACAATGATCAAAAGAAGACCCAAAAACAAAAAAAATCATCCATGAAGACCTCCATCACTTCCTTAATCAAATCAATAAATATGGCCATCATGCATCTCTGAAAAATGGTTGGAGCATTGCATATCCCAAATGGCATCCTCCTAAAGGCAAAAATGCCATAGGTACATGTGAATGTATTCTTCTCCTGGTCCTCTGGAGCAATGGAAATCTGATTATACCCAGAATATCCATCAAGGAAACAATAGTAATCAAACCATGCCAAAAGGTTCAACATCTGATCAATGAAGGGTAATGGAAAATGATCTTTTCTGGTGGCCTTATTCAACTTTCTGTAATCAATGCACACTCTCCGACTAGTAACAACACGTGAGGAGATCATTTCATCTTTTTCATTCTTGATCACTGTGATTCCTCCTTTCTTAGGTACAACTGTATAGGGCTCACCCATGCTGAATCAGATATGGCATAAATAATGCTTGCCTTGAGCCATTTCAGAACCTCAGCCTTGACCACTTCTTTCATTGCAAGATTCAACCTCCTCTGATGTTCCACTATGGGCATGTATGAGTCCTCCATGAGTATCTTGTGCATGCAAATAAATGGACTGATCCCTTTTATGTTTGCAATTGTCCACCCAATAGTTGATTTGTGCTCCCTTAGGATCCTCTTGAACATTAGAGAAGGTGGATGAAATGATCACTGGAAATGTCTCATTCTTGCCCAAAAAAGCATATTTGAGATGATCTGGAAGAGGCTTCAACTCTGGCTTGGGGACACTTGACTCAAGAGAAGATGAAGATGCAACACTGATATCTTCAAAGCCAGAGTTGTCCTCAATGCAAAAACATCCACATATAAAAGCAAGATAAAAGGAAAAGTAACGAGACTCCCCTAGCCCGTATGTGTAGCGCTCCACAATGGCTCTTGCAACTGGCATCTATGAGGACCCCCAAACTTGAATTGAAACCTGAGAAGGGACAAATATGAATATCATTAGTGAAAAATGAAAAGCTCAAAATCTATACTACAATGACTAAAATAAAAACAGAAACATAAACAAAAATCGGTTGGGTTGCCTCCCAACAAGCGCTTCTTTATAGTCTTTAGCTAGACTTGCTCTTCTTATTTGAATCGTGTATGTTTCCTTATGATTTCCAACATCCTCCTGTTTTCTTCGTTATGTCGCATTGATGGCTTCACCAGACTCATGAACTCTTCCTACAAAAAGATACACGAGTGATCCGCCAGTAGGGATGTGAAGTCCGATGAAGCATCGTTCTTATGTAATGGAGGAGTGCCGTCAGAATTCTTCATTTGTGATTTCCAAATATTTATGCGTTGACCTCCAAGCACCTCGAAATGGCTTTGATCATTAACCTCCACAACTGCAACTTGTAGCCCTTGAGCAAACGGATCAACGAAGTCAAAATTATATTCCTTGACATCCAAGCATGCTATTCAGTTGATCAAACAAATCGTCAATACGTGGTAGAGGATACTTATTCTTTATCGTCACCTTATTTCACTGTCAGTAATCTATACACAAACGTAGACTACCACCTTTCTTTTTCACAAACAAAATGGGTGCTCCCTAAGGTGACATATTGGGTAAATAAACCCTTTGTCCATTAACTCATCAAGTTGCACCTTGAGTTTTTGCAACTCTTTTGGCGCCATTCTATATGGAGGAATAGAGATGTTATTTCAATAACCCTCATGTCCCATATATGAGAGAAGATATTTTGTTGATTAACAAACCACATTTCGATGTATATTGAATACATGATGATGCATTGACACTTCACTCAAAGCATGGTGGAAAGGAAGTCAAGCTCGTGATCAAAATGAAGACTATATATATATATATATATATATATATATGTATATATATTCAGGAATTAAATGGTATGTTATTAGAATGATTTAGGACTGTAGAATGTCAGTCATTATCTGATTCAACAAATCATTCACTTCATGAATTTCCCACGATTTCTCATAAGTTTTCAAAACATTTTCTACCTCATAGAAAATGAGTTTAATCGATTTAATTCAAAGATTTTTTGACTCATCTTTGGACCAATTGCATGATTTCCAAATGTTTGGTTTGATCCAAAAAGCTTAAGTGTTTATTTGCTTCGATCGAGTTTGGAAAAATCAATTTTCAAGAAAACTATTTTTCAGTGTCTTCCAGGACGCTGATGGAACATCAGGATGCTAATGTAGTGGCTAGTCACTTAATATCAAGCCAACACTACAGGATGTTGATGGACCATCAGGGCGTTGATGGTTTCTGGGTTTGAATGTTCATCGTTCAAATCAGGACGTTGTCGTCAAGCTTTTTCTTTTGAAATCTCTGAGGAAATAGAATAGGAGTTTTGAGTTTAGGGGGGTTTGATCGTGAATATTTGTATCGCAAGTACACGACAGTCAAGTAATAATATAGATCTTGAATGAATCGGGATGTTGTCCTCTGGGATAGTGAATTTTACAATTAGAAATGCCCAAAACTACTATAACCTTGATTCTATCTAGGTGATCAAAATGAGATGATTAAAATTCTGAAGTTGAAAGTAAACACAACTAAGACTAATTAATGCAATTAAACTGAGAATTAAAGAAAACCAATGGATAAAGATGATTAGAGAGTTGATTTCACTATGTTGTTTCATATGGGTTTCAAAAGATAATGCTATTGAGTTAATTCTTAGGTTTATAAATCAAGAATCCTAACTTGTTCAAACCCTTCTCTCAAATGCAAATTTGAACACTTATACTTCAACGACTAATTCTCTCTCTCGAGTGCAAATTAATAATTCAAGCATGCATTAAGATCTATGATTCAATTCAAACTATTTCAAAGGGGTTGTAGGTCTCTCGACTCGATACAAACTCCCTATGTTACAATTTACTTGTTCAAATTCGATAACACCACTTTAGAGTGTAAGAAATCAAATCCAAAATCATTCAACAAGTGGCCAACAAATTGAAAGCATTAAGCATGAAAAATTACAAATAAACCTATCAATTGCTCAACAACCCAAAAATAATGAAAATCAACCCATATAATTCAACATAGATCAATCAACCTCTATTAAAAACTTAAATCATATTCAAATTTATGGTTACAAGATAGATATTTAAAGAAGACATCATACGAACAAGATAAAATAGAATTGAAATGAAGGAAAACCCCCTTTCAGAAGTGGAAAACTCCTTCTTCTTCCTCTACTAAACCCTGCAATAAGGAAAATTAACCCATATAATTCAACATAGATCAATCAACTTCTCTATTAAAAACTTAAATCATATTCAAATCCATGGTTACAAGATAGAGATTTAAAGAAGACATCATACAAACAAGATAAAATAGAATAGAAATGAAGGAAAACCCCCGTTTAGAAGTGGAAAACTCCTTCTTCTTCCTCTACTAAGCCCTGCAACACTCCTTGTTCAACCTCTTTCTTGCCTCATTTTCTCCAACCCTAAACCTAATTAGTTTCTATCTAATGTTCTAAAATGTGCTAAGATCCCCTAAACAAAGCCTAAAACGAGCATATATACATTAGTGGTTAAAATTACAAAAAAGGGCTATATATTTTTGTCAAAATACAAAAATTCGCACAGAAATACACATAACAGCATCGTGACGCTCCATCCTAGAGCCATGGCGCTCTGATTCTGTTTTCCAAAATCCGAACATCACCTTCTGGGCTTCGCGACGCTCAGATCCAGAATGAGCTTGCTCCTCCTCTTGTCTGTGTGGACTTAGCTATTTTTAGGCTTTTCTTCTTCATTCTTTCTCCACCTTTTGCACTATTTTTGCACATGTTCTTGACCCCCTTTTTAGCATCAATTACACCACTTTATGCTCTTTATTTACCTACAAAATAAAGCACAAACTAAGTGTAGACTTTATGCAAGAAACAAAAACATCAAAATATGAAGAACTAATTGAAAAGTAAATGCTTCCTAATATTCTAGCATGTATCAAAACATTGTTTATTCATGACAAAAAGCTTCTAAAAACCTAAATTAACACCTAAATGACCCTAAAACAACTTAGTATGCAAAGCATGCACAAATGCACCTTGAAACCTAACAAATGACATGCAAAACACTACCTAAAAACCTCAACTTATCAAATTCCCCTAAACTTAGACTTTGATCGTTCTAAGCAAATAGAAAATGAAAGTTGAATCAAACAAAACATCACATATTCTAGAGTGAACAATTATTTGACTCATCAAAATGGATTTGCATGATCTTAAAGACAACACCTGTTGTACATAGCATAACACAAGGACAACTTTGTAAGTTAAACACTTATTGTCTAGAATTTCAACCAACTACACCATGCATTCTCTTCGATCCTTGTTGACAAACAAGCATAAAGACCATTCACATGACCACTCATAAATCATATAGATAAATGCAAGTGAAATAAAGATATGGTTTCAACAAAACAAAACATGAACTTCATATGCTTGTTTTTCACACTTCTCTGCACTAATGTATGTCTCACACCACTTGAGATCAAAAGGTCTTTATTAAGCTTGTAATGTAAGGCTAAGGTTAAGGTATGATAAAATAGAAAAAAATTAAGCTCAAAGCGCCCAAAACTTCTTTGATACATAAACACTCTTGCATACAACCCATTACCTTACAACATGAACCAAACCCATCATAGTATCCAAAACAGGATTTTTCCACAATTTTTCATTCAAATCATGCCCAATGTACCCCCAATCTTATTCGTTTCATTCAGTGATTGAGAAACATGAAAAATGAAACATTTCTCCAACACTTTTCTCTTTTTCATTCTTTTCATTCTCATCTTTCTTTTTCTCTTTTTCTTTCATACACATGAAACACTCATTTTGAACCCTTTTCTTCATCACCTTCTTTACATATATTTGTACTCCATAACCCAAGTTTCACATACATTCCCAAGAAAAACAACTCAACCCATTACAATTCATATTTCAAAGAGTTAAGGGTGCAAGGGTGAAAAACAAGGGAAATTCACTTAAAGGTCTTGGATAATAAATTTAGGTGACAACAACCAAAATCTAAGGCTCAAAATGGGGTGACTAGGGGCAATACAACATTTGGTTAGGCTTTTTGGCTCAATCTATCCAAACATGGCCTAAATCATGTCTCTCACGGTATGATTCCTAGGATTTTGCCTCAAGAAGTGATCAAACAAGTTATAAAGTTTAGTTTAAAAGTAAGACTTATAAATTCTTAACTTGCAAAATCTCAATTTAACAAGCAAGTGGAACTCATGATCATGATTTTATACTGAAAAGCCAACAAGAATGTCCAAAAAGCATGGCAAGTAGATCAAGCACACAGCTTAAGAGTACTATCTAATTTTCCAAGAGTTATGCTCAACAATGAATACTAATCCTATCATAGATCATCCATACACGATACAATCAAATCAAAACTCGTAAAGAAATATGAAATTATACATTGATCAAACTAAAATTTTCACTCTAAAATTCAAAATTACCCACCCAAACTTGAAATGAGCATTGTCCTCAATGATGAACAAAACAAAACAAAACAAAAATTCAAAGGACACAAAAGATTAAAGGAAGGGTGCAAAATACTCCCTTGAAACATCATCACGCATCATCCTCCTCCTCTCAAGGTAGATACTCCTGAAACTGTGGTGGTGGTTGGAATTGTACTTTATTAGGGCAAGCATTGATGCCACACGAATTGAACATTTGAACAAGCGATGAAATGATTAAAGCGTTGACGTTGATCTTTAATTTCATGCTCAAGATGGTTGACTTGCTCAGACATCGATGATGATTGTGCACGAGGGCGTCAAGAAGAACTAATACCCGTACTTGGTCCCCAACCAGGAGGTATCTCCTCATGATCATCCCTATTCTTATAACTAACTATATTTATAGAATCAATGATAGCTTTAGGATAGAATAGCTCCTCATCCAGACTCCATGTCACTCCTGCATTATGGCATAAGACACATATTAAAGAGGGATGAGTAAGCCCTCCAGTGGTGGCAAGCTTAATATTCTGGATGATGGAATCTTGAATTACCTTCCCAACATCAATTGATTCTACGGAAACTATAGCAAATAAGAGAATGACACGATCCTTAGTTATATCATTCTTGTGATCCCCTAGCATCATCTTGGCATTTAGAAAATTGAGCCATGCTTTGGTTATGCTGTCCGTCCCTTTTTTCATAATTGAGACTGGAACTCCCATGGTAGTTTTCCATTCGGTCCCCGGTCGGCATAAAGTGTTGATGATTTCATTTTTATCAATCCCTTCAGAACAGTATTTTGAATACTCATCATCATTTATGTTTAAAAACCCATAGTATGCATTGATGGTTGCTCTTTCAAATGACACCTTCTTTCCTCAAACAAACACTTGGCACCCATTATGCTATTTTGCAATGGCATACAATTCTCTAACCACAATAATTACAACAGTTGCAGGTTGTTTGACAAATTCCTACCAATTTCTCAATGCAATCATGCTAACCAAGTAAGGATTATGTGCAGGAGGAACACTGAAACCTCTTTCTTTCACAAGGCTTCTCTTTACCACAGATTCATAATAGTGTTTTGAAGTTTCAGAACTTGCAAAACGTGTTTGATCATAAGATTGGGAAGATGAACCTCAAAACCTTTTGGTGCCATTGACGACGGTTATGAACTACCAACAACCAACACTTCCACCAGTACAACACAACTAATTCATAACCAACCAATCAAAAAAAAAAACAACAATTGACACAACTAATATGTAAAGGAGAACACCCAATAATTCCACCAAGATTAGATATAAAGTTCCACACTATTTCCTTCCACTCTCACCATTGCAACTCAATATAGACTATATAAAGAAGGGTTTGTCACCAATGGAAGAAAGATTTCTTAAATTTCACTAAGTTTCTTCAAAATAAACCAAAAAAATGGAAGACCAACTTACAAGGTGAAAGATAGACCATGTAGACATATGACGGTTTTTTTTGTACCCTTAGTTTTGGACTTTATGTGTATGTCATTCTTGATGGACTGTAAGGATTATGACGATTTTATTTATGGTTCATTTTTATGGAGTATCTCTTGTCTTGGATGATTAATACGATTGGTAGTTTTGTTTATATTATGTCATTGTTTGGGATAAGGCTCGTAGGGTCTCAATACCCTCACGAGGGTTGAGGACTGGTTTGAGATGCCTACGCCGGGCGTCGCACCCCGGCATTCCGCACGCCATTCCTAGCGGGGTTGGTGGTCCGGGGTGCAGGATCACCGCAAGACATCTCTCTAACGGATCCACCAGACTCATCTCCATCATGACTTTATGAATGCATCTCCCAATAACATCCACTTTATGGCATGAGCTTTTCGCTCCTGGAAATCTCAAGGATTTGTAGATATTGAAGACGACTTCTTCATCGTTAACTCTCAAAGTAAGCTTTCCCTTGTGCACATCAATTAAGGCACGACCGGTAGCAAGGAAGGGTCTTCCAAGAATAAGTGGAATCTCGTCATCTTCCTCCTTATCAAGTACTACAAAGTTAACGGGGAAGATAAACTTGTCCACTTTCACCAATACATGTTCAATAATGCCTCTTGGATACGTGATAGGTCGATCCACCAATTGCAATGATATTGTGGTGGCACCAGACTTGCCCTCTAATGGATCCTCGTTAAGGGATTTAGATTATGCTCATTCCAATTACCAAACTCAATGAGCCCGGTATTGTCACTGCCTTCCTTGGATGTGGTAGCTTTTTCTCAGGCTCCTTCTCCAGAATCGAACCCTAATTCTCCGTCACCCGTCACCACCACAGTAGGCCATTATCCTACCATCGAAAGTTGATAGGGAAAAAATTTGAATGATGCGTCACCGGCACGAAGGCCATGCGATTCGTTGAGTTATCATGAATCATCAGAGCAACGGGAAGAGCCCGCGTCGACCTTTTATCTAATAAATGCATCCCTTCCAGAAGTCGGGGTTTGTTGCACGTATTAGCTTTAAAATTACCATCAAACAAACTATAACTGATTTAATGAGCCATTTGCAGTTTCACGTCTGAATTAGTTCATACTTACACTTGCATGGCTTAATCTTTAAGACAAGCATATGACTACTGGTAGGATCAACCAGGCAGCATTCCTTAGCGACACAATTGACACACGATGTCAATCATCCTTGCAGGAAATGTGGCACAGTGAGCACATTTGTCTTACATATCGTGCATATATTTTAGTGGAGAAGATTAATAATCTCACCCACCCTCAAGTTTTTCCACACCCATAAGCACGAATGGAGCTTATGATCGATAATCAAAGCATATGTAACATGGTCGCATGAGCACCCTTCGAAGGGTTCGTTTTTGCCTCTTACTGAGTGAGCAAAATGCAAAGTTTCATCGTCAGTTACACAACTTGTACCATAACACAGGTAAGCAACACAAGAACCATATCTGAGAATCCAATGATTACAAAACTTACAACATTGACACGAAAATGAAGAAGATTACATGAGCCTGGCTTGCAACGAGCCCAAG